>JBAMHV010000013.1:9553308-9563433 GCA_037177535.1 Pseudomugil gertrudae
AGTGCGTGTGAAGCCCTTTGAGACAACTTTTGTTGTGATACTGGGCTATATAAAAATAAAATTGATTGATTGATTGACTTGGCATCTGGAAGAAGGATTCCTGAAGTTGATCTCTGATAGGAAATGTGTCTTATACTGACAGGAATACTGCACAATGAAAAACATTGTGGGTAATCACAGGGTTTTTATTAAAGGCTGTGAATGGGGAGCAGGACACAGCAGAGACTAAGAAAACATGTCCTTGTTTTAACTTTCTCATTTTGCGTCATTTCTTCGTCAAAACACATAAATCACAAACGTGCCATTTGATGGACCGACGGCGACCCCTGCCATCTCTCATCTCTTTAAGCTTCATGCTTTCTCTGCATCCAGCAGGAACACTCTAAAACTGATAAAGAACATTACTTTTCGCAGTGGCAGACAGCTGGAATGCATATAGACAGACAGACGTGCAGAGAAAGATGACTGAAATATAGAGTGGGGAAAAAGTCAAATGAATGGAGGGCAGAGCAGCTGTTTGCTCTGATTTCTCTTGTGCGTCACTCTCAGGCCCCTCAGGGGGAGCGCAGCAGTTTGAAACTAACCTTCGCACTTTATTAGGGGGGGTGGGGGAACTGTTTGCAGCTGCAGCGTTGATGGGAAAAAGTATTTAGTGTTCTTTACTTTTTGCATACATTTTTGACAGAAATTGCACATCAAATATTTGGATCACTGTGTCTTAGCTCTGATGTCCCGGAAAACAACAGAAAGTAGAATGTAAACATGGGGGGGGGGGAGTTATTAAGACCTCAGCTCTTCATGTTCACATAAGGTTTAATGTGAAAAAAACAGCTGGCAATGTAAATGAGTAAATGATCTGAACCTCCAGGTCGCTGCTAACTACAGTAAATCTGTCATATATTTTAAAAACTCTTGTTTGCATTTTCCAGGTCATTATCGTTCATTCTTTTGGAGTACAGATACACGCTGTAACTTCCTGCAACTTCAAAACATCTGTAGCATTAGCTGCTATTGTGGGCACTAACAAACCTGCCAAACGGGGTTGCTGCTGCAGGCCATCGTGCTTTTCTTTTATTTTCAGTTGTGACGCTGTTACTTCCAAAGATTTTTACAGAAAGTTGATGAAAGCGAGGAAGCAACACTGCCTTTTGTGCACGCACAGATGTAAAAACAGGCAGACAGATATCCCAGTGTCGAGGAGAAATCTATGCGTTGATCTGATTTCTCATACTTGGACGACTGCCATCATCTGATAATGCATTACTGGAGTTTGCTGTCTCCACGATTACCTCAATTATCTGATAACTCTAAAAATTTGATTATTGTCAGATTTCTAGTGTGCATGTACTGGCAATTGTCAGATTTGAAAAAATCAGATTAACACACCTACCCAGTACTTTCATGTCTTTGTACGTGCAGAGCCTGGAATATCCACAGAACACCTATTCCCTTTTTGATAATGTCTGCTTTGTTTTGTCCCTTGTGTGTGAATCCACTTGAAATCCATTCATAACTGTTAAAAAAATCCCCCCAAAAATGTGATACAGCTGAGCAAATCAGGTTCTGCACACACCCATAAGCTGCACTGCATGCCAGACACCATTCTCAATCTGAAAAGATAAAAACGAAGGATGGGAGGAGCATTAACAGCAGTCTCTGTTTGCATATAGCTCAACTGTATTGTGAGTGCATTAATGGTCTATTGAAAAAGATTAGTGGGGCAAGTGCAAAGGCTCACTGGTACACGACCCCACATGCACAAGCATGCAAACCTGGTTGTGCCTCTGAGAAGAGTTTGATGCTGATGTGCAGTGAAAGGCAGAGGTGGTGCATTAGATGGAGTGCAGAGCTGCTGTGAGTCAGACTCGTCCAGACAGACACTTCTCTTCAGGCTGTGTGTAGGTGTCTCTCAGGGGACAAGCAGGCTTTTCTGTTATGAAATCCCCGAGTTCAAACCAGGAGTCACTTAGGCTTTTCAATACTTCATGACATGGAGAGGACAGTATGTCTTTTTAAGCCAGTTTGACCTGTCAGGTAACGCAGTGGAGGGCTACAATGCTTCAGAGTGAAATTGTTTTAAATCAGACGTCCATTAACAGATTATCTCCAGCCTTTGCTGTTTTATGAAACCTTTATTACATTATATCATCACAATGTGATGCTCCAAGCTTTTTTTCAACCAGTTATTTGGCTTCATAAGAAAAAAAACACATAACTCTTGTGACATTCTTGCACTAGGATCCAGCCTGATTATGGATTATTTTTAAAAACTAATGACCTCAAAGTTTAACTCAATTAAGGATTTTACATATTTTTTAATGGGCTCTAATAATAATCTTACTTTTGTCATCCATAACACAGGTATTTTTGCAGTGAGGTGATGCTTGCTGGGTAAAACCTTCAGCCTCTGTGTCTCTAGCATTCGTTGCAACGTGTTAAGTCTCACAAAAATATATACATTCAACAGAAGATCGTGTTTCATGTTTATATGACATGGTTTTGAATTTTTGTGTCTCTCATATAAGGTTACCTTATACCTGCATGATTTCATATGGTTAAAAACGGTCAAATAAAAAGGATGCATATGAGATGTAGGTTTGTGTAATCAGGTCACGTGCAACTTGGGCAGCACAGTGATATCTGATATTCTTCTTTTTTCTCCCACTGCCTGTTGTTTATGTCTGTTAATGACGGCGACGTTTGGTGTAAAGCGAATGACTTTCGTGACTTTTGTACTTTGTTCTGATTCTGTGTCGCTACAGTATCAATGTCTTTCCACACCTGAGTTACATAACTGCAACAAGTTTCTGTTTTCACTCAGAGAGCATGTATAGCACATCAGCTTTTACACAGAGTTGCATTAATCAGTTTATTTGGTAGCAGCTGAGCAACATATTGTGTGTTTTAATATATTTACTTAAGTATTAATATTTGTGTATCATTGGAACAAATTTAAGCTAAATGGCTTGATTAAAATGGTGTGTGCTTACATAAAAACATACTTCAGGTATCTTGTTTTTCTGTTTGTTTGTGTGTTATGTACTAGACAATGCTTATTGTTACTGACTCAGAAGCTTTTCCATTTTGGGAGCTCCCGTTCTCCGTCATTTTTTGTATCCTTTGCGTCAATGCCTCCAGACTGTCAGTGAGTGAAAGGGTTTTCCCGCTCAATGCCTCCTGAGAGCTGCCCTGCTTTTCACGGGCCACCGGGTTTCCGCAGAGAGGACCTATAGTGGGAATTATGAAGCAGCTTCCTGACTAAACTGCCAAATCCTCTATTTTCTTTTGTTATATCTTTTTAGTTGGAGCCTTTCCACAGGTGTTCGTCCAGTAACATTTGTGATCTAATTTTTTCCCACTCAGGGTGAGCGTAAGACGCTGGCGTCAACAGGATATGCGCTCAGTTCCTTTAAACCAAAAGGCTTGTTCCTGTCATTTAACTGGAGGTCACTGAATAACTTTTGCAACAGAGAGGGGGAAACGACTGAGTAGCTTAGACACGAGTGCCAGCATTTGTAAAACGAGATGCAGAGCAAAGGAGAGGATTTACAGAGTCAGAAAATCAGTCTGACTGGATCTGAGTATGTGACGCAGAACACTCATGGAAGAAAAACGGAAAATGGAAAACGACAGGGAAAAATTCACAAAGTTCTCAGTTTGCTAATGACCTCAACAAATTCAGCAGAGCCTTATGACTGCTGGGCTGGAACAAAATAGTTCCTCTTGTCTCAAACAATCAGCTCTTCCAATGCCAGTCCTTACCCCCATTCTCAACCCACTTCCCTGCCCTCTGTCCGGTTGTGCAAACACATATGACCCACATAGAGAAGCTTATACACTTGCTGTCTCACACACACACACACACACACGCGCGCAGACGCTCTACAATATTGTATAACCAACAGTTCTGAGAAATGAAAGGCAGACTTGTAAGCATCTTGTAGACTGTTGGCTGCTTTGTGGAGCTGGAATAGCTGACGTCAGTGCAGCCTGATGACTTCATGTGTCCACTGCAGCCTGAGGAGGTGACAGACAGGCGGAGAGAGGTGCCATCTAACAAACAAGCTGCATCCACACAAAGCAGAAATGAGAGGACAGTGCAAGACAGCTATTCTGACCTATAACCTGCAGAAATATCCGGGGAAGGTTGTGCAAATTTTTCAAATATGTATCAGCAGTGTTCAGATGTAACATTACATCACAGTTCAGCCTCGGGGTCTTTCCTGCAGCATCACAAGCAGTCATGTGAAGAATGACTGTGCTCTTATCTTGTGTGTGTGTGTGTGTGTGTGTGTATTTAACTGAGTATTACTGTATGATGTAGGTTTGAGAACAGGATCCAAATGCAGCATCAGGAAGACAAACGTTTTATGGTTAAAAACAAAAAATACGTTCCAGCAGGATACCAGTAAGCAAACCAAAAACAGATACACAGGCTGGACTGGAGAAAGATGTGATGGTGATCTGGCAGAGAACCTAACAAGCTAATGGGTATTCACACACTGAGGAGGAGGGCTAGCTGAACAAGGAGCAGGTGGAGCATCTGCAATTAAAACTATTGGACACTGAATGGGAGGTAAAGAGAACATATCATAGAAGAGCGTGACTGCAGAACCAGACCAAAAACAACTAAAAAGAACAACACTCAAAGACAAAGACAATGACTGTGGTCCTTGTTTGGGGCTGACTGCTGTTTGCCCTGGTCTCAGGGTCGACCTGACCTGCCTCTGACCTTTGGGTAGAGGGGTCGCCTTAGCACGATCACTTTTCTGTGAGCACTTTTCACCCTGTATGTTCTGCATGATGAGCTAGTCCTTAGGTTCACTCACAAACAGCCATTTTTCTTTATGCATGTGTTTGCTGCAGATTTGAGTTAAAATTCCTTTATGTTTCTGTACAGGTGTGGCGGATGGTATAATATCTGTGGTCAGATTACATGGTTTCCATTGAGGTGTTTTCTGTTGTCTCCTTGTCCTTTTTCTGTCCTCTCTAGCCGGGTTTAACAACACATGTAAATAATGTTATATGTAAAAATAAAGAACTCTGATTACAAAGAGGATCTCTGTATATACATATATACATGACGCTCCTCTTGACAAATAAATTTTTCTCAGCACAACACAGCAGCCAGACCATCATTCTGCTGCTTTAATGGTGGACAAGATGAGCTAAAAAAGGAGAAAAAACAATCAAAAACCCCCATAAACCACGACAGCTCCTCTCCCCTTCTCTGCTGGTGTTCTGTATATCATCACACTGGCTGTATGTACTCCGTTGATAGATTTTATGTCTCGAGTAATGTCTCTCCTGTTGCATTTGTTTATAATTCAGTTGAGGAGGAAACCAGCAGTTCATGGGTAGCACAGAAACACATTTACCCTTAAAAACCATTAAAGTGCTGTTTCTGGATGTGCTAGCAAAAGTGAGCAACATTTATCAGGACTGATCATTTAGGGGCTGTAAATGTGGTGAGAGAAATTATGAACAGGTTCGGATATACAAACCAAAGCAGAACTTTTCTCTAACAACGTCGTTGACAAATGATAGAAAGAAGGTTGTTTTATTCAGCAGTTTGAGTGATCCTGCTTTGCATGACTTTTATCACTGCTGTGCAAAGAAAAGAAAGATGAGTTTTTAGTCAGATCATCAGTTTAATCATCAATATTGGAGTTATTTTCTGTCTATCATATAAGAAAAAAGCTTTATGATTCTTTTGTTGCATAATCTCATCAATCCAGACAGAGATCTCATTTCTTTTAAAAATAATAAAACAAACTGAATTCTTTTTGATTTTGGGGATGTACCAGACAAATCTCAGCTCCATTGATTCTTGTAACACACCCAAACCTCCTTTGCCTCGATGTGGGTCATTGTGGTCCCCGTCTGGAGCCACGTCTGGAGGTTGGATGCAGAGTGTTCACAGCAGCATGAAAGAATGACTTATAAACCCCCATATCCTCCTAAGAATGTGCTTAAAAATGTGGATTCCTATTATCTTTGTACAATATAAATAGGGTTAAAAGAGAGAAAAAATGTTCAGCCAATGTCACTGCCTTAGTTCAGACATGTACGAGTGAAAGTCCTGCCGTGACATCTTAATCAGCTTGAGGCCTGATTTTACCCAGATCATTGCAACACTCATATTCTTTTCTGTTTCAGCCATTCTGTTTCTCATTTACTGCTGATTTTCTAGCCAAGTTACAGGCACTGACATTACACTGCAAGAGAAGGATCATCCTCGCCCATCCAACATTATTTGGCATGAGGCATTTCTGTTGATGTTGCCATGCCGTCAGTTATGTCCAATCATCTCTATTTCACGCCCATCTGTCCAAAACTCAACACAACTCCTTTGGTTTGTTCACACATCATCAGGCTGTGTTGTGATGGTCTTTTTAGAGGAAAGATGCTTTCTCCTCCAACCCCTCCAAACAAACAAGTATGTTTTGTTCTGTTTCTTCTTTCACTGCCATGAACTTTAGTGTTAAAGCTGCTGTTGTTGCTGGAGTTTGAGATTTAACTCAAGGCTGTTGCACAGCCTGACCTTGTGGTGAACTTCTCGAGACCACCACTACCGGGTCAAATGACATGAATGTTTTTTTCTTACTTCTTTAACCCTTTATGGGGCACTCATTGGGATACTTGTAAATTTGAATTTTCAACAATGAAGAGTTTATATAATATTGGAGTATATAACAAGACCTAAAAACAATACACAGATATTTTTATACAGATGTTATACAGTAACCAGTCAGTAGATACAGTATTTTCACATTTTATGCAGATTTTCAGGTAAATGGCTGTAATGTAGTCTTATATTTGATGATTGGTGAGGAGAACTCAGTGTGGCTCTATGATGTAATTATGGTCATTTACCCAATAAAGGGTTAAGCGTAGACACCAAAACCCTTCAGGCTATAGAAAAAAGGGGCAGACACGACTTGTTTGTATAGCAAAGAGCTGTTGTATTATCTTTGCTCATTATAAGCCAGTTGTAACATGAGACGAAGGCCCAGGAGTCAGTAACAGTGACGCAGCCATCGTATGACTTCCAGTCTTCTAAGTTTCCACAGAGGCACAACTTCTGACACTCCTATGTCATATACGACCACGTGATGAAACGAGGCACTGTGATCTTTGATCACTGGTTCTCTGTTTATCATTTCTATTATGTGCGTTACAGTTCCTTAAGTGAAAGATGATACACCAAAGTATAGATTAAAAATGTTATGCCTTTACACTGCTGTCCAGCTTAATCTGGCTTTATGATTGTGGCCACAGTCAGCTGCAGGCATAGACAGATGATGTCCTAATAATCTACCTTATTCCATTTGTCAAACACTGATTGGTGGGATGTTGATCTAACAGGCATAAACTGCCACATCAACAGAGCTATTTAAACCACAGAAAGACAGCTACAGCTGCATGTATTTGTAGTTATTATCCCCACCAACAGCTGGCTCTCAGCTGTTGATTCACCGCTTACATATCTTCAAAATAATATGGATGGATCCCAGGCCTGTTCATTTTAATAATTTAGTTACTCTTCATTTAGTGTGACAACAAAGCAGGCTGTGACAAAGTGGGTAAGGTGCCACCATTTGTCACTGTGTATCAGTTACATCCTCGTTTGAGCGGTCTGTTGGTATCATGTTAATTTTGTTCAGCTTGTCAACAGACACCAACAATCCTGGGTTTGTTTTTCTTTTATTTTGTATTTGAAGAAGGTTAAATGATGTTTTTTCTATTAAAATAAAGACTCAACCCAACCATGTACATGCAACCTTGTTGAATACTCTGTGAATGTGTGTTACTCACTGTACTTACCTTGTGTTCCAGGACCAAAGGGAGGAAATGCTGAACATTTCCTGTATTTATAGAGCTTACCCTAATTGAGGTCATTTGAGTGAACCAAGTATGGAGGGAGGGAGGGGGGGGGAGTAAAGTTGTATTGTGTTACAGGCATTTAATTTTGTTTAGAACATCATTTTGTATGTAAGTTATTTGAGGTTAGAGGGAGCAGAGTGATGTCATAGTGGCTTAAGAAAATGCTTGGAAAATGGTAGAAGCTGCAGGTGGCCATTTTGTGATCTGGGTGGGAGTGTATTTAAGGCTGGTCTTTTGGAGGTGTGTGAGGCCAGATTGATGTAGCAGAGTGCATTTTAGTTAGTTGAAAAATGGTAATTGTTAAGCTACATGAGTTTTTGTTGTGATTTTCATTTGTTCCTTTTAATATGTACCATTGGATGGTAAAAATTTGGCATGTTGGAGGACCTCTGCATGCATATATCTTTTAGCCACTCTGGGCTCACCACCTTATAACACAGGCAATCATGGTTTTTAGAGATTTTGTCAAAAATTTGATGATATTAGAGAAACATTTGAATTATGATATATTTCTGCAGCTTTTCTGCATTTCTCCTTTAACACCTTGAAGTGCTCATCGGGTTTTTGATAGTGTTGGGGTTGTTATTTGGTCTTTTCTTTATTCTTTATCAAAACCCAACATGCAAAATAAGGCTACAGACCAAAACTAATGCAATTCCCTAACATTTCATGCAAGTTGGGCTAGTTTGCATGCAATAAATGCATTTCCTATAATTCATGCAAATATGAGAAAGTAACAGAAAGGTTAGCAACTAGCCTGGTTTAGTTTGATTGTTTTCACACACTGTTCAATAGGAAGCAGTATTATGGTAACGTCCTATAAGCTAAGATCAGAGTGGTCTGCAAACATGATTCCAAAACACTGATGGAAACTGTTTAGTGGCCAACAGGTACACATTATTGCTTTAAAAACCCTATTTATGTCATCATATTAGCACATAACTAAAGTTCCTGTTGTAGAATGGCTGTGTGGGCTTTTGGATGCTAACTGAAGTTATAGCTTTAGCTATAAAAATATATAAACATACTGTGTTAGAAAACACTCTTAAAGGTAAGGAGACCATAATTGCAGCAGAGCTGTTTAATACAGAATTTGATTTTATGTGCATGTTTGCAACTGGTAGACGGACTAATTCTGCACACAGATGCTGGTTGGACTCAGTAATGGAATGTAATGCCTGTAATGGAATGCTCATGCAGACGCCAAAGCCTACTGCACAATATTAACATAGCCCAATGTGCGTCATAGCTCTCACAACTCACACCGCTTCTCAGTGTGTGTGTGTGTGTGTGAGACAAAGTGTGTATCTCTGTGTTATGCACTTCCCTTTAATCTCTCTCTCTGTTGTAGTGCCACACCAGTCTGATGCTGGTGTGTGAGCCTCCAAATCAAATTCATAGGTAGTGTTGCCATGGTGACAAGAACAATGACAGCACTGCACATTAATATAATATGCAGGATGAGTGAAATGGATGGGTATTAGATCGAGAAGGCAATTGTTCCTCTGCACACAGTTAAGACCAAATTGTTTCTAGAAAATGCACTAAATATTTAAACTGAATGCATAAAGTTTTTTGAAAAGAAAGTAAGCTTTGATGTGTTGTGCTTCTCATCAGTATATTCACTGTGACCACTGTTGTAAGCTCCATATATGTTGTAAAAATTCAGGGGGAAATAAAGGTCACATAGATGAGAACAAATATAACCTTATCTGTCACCGGGATGAGTCAGTTTGTACATTAGGTCATCTGCAAACAGTAGCTTAAAGATGTGTGCTGATAGGCTGCAGAAGTCTTAGATTAGATCAATACTATTTTAAAGTAATGTACAAATTACAATGTAATTACTCGTCCCAATGAAACCAAGCATGTGCATGTGTGTGTAAAACAAATGGTGTTAGCAATGTGCACCAATGAAGCACCCTGTTTATTTTACTGGTGCAAAGTTCATGCTGCATGATTTCAAGCTTTGGACAAATGCCAACATGCAGACCAAAAACTGTTAAGTAGTCTTTAAATCTAAAAATATATGCACAGTATCTGGTTCAGCACAGACACAGACACAGATAATGGTACATACATGTGATTTACACTTACTATACTTAACTATCAGGATCAGGTGTTCTTAGAAGTCTAATGAATTTTAAGGTAAAATAAAATTCAATTCAACTTTATTTATATAGCGCCACTTCATGACAGTGTCATCTCAGAGTGCTTCACATCATATTTGAGCCAATT
>JBAMHV010000013.1:9563507-9603015 GCA_037177535.1 Pseudomugil gertrudae
TGTCTGCCTCCCGTACACATACTGGGAGCTGGTTCCATAAGAGAGGAGCCTGATAGCTGAAGGCTCTCCCTCCCATTTTTTTCTTAGAGATTCTGGGAACCTCAAGTAGACCTGCAGCCTAAGGTCTACACACATAATAAAAAAAACCTCCAAGAAATTCTACTAACACATATATCACCACATGTTGCTGCCATAATCTATTTCTACAACCTCTCCCCCAGCAGTGGGGAGCTGATGAGCTGCAGCTGTCCCAGTGTGGGTGGCTCTAAAGGTCACGCTGAACCTGCTACTCCTTCTCCTCCAAATGACACGGTTGAGTTTCAGGGAAACAAACACTGTGTTTTTCATTCTTGTTATTCTTTAAGTGATGTAACACATTTTCTTGACTGCACCATCATGAGACATTTGCCCTTCAAAAAGTGGAATATAGTTATGCTAACCTTTTGGACGTTCCCTTTTTGTTTAGTAGCGCTGCAAAAACAAACTGGAGAGTTCTTTCCTGATCTTTGTTATTTACTTCCTTCCCATTCCCTTTTGTCTGTATACTGTGAAATTCTGTTCAACTCTGGAGAACTCAAAAGGAAAGTAAGTGACGTTGAATCAACATAAGTAAACAATTAAAGCTCTTAGTAGCAGATTTTACCAGACAGATTTGAGAAGCATCTTAAAAAGCAGCAAATCCTGTTATACAGAACCGTGACGTGTACTTCCGAATGCTGTTTATTTACTTAGCTGTAAGCCCGCATGAGTTCCACACGTCCTCTGGTATTCATACTTGCCCCACCAGAGAGCTTGATTATAAGCAGTGACGCATGTGTACAGTTTCTCACTCACGTACGCACAATTAGGAGGGTGCTAATCTGACGGGGACGGGGGGAGATCTGAAAGCCTCTACAGTGACTCCACATGAGTGTTTCTGCATATATTTTATCAGCTTTATATCACATCGATGTTTACTGTGAATGCAGCACTCAGTTCTCATGAGCAACTTGGTGTTATTGACCTTATGAGTCTGAGTTCCCCTTTTGTCATAAGACTTAACTTCCTCTCTCATCAGTATTATGAGGACTGGAAATGATTGTTCACATTAGCACACATATATTTACATCCTTGGTCTCGTTCTCTGCAAAGAACACTTTGGATTCGTTCTGATTTAGACTTCTAGAACCACTATTTCTCAGCTCTTTGTATGTTTCTGACTATGGTTGTTTGTGGAGTCTGGATTCTCATCACTTCCTGTGTGTGAGTGCATGTTTGTGTGTGAGAACAGATGTAAGATAGGGCTAAGTTCACCCAGGAGCTTTTCCAAAATGGCTTTCCTAGTCCCACTTAACTCCCACCTCTGGTGAAAAATGTTTTATTGCACCTTAGTGAATAAACCACATTGTGTGCATTTTTACGCAGTAGTGTGAACTACAGCACAGCTCATTTACTGCATTGATGTGTTTTACCATAAACACCCAGCCAAAAGTCATTTAACCCTTTAAGGCCCGACCCATGAAAGAAAGGTAAGAAAATTTCAAGTTGTTTATATGTCTTTATTTGTCCCTTTGAGAAAATGTTATTAAAAAGTAACATATTTTTAAAGGGATATTTACTTATATTACCATATATGTCTAAATTCTTAGGCAGAAGTGAAGAAGCCATTTGTCTCTTATGGCTTAAAACAGTAGTAGCCCAAGTCCGATCCTCGAGATCTACTATCCTGATAATTTTAGATCCAACATATCTGAATCTAATAAACGTCTTGTTAGCAGGCCTCTGCAGATCTGAATGATAAGTGGATGAGGGGATTCAGTCATTTAATCCAAACGTGTTGGAGGTGGGTGCGTCAAAAAGTTGTAGTATAGTAGAGCTCGGGACTTGGGCTCTCCTGGGTCAGAATAATACATTTACACTGTGCACACTGCAAAGTGATGCACTTTGAGGGAGTCTGCCTGAAGCCATAAATAAGCACTTGAAGAGCAAATGTGTAAATGCAACTGGAAATATTCAAACTTTTCTTGTGCTTCATGTCTGTTTTGTGTCACATACCTCTTAAACGACAGACTGCACATGTTTGGTTTGTTTTAAATGATGTGCAAACATGTTAGTCTGAAAGACAATTAAATTAAATTTCTCACTATTTGCATAGAAATCCAGATAAGAAGCTTTAAAGTCAAACTTGTTCCACTTCATAATTTGCAGTAACTACAATAATTGATCACTATAAATTGTTCCTAAAAGTCAAAGTGAATGTTTGCTTGTGTCTCTGTGTGTTGGCCGTGTAATGGACCGGCGGCCTGTACAGGGTGTACCCGGCTTCTTACCTGCTAATTGCTGGGATAGACTCCAGAAATTTTAATGGATTTACATAAACCCACGAAAGGTTCAAAGTTTATTTGATTTTTGTTTCCTTTAGCATTTTTTTTTTAGCATTTTAAGTTATTTTGAAGTCAAATATGTTTTGCGCCACTGAACTACTTTTATTTGGTGAGACAGATGGTAAAAACTGATCTTTTATTAATAAACCTTACAGATGCCTGCTCTAAATGGTGGAGACACAAGCTGTTAAGATGTGTCTGTTAGTTTCAGATTGTTTATGTGAGATACTTTGGTGTATAAACTTATGGTAATATTTAAATATTAGTGAATTGAGCCTAACTCAGTGTCCCCTAAGTGCAAAACACTAGGCCCAAATCACCTTATACAACAGAATATTATTGCTTCTGTTTGACCATCTCCTAATGACTCTTTGAAAACAATAGAACTTATAATAGTCTTCTGTCCGATGGGCACAATTACTTTGTTGTATCAGATTCAGACTTTTTACAAAATACCATGTAATCAGCTGAAAGAATGTTAAATGTTAAATCTGTGGCATTTTCTCCATTGTTACAAAAATGTATGACAGGGTAATAATCAGGTCTGAACTCTTCCTGTTTCCTGTTTTAACTGATTATAAATGGCAAAACTTTAGATCCAGTTGTAATAATAGAAGGAAACTCCAAGAATGACTTGTGCAACATCATTAATGTTTGTTGTGAATGTTACAGGCCGGCTCAGAGGCGCAGCAAAAAGGGTTCAATACAAAAATAAACGTTTTTGTAGAAGCATAAGTTAAACGTATCAGTAAGATAAGTGGTGCATGGGAATGTCTAACTGAAAGACAAATTAAAACACAGAACATAATAGGCTGTGCCCGGACAAGCCCAGGTGATTTCCCAGCCCCAAGCCCTGGGAGACACATTGAGCTCATCCTTAAATAGCTGGCAGAGCGTAGCCAGGTTTATGTGTAGCTCAAACCAAAATCAATTAGCACCTGCAAAAACCAAAAGCAAGCATGTTGAGTCCATCACATGAAACTTTTCATTAAATATAAAGACATCTATGAAGCAGGATTTATAATTAAAAACATATTTTTACTGCTGTTTTTGTTGCTGCCTCTCTTTTATGTCACAGAAAATATCTCTATTTCCTGTTACTGCAAGCAGACGGTCATGTTGCTCTGGACAAGTTGTTCTGGTCACACGAGTCCTGTGTTTCTCTGCACTGGGTGACCCAGACTGAACTGCAACTAGCACAGAGCTCAGTTTACACTCACTCATACGCAACAAACATGTCAGGGTTATATCCAGAATCACTGGCATATATCTGCCACAGACACGGCCTACATTAAACCACAACCAACACGAAAAGGGGCATCTCAGCAGGGCGTGCACCTCAAGTAGATGTATTCTAGGAAGGCTCATTTTTCTATTGGGAACACACCAGCAATCAGCAGAGCATGAGTTCACTTTAAATGAGAACCCAGGTACTTGAAGGCACTTAAAGTGTGGTCAATAAATCAGGCATTAGTGTGTGTTTACACTAAAAAGCAGCCTTTATTTCTCCTGACACATTTACTTATAAAAGCGTTACAGAAGCACCTCAGTCACTGGTGTTTTGAGTCTCCTCTCTTAGATTCTGAGTTAAATGTCAACAATTGTTTTCTGTCCCTGCGATGGACTGGCGACCTGTCCATGATGTACCCTGCCTCTTACCTGAAATGTCTCCAGCTACCTGTGACTCTGAATTAGATAAGCAGTTAGGAAAATGGATGGATGTCTTCTGTCCACAAAGTGAAGTTTTTTTTCTTTTGAAAGACAAAGAATTGTCTCTTGCTCAGAAAAACAGTAAACATTTCCGGGTCAATACTTTGCTGGTCTCGACCAAATTGTTAGCATCTGATATCGGTGAGAATTTTATCTTTATGATTTAATATAATCACACATTATAGTTATGTTTATTTCATGGAATTAAAATGTTTTGTAAAAAAAATGTCCCAACTAAAAGCACCCTAACATAATTAGTTATATAACTAAGTAATTAGTAATAATTAAACCTTCAGATTTGTTTCAGATTATTATGAAATGATCTGGTGGCTCACAGCTTTTTCATGAGGAACTTTCAAGCAAACAAAACACAAGAGTTAAACGACACCTTTATAGTCTCCATTTACACTGACACCGTATTTTTTTCACAACGTACATGAAAAACCGGTTGCCAAGCTGAATGCTAAATGAAAAGCAGAACAATACATTTGGATTTTTGTCATGAATCAATTCTTTACTTTCACAACCACTTTTTTGTGTGTCAGATCAATACAATGTTTTTTTATAAGGTTCCATCTGACATTTGTTCTCGTTTTATATATTAGACTGTGGTTTTACAGCTAATGCTAACACTTTATGTCTTTGGTGGCATGTAACCTGTACACCGTGGCCCTGAAATAAAGCTTTTTTTCAATCTCTTATGTGTATTTAAGCTTTTTATGTAATAAAAAAGGGGGAAAACACATTTTGCATAGATGGCATAATGTAACACACAGACACACAGTCTAACAGATAAAGACCCCAAGGGGACATAGGGGGTATATCTTTTAGTTACCTTGGAATAATGGTGCGTTCTCCTGCAAAAAAGGAATCATTTGACATATATTGTATGTGAGAGTTATGTGGATTTGATGCTAAGGGGGACAATGCAGACTAAAACATCATTTTCTCCATGACGAAAACTTTGTGTCCAAGAGAACCACAAATAAAGGGTGGAACCTGATCCGGCCACTAAAACTGACCAATTAGAACAGAGTAGAAACTTTAGATTGGAATAAGACCAAAGAAAACATACAACTAAACAAGCAGACAACCCTCTCCTTGCCATCTCATGGGAACTAAAAGACTTGTCAGTGGTTTTGAAGTTTTATTGGTTTCCAAACACAGTCAAAGCTGACTTAATTCAATGACTGTACTTCTACTTCTTTCCCTCTAAAGAGTATAAAGAATATTTTGTTGCATCTGAATCAATATTTCAATATAAATTAAACTAATTCTGTCTTGATACAGACCTGACAGAGTAGTTCCACTGAGCTGTAAAGCAAATTAAAGATATCACACACACATCTTCGGTCCTGCTGTATTGGATTAAAGTAATCTTTATCTAAAGGTTATTGTATTTATCTGTGTAATTATTAACTAAAATTAACCTCTGCTCTGGACAAACTACTAAACAAAGCATTTATTGTTAACCACCAACACCTTTCCATGTAAGCAAAACATTAATTGTCCATTAAACTAAAATAAGTTTCATTAGTTTTTTTATTTAAAAAAATCATATATATATTTATATTTCACATCTCCATTTAATGAAACTGTTACAGTTTTCATTTTAGGTATAAAAACATTTTTTATATTAATTTAATAATAGCAAAACATGAAGTAATAAATGTAACTCATTGTCAATATCAAGGATCAGGAAATATTAAGAATAAATTTATTAGACTGATAAACAAAAACACCATCTGAAGGATTAAATAGTGTATAAGTGCCTTTAACTGCATTTTAAACATGCAATAAGCTGCAGATGGTGGCTATTTGTTTATGGTATGTTTGTTGGCTGGTATCTGCACCAGGCAGCAGCTGATGGCTGATATGTTTGTGGCAGCTGGGCACATACACAGAATCCCTTTAAGGTTGAGCCTTCCCGAACAGCTACCTAACAAGCATGGGCCAAATGTCAGCCATATGTTACATGTGGAAACATGCGTCAGAGAAGTGACCTCTTGCAGTGTAAACACGTACATGTCGCGAACAGCAAAGCGACACATTTGAGACTTTCTTACTCTCTAATCTGGCAGAAGATAATGAGTGATCAGGGAAGGCTGGAGGAGTGCAACAGGGTTCACTTGGCTCACGCACAACTTGGCTTCTCATGTTGCGGTTGCGTCACTCGACTCCTACATCGCTCTTGCTGGCAGACGTCAGACCACTGACCATTCAGCGGGTGGGTCATCAGGGTGTGATGCATCATTGACAGCGTCACTCTGCATTACAGCATGATCAGAACGGGCTGAATCATCATCAGGGAGCCATGTCACCGAATACAGAATATTGCTAGTATTTTGTCATCTGTATTCAATGTTGCTTTTAAAATCTGTATTAATAAAATAAGTGCAATTAAATTGTATCTGAAAGCACAATATACTTATAAATATGTCTATAAGCTTAAAGAAAGAAGTTTTATATGTTGTAGTGTGCTCAAAAGGTTTGTAATACAAGCTTTTAAATAATAAACCTGCATAAAAATATATGAAAAGACCAAATAAGTCAATAAAGTTCTTTAAAAAATGATGGAAACAGGAAACAAACATTTTAGGAAGTGAACTTTATTTAAATAAATAGCCACATAAATAAACAATCTTCTTTGAATAAACATTCTCTCCTTCCCTTCCTCTCTATTACTCCCCTTCACACACACACACCCACACACACACACACACAAACATGTGCTCATGTTCACACAGTCAAGTAACAAATCGAAAGAAAAAAACATGAAATACTTCTTATTATCTAAAGTTTATCAAAAAGGGTCATCTTACAGATTTGCATCAAGAATCTTAGTGTTTCAACAGTTGTGACTTTTTCCATCATGAGAAACAAAAAGTAAAATGAATAAAGTGCAAATTTTGCTTCAGTTTAAACAGCAAGCTCAAAGGGTAAAAAAAAGAGGAGCCTCTGGAGGAACGACCCCCCCCCCCCAACGGAGCCATCCTTCCTTCTGTCTTCAGTGTTTCGGATCAGAGACGGAGAACTCGGATCATTTGTTCAGATAAAGGCACAAGTTATTGGTGAGTGCAATCAACTAAAAACATCAACACTGCATGTTTCTGAGATAGAACTAAAACACTGCTCTTCTACAAGACGTTTCACAGAAATGAGAGGACTAAACTTAATACACGCATCGCTCGCCTGCAGGGATACACTCCACTACACTGCATTTAATCACTGAGTTCACCTTCCTGCACAATATGGTATTGCTATGTTTTTTTTTGTTTTGTTTAACTGTCTTATTTTCTAGAAAAGTAAAAAAAACAAACAACAAAAAACCAAACACCAGCCTGGTCCTTATAGTAACAGCTAGTTATTGACAATACATGTAGCATTGACTAGGATTTGGAGGCAGCGGTAGTTTTTCTCACAGCAAAAGCTAAGGAGAACATAAAAATGGTAGCAACGGCGCTACATCTTGAGACAGCATTTAAAGTCAAAGTCAGTAGTGTGTCTGTGTTGGATCGTCCACGTCTTGTGCTGTTCAGTCTTTGGTAAAACCCAAAATTCTTCCTTTTAGTTAAAAGAAAAGAAGAAGCATTTTTAAAAAATACTTTTCTCTAAGCTACTACATTTCCATGTTAACGTGTCGTATAACTAGTACCTTTTCTGGTCAGCTAACTAGCTAGCACATCAAGATCAAAATATTAAAGGTTAAAAAAGAAAGAAAAACCTCAGGCAAATACTTTCCGTCATATTTCCATGTAAAATATTGCACTGTTCCCACAGTTTTTTGTTTTTCTATATGAAAAATATGTTTCCTCTGATAATCTGGAACTGACAACACAATGTGATTTTTTTTTTTACTGAAATTTCTGTTACCTTGTTGCCTGAGGAGGTAGAAACAGCATCTAACACCAAGATAAAAAAAAAAGATGGAGTCACGCGCTACCAAGCTGACCGGTGTACCTGTTGTGCTCTATCAACAAGAATCTATGTTCACTCAGTTTTGGCTGATGAGTTATGTTGTGCTCTTCTTGCAGCTTGAGGTAAAAGCAGCGTCTGCACAGCTAATCTCGCACATGAAAAAAAAAATGGTCACAGTTTCAATAGCATCCAAAATCCTTCAGTGACTGTAAGCTTAGGGCACTACACAGCATGTTCATTGCACTACTACAGAGAAGTGTCTCTTTAGAAAGGCGAACAAAGTGGGAAGAATGAACGAAGAATTTTGGTCTTCCATCCAGGCAAGTGAGATACATAGCATAAAACTACAAAAAAAAAGAGATGGCTAAGGA
The DNA here is from genome assembly GCA_037177535.1 of Pseudomugil gertrudae. NCBI lineage: Eukaryota > Metazoa > Chordata > Actinopteri > Atheriniformes > Pseudomugilidae > Pseudomugil > Pseudomugil gertrudae. The sequence goes on from JBAMHV010000013.1 coordinate 9,571,870, forward strand.
GGGAGATTTCCTGTTTTAGAAAAAAAAATCTAACTTCGACAGCATAGAAATATGAGAGACAAATGGATCGGCTTTTGTCAGCTCTCATTTCTTTCAAGTAAGTCCATTGGAGAGCTGGAAATGTCTTTCAGTCTGTTATTGCTTCTCTGGCTGCCTGATATGAATTTAACACCTCATCCAGAGTTTGGTTATTGCTTAGTCTTTAGCTTATATGATCTCTGAATCATACATAGAATGAATACATATGAGTGTACTCAGTTGTGTACCTCATGGTAAATAACGTCTTTATCTGTCCTTGCGAGAGCATTTTGTTCTTTTTTCTCACTTGTGCTCTTTTCTTCTGGGCTTTATATAAAGTTGACAGTCATGATAGATGTTTTACTTCACCATCACACAGCTACTGAGCTGCTGCTGTCCAGCCAGGCCCAGCTCCTGCATGCTTGAATCCGTGCTGGGGACGGAGCCTCGACTCCACAGAGCTGTCTTGGACAGGATGGAGTGGGAGCCTTGTGTTGCAGACTGAGGCTGCTGGTGTTGGAGGCCTGTGTAAGGATGAGGGTGGGGCTGCTGGCTGATGTGCAAACGTGCCTCAAGAAGGTAGGCAGCAGAAGCCACGGGGGACAGCGAGGAAGAGAAGCAGGATGAGGACGACGAAGAACAGCCGGAGTAGGAAGTCTTGAGGGACTGATGCCAGGGGCTGCACTGTAGACCTGCTGAAGCTTGCTGAGGAGGCAAAGCGGATTGGGTGGGGCTGTCAAAAATGGAGGAGGAAGCAAATATGGAAGTAGGTGGAGGAGAGGATGACTGTTGTGTCAGGAAGAGCAGAGGATTCTGGGTGGGTCCTTTCTGAGTGGCCTGGACCTGAGGCTGAGGCTGATGCTGAATCTGCAGCATCCTGGAAACAGACACAAGACATCAGATTCTGTACTGCATTGGGATGGAATCATTTTATCTGCACTAATTAAGTCTTTAACCACTAGGCCCATGAACATATAACTACCATTACAATTCTTAAGAAGGAAAAAACTTAGTAACATAATGACTTTGGGGGCAAGTTCTACTGTAAATAGTCCTTTCCTGCTCCCTCTCACATTTTGAAAACTTCTAATCTACAGGATCTATGTGGGCTTTAATAACTTTAATGAAAGAGTAAGTCTCACCTTTGCTGGTGTAGCACCTCCTCCAGCATGCTGCGGTGCTCAGACAGGGCTGGACCGATTGACCCTCGGCTGCCGCGGTTACAGGAAGGGGGAGGAACAACCTGCCTTGTCAGACCCTTGATCTTATTTAATCCTAGAAGCCCTTTTGTGCGTGTGTTTTTCCTCAGCTGTTGGCGGAAAGCTTTGAGGCCTGCAGAAAGGCATAGGAAAATGTTACACAATACTCTCCTGAACCTTTATAGTGACTAAATAAACACTAGATTAGGTAATGGGGAAGGTGCTTTTGTGGTCATGCTTTTGTACCTTGTGTGAGGGAAGTGTCGGAGGCTCTGCGACCCTCCTGGAAGCTGGCAGAGGGCAGGCTGCCCTGTGCCTGGGGTTGGAAGTGGGAGGAGAGAGCCAGGGGAGGTCCGGTAGGCAGCAAAGCTCCACCTTCAGTCCCAGAGGCCAGAAGTGTTGACATCCCACCCATAGCAGCTTGCAAAGTTGGGGCAGGACTGGATGAGGATTTCAGACAGCTGTCAGATGAGGCTCCATCTGATGGACTGACAACAATACCTACGAAGACAGGAAAGGGCAAAAATGAGACTGTATATTGCAAGCAGACTGAATTCTAAGTGTTTTCTCAAAGACATTTGTATCATGCTCACAGGGAGGGTTGCACTGGTGGAACCGAGCGGAGACTTCAGCCAGAGTGTGTCTGCGGGAGGTGGTGGTTGGTGGAAGCAATGGGCCGAGAGTTTGTGTTGCCTCCTCCTCCTCCAGGTCTCTGGGCTTCACCTCCTCACTGATGCTCGTCTCCAGCAGGCTGTTGGGTGAAATGGAGCGGTTCCAGAGCAATCTGTTGAAGCTTGCCTCCACTGGGAACACCACGCGCTGAAAAACAGATGAAGGAAGACCGTTAGCCGTTAACAGCATAGGATGATGAGGCACTTTCACGTGCTCTGTTTGTAAACAGGAAATCACGCGAGCGAGTGTAAGCTGTGACGTTCTATTTAATGAGTTTACCTGGAATAATCCTCCTTGGTCGCACTCCACCTCTGAGTACACAGGAGGAGTGGTTTTGGGTGGAACTGAAAAAGCTGTGGTTCTAAAACTGTCTGTGGACTCCATAATCACCTAGAAGCAAGCAGAAAGTACCAAGCATGTTAGACCTCAACTGGCTGGATTAAGACTAGCTTGAGTTTTATACATCCAGATGGAGTGCTGACCTCTGGACTGGTGGAGTCAGAGGTGCTTCTTGGTCTTTGGCTCCAGGTCCCACACTGACGACTCAGCTGCTGGGTGCGATGCTCTCGCACTCTCTCCAGCAGCAGGTAGTAGATAGCAGAGAAGTGATTGTAGCTGCTGCTCTGCAGAGACTGAGGAAAATACCAGTAGATTAGTAAGTTAATAGACAGGATTGTGCATAAACTAAAACTAGAGACCGTGAAAATTTCTCCCCCTTAAATCATTTTTAGGCTCCATTACCTCGATGGTCCTTTGGCGGTCAATGCCTAATGTGTTCATGATGCCCAGGACAGGCTCACTGTAGTCACCCAGGTTAGAGTTGTACTCTGTGAGGGAATGGTTGAGGGTTTGGTGGGCGGCTGTTGGGTCTGCCAGCATCCAGCGGTGTTGCTTGATTTGGGCCACGGAGATCCTCTTGGCTGGGTCCACCACCAGCATCTTACGGATCAGATTTTCACAGTCTAGAGGACACAAACGGCTAATTAGCCTTTGCTTATGGATCATTTTTATAATAATAGCAATCAGCAGTAACTGCTGGGGCTAGCTATAAGGATAAGGCATACCTTGTGACATGAAGAAAGGGATTCTGAATCGTCCCTCTGTGACTCTCTGTCTGAGTGCAGGAAGGCTTGGCCCGTCAAATGGAAGAGAGCCGCAGACAAGAACGTAAAGCACCACTCCAAGGCTCTGTGAAAGAAAGCACAAAATGAGGATGTGTTCTTTCCTTTTCAAGAGGTTAGGCTAGTTTATATTCTTCTACATTTCCCTGATAAAGGCTTACCCAAATATCCAGTTGAGGCCCCTCATACTCTTTCCCCTCAAACACTTCAGGGGCAGCATAAGGCGGGCTGCCACACCAGGTAGACAGAGGCTCCCCTGCATTGTAGAAGTTTCCAAATCCAAAGTCTGGAAGTCACAGACAGAGGTACAATTGTTTTAATTTCCACACTATTTGTTCTGAGACACTGCTCACATATGAAAAATGACTGCATCTGTCTTAGTAACCCATAGCTGTCAATATGGAAGGCAGTATGGTGTGCAGAATAAATTTCCCCTGGATATTAGTCTTGGTGAATTACTTAATTATTCACATTTAATTAACACACAGACAGAACCATGTTGATTTAATTAGAGCTGTTTATAAACCCCAAAGCAGCAAATACTTCCTTCGAACCCATTAACGGTGTCTCACGATGTACATAAGCTTCCTTGCCAGCAAACATGTAACCATGGTAACAGTTATTGGTATACTGTGAACCTACCGGCCAGTTTGATGTTCATGTTGGCATCCAGCAGCAAGTTCTCGGTTTTTAGGTCCCGGTGGACGATGTGGTGTCTATGGCAGTAGTCCACCGCTGTGAGAATCTGCCAGAACTTCTTGCGGGCCTCATCTTCACTCATGCGGCCGTTTGAGGTAAGGTGGTCTGGAAGGCGAGGAGATATTTTAGCTCAATACCACATGTGGGACAGAAGTGTTGGAATCATCTCAGGCTCAACAGATTTGGCCTACATGGCACGAGAACTCACCAAACATCTCCCCATTCTTTGCATACTCTGTCACGATGTACAGCATATCTTTGGTCTCCATGACCTATTAGAGACAAAAGAAAAAAATTAAACCAACTTGATCAGCTGTTGATACTGAAAAACAATTTTTTAAATCTGCTCTGATCATTTCAAGGCAAGAAACATTTTCTCTCCAATAAAACCTTCTTCTAATACTTCTCCTTATACTTCTTCCCCTCATAAAGCATAACCTGACTTTCCAATAACTGCTCTATTACATAAGCCAGCTAACTTCCTGCATGCATTGTTATCATGTCTGAAAAAACCCATTTACATATGTCACCGCAAACCCAAAGAGAAATGCTTGATATCCAGATACGCGCCTGCTGATTCAATAGTTAGGAGCATCTCCCTGAGGCTGATATTTCTTGGCAACGGAAGCTAGTGTTGAATTTCAAACTTTCCCCTATCTCCTCTTGTCAAAGCAACACAGTATTGGATTCACACAGACTGTTCGCCTGGGTCCTGTGTGGTCTATGAAAAATAGCATACGTGCAGTCACTCAAGCCTGAGCGCACTTTGTGTAACGGAAAGACAAAATTCTCAGTCTTTTCCTGGAGCCTACAGGTCGCTTCCATTTCCCTCGAGAGGCCTCAGGGACAGAGCGGCTGAGCTGAAAGGTTGCACAACAAAGCAATTTTCATCAGAGGACAAAAGCTTCTGCGGCTAGCGCTGCAGGCCAGCTCTAACTGAATGTCACCAAATTTCATCGAATAAAGGAGCTTTATTCTTTTCAGCCACCAGGCCCCCTGGAAAGATTTAATACGTATATGTTACTACGCAGGAATTAGTCTTATCGGTGAGATCGGGAAGATTTCTGGAGCAAAGTCCCCTCGAGGCGATGCTCATGTCACAGCTGTGCAGGCCAGACATGACAGGTCAAAGGACCTTGTGCATCCATATTTTACCTTTTAATTTGACCTTTTAAATGTTGTCAACATATTTTAGTTTCAATCTTTATCATAAAGTGTAATAAAAAGAAATTAAAGCTCCAAAGTATGGCACATCAAGGTTTACACTTAGCACCCCACCAGTGAGTCCCCCTTGTTTTGGTGAGACTGGTGTCGGAGTTGCAGCAGAAGCCAGCTTATCAGATCAGAGATGTCAGAAAATCAAAAACTGCACAAAGACAACAATGTCACCCTCAGATCACAAGACTGCCTCATGGCACTTCCCTCTGCACAGGGAGACAAGAATAAGATTTTCCAGATTGAGCTTCAGCCATCTGACTAGCATCACCTCAGTCAACCCAAGGTCACGGGGGTGAACAAATTACAGGATGTGGACTGACAGAAGTCATCCACACCTGATCATAGCGCAGTGAAAGCATCTCTAGGACCGGCTTGGTGTAAGTAATCTTACACTAAACCATCAGATAATGGGCTTCATGGGTACTTTAAAAAAATTGCACGTGACTTCAGCCTTTTTCAGACATGCTATTTAGAATATTGATAGTTTTATCAGTGTGGTAAAGACCCAGCATTCAATCAATTCAGCAAAGGTCATTCGGATTCCTCTTGAAAGCAGAAGGTATCACAAAAGAATATGCATCCCGACAATCCAAGCATACACCATATAGAAAGCTAATGTAAACATTGTTTCTTTTTCAATTTGGTGATTGATTAAAGATTGTTTTGCCCAAATGTTCCTCTGCATATGAAGGACAATTACTATTTCACTGAGGGGTGGAGAGGGGGGTGGGCTCTTAGAAATAATTCCCCACCCTCATCATTTCACCACAGACATTATTTCACAGTAAGCGCTGCTCAGCTGCTTGAAAAACGATATGAAGCAGTCCTGAAAACTAGCGAACAAAAAGGCTAAATAAAAATAAAAACAGCAGAGTAAAACAAAAGAGAAAGGGCATCGAGGGTTTCCTTGCATGGGTGTGTGTTTATTTGTTGCCAGACGCGTGCCAATGTACTTGCCAGCTCAGCTGAGTGGGAAAAAGCGGATTCTTCCCACTAAGTCTTCAATTTGATTAGAAGTAAAGCAGCTCTTTGTGGGGAAGCTTTCACGTGACGCACAGACACATTGCACTTGGCTTTAACAGGTGCTAATTGAGCTTAACGTCCTAACACACTGCACAGTTCCCTAATCAGCACTCACCTGACTGTTCTTTTCTCCATATCACTGCAGTTACCTCTGCAGTACCATTATATAACTGAAAACATCTGAGAAATGCTTTGTTCCCACCATCAACTAATGCTCATAACTATCCTTACAGTATACGTCTCTAACACAGGCCGTCACAGAGACGCACAGAGGGAGGTCAAAAGGGATTGCACTAATACTGTTATGCCGTATTTACGATTCAGAATACCCTGAGAAGCCTAACCCTCACCACAAGCTGGACAAAATCGCTTAGATAGCAAATTTCCCTTATTTTAGTCACACATCATTAGCATTGCATTCATTTATCTGCAACTTTGGGATGCAATGTAACAGCACTGTTTAATGGAGCAAGTTTGCAGTAATCTATGCATGCATTCAGCCAGTCTCTTTGCACACAGAGCCCCGTAGCACACATTCACGCAATCTGCACACATGCAAACAGATGCACGGCAAACAGCAGCAATTCAGAGAACATGGAGATAATTCACACCTGGTAGAGTTTGATGATATGGGGATGGTTTAGCAGCTTCATTATCTGCACTTCTCTGTAAATCTTCTCCAGGTTGGGGGGATTCAGCCTGGTCTTATCTATAATTTTTATCGCCACCTAGACCAAAAAGAAATAAAAAGTTTAAAAATGCATTAAAAAAAAGAAGAATTTGCATCCTAAAGCAAGTGGAAATTCAGATAAAGGAAGAGCTACTGACCTGCGTTTTGGTGACTTTGTGTCTGGCCAGCTTCACCACTGCAAAGTTTCCTTTCCCCAGGGTGCGAATGATCTCATAGAATCCGACCTGCAAGGGCCTCCCCTGGGCAGGGCTGGGCTGAGCAGCCCGGCTGGTCTCTGTCATGATTACCATGGTGCACCAACTGTACTTACAGCGTTGGGATAAATGAAGACTTGTACCTGCAGAGACCAATACAGATGTGCATATCATGAATATGTTAATAATTACTAGTTTGTGTGAACAGCATTCTCCTCAAATAAATTACTTGGAGGGAGAGGGTAGATGTTTTTTAAATTAACCTTGTACCGAATAAAGTATTTAATGCGTCCTAGTTGTAAATACATAAATATTATTTTAGAGTAATTAATTCTGAAAGTCATTCAATGATAACATATGTAATTTAATAATAAAGTATAAAATAGAAAATAAAACATATGACATTGAATGACTTGGCTAAAAGCAGCTTGAAAATGACCGTAAAACTAATTAGAACCCGGCTGTGTTAGAGAAAGTAGGTCCTACCTTAAAATGAAATGAGCCGCTTTCTCTCACAATCCAGAAAGCTGTGCGACGAACAGTTAACCATTCCAGTAGTTCGCCGGATAAAAAACTCAGAGAGGTAAAACTGTGGCGAAACGCGCGCGGAGCAACTTTTCCGCCTCCTTCACTTTGACTTCAAACAACAAGTCTGTCGGCCCGGGACTGCTCTGCGGCCGGTATGTGCCTGTGAGCTCCGCCGGAATGCAGAGCTGAAGGCTTCGGCTCTCACTGGGGGAACTCCTCCTCCTCCTTCTTTACCTCCTCCCCTCCCTCGCTCCGCCACCATAACAAATTGATACCCACCTTATTAACGTCACACTCGCGTCAGAGCTCCGAGCTGGGTGCAAGGCAAGGCCGGACCCGAGCGCAAGGCGAGGGTTGCTGGGCAACCGCGCGGCTCAGGCGCACGGTGACGCGGGTGCTGATGGAGAGGTTGCTTGGAGATGGGCACGGTGACGTCAGTCGTAGAGATGTGTCACCACGTGATGTTTCCCTTCGCCGGGCTGTTGCTCGCAGGACTGCCTGCTCTCTCACCATCCCTTCCCATAGAGCGGCTGCGCGCGCGCCTTTAGCAGGAAAAGAAACAGAAAGCAACCAGTTTGATGTGCGCAGAACAATTTAAGTACTTTCCAGCACTAAAATAAATATACAAAACAATGAATTAACAATAAGATCCCAGTGGAAAATTTATTTCCAGCTAATTTAGTCACTGCAAACTATTTTTTATGAATCACCAAGTTCTGAAAAAGTCTAAATGCAATTCACATGTTCACACAGAAAAAAATATTTTAGCAATTTTATTTCTCAGCGACTAGAGTGAGAGGCTGAGTACACTCTAAAGAGGCCGCCAGTCCATCTCAGCCCAACACAAGAGACAAACAAGTATTCACACTCACTCCTAAGCAGAATTTAGAGCGACCAATTAATGTAACTTACATGTCTTTGGTGGGAGGAAGTACCTGGACTGAACCCACACAAGGGGGAAAATGTGCAAACTCAACACAGAGCGGCCACAGTTTAAATGTCCCAAAGCCAAGCATGGAACCAGTGACCTTCTTGTGCAACATGTTTTTAAAAATAACTAAATAAATAAACATGGTATGATATGGTACAGTGTGGTATTCTTTTCCTTGAATTCACAAGTTTCCTACATGAGATGAGACATTTTCTCAGAGACAGTTGCTTCCTTTACCTTTTCTTTTCAGTTACATGGTGTTTTCGGCTTACAGGGTACTTTTATTCTGCTAGTACAATAGAGTAGTACACAAATACATATTCACTGGAAATGAACACTGGTGGTGTTTGTGTTGTTGCTGGGCAAACTGGCTACAATTTTTAAAACTGGGAACATACGCATGATGCCCAGAAAGAAAGTTACTTAAAGAAGTCTGTGTTATTCAGCCTGCAAAGCTGCGATGAGCAGAAGAAGTAAAAGATGTTGATGGACATGGTGTATCATTTCATGACATGCACAGAATAAAAGTCACTGTACATCGCCAACTCGAAACTAAACCCAGAAAGATGATGTCCTCCCACAGTCTGAAATGCTAAAGGAATGCAAATGACATGCAAAATGTCTCGACTTAAAGGTCACGCAATATTTTGATGCACACTTACAACATAACCACACGGTTTACTCTGCTTCTTCTCCCACAGTTTTCATATGCAAACTGGCTGCTGGTTGAAAATGTGCCTCAACTGTATGTTGCACTTGTGTTTCCTGTTTGTGGGCAAAGCAGACTCGGTTAGAGTTCTGAGGTTGTTGAAGCACAAAAAGTACAAGCTAACTTTACTTGAATGTTCTGGCTCAGTGTGTATTCACCACGCTGTAAAATATGTCAAATATTTCTACTTAAACTATGCACCAGATGATTATGTGTAGCTGCAAGCAGCAGTTTCACAGTAACAATTGGCTCTTTCTAGACATAAACACGTTATTAAGGAAGTATGGATTTTTAAAAATTATTTTGCTCTTTTATTTCAATGCTAACCCTTTTTCAGGCCACTGCATTTTGGGGAAATGACTCCAGCATGAACAAATTTAAAAAGATAAACAACAGGAGAAATCCCACAATTGATGCTGATAGCATAATTTGTTGCTTGGTTGGCAGGATACTGGATGTCTTTACCTCAGTCCTCACATTCCCATTAGGTACCCACATGACTATGACACCAATCTTTAGCTTCCAATCCAAACAAAGTATTTAAAAAAATGTAAAACTGACTTAACATCTTGCACATTTTTCCCATTTTGCTTGTAAAGGTTTTTTTTTGTCTCAACTGGGTGTTATATTGTGGTTAGGTGATGCCTGGAAAACACAATGGTAGAAAAATAGTAGAAAAACTTTATTATGCACAAGTATTTTCCTAAAGTGATATATGACAGCTGAGATAAGTGTACTTGAGGGTACAAACATATTAAGCAAGCAATGCAGAGCAGCGTCACATGCAGCGTCTTGTTCCTGGAAATGACACATCCTCTTCTCCGACTGTGTCATCTTTCCTTCTGTTGTTGTTTCTTCCTCCAACAAACAACCACATATGTCCTCTAATGACCCTTGAGGTTGTCACTATTCAACTTTTTTAAAATATAGTTTCGTCCTTTTTAAATTTGTTCTTGATCTGCACTGAAACTTGGCTGCACGGTGGTGTGATGGTTAGCAGCCTCACAGTGTAGAGGTCACTGGTTCGAGCCTCAAACAGTGATCTTTCTGTGCAGAGTTTGCATGTTATCCTCATGTTAGTGTGGATCTCTCTATTCCTGCTTTCTTCCTCTGTCCAAAGACAGGCATCATGTTAGATTGTCATTCAAGGAGGGAATGCGTGAATGCCTGGTTGTTTGTCTTTCTGAGTCCTCTGATGGACTGAGGGTGTATTCCGTCTCTCACCTACTGGTTTCTGGGATATGCTCCAGCCATCTCCAACCCTTCATTGGAATAAGCAGTACAGATAATGGTTGGATGGTTTTATTTAAACTTGCCGCTGATGTTGTAAAGGTTAAAATCCTTCCTACATGTGCAGAAAGACCAGTATTGTACAGCAATTACTGCTCAGTCTACTACTCAGTCATGTGCAGAATATCTGTAAAGAAATTAAATGAGTGTCTGAGGTAAAAGCATGTGATTACGGAAGTTTTACTGTGTGATGTGGTGCTTCTAAAACAGAGCCACATGTTTGTTGCTCCATTTTTTTTACTTCTAATGCTTTTTAGACAAACAAGGGTGCACAAAAGGTCACCTAAGTGGTACTTTAACATCTTTTAATGCTTCCTTTGATATTGTCAGACAGAGGTTGTATGATTGATGGAAGGAGTCAAGATTTTGACCTGTGGAATATGTTTGTTCTTATTGTGATAATAAAGTTGCATTTATTAACCAGTACCCAAAAGCAGGAGTGTTAGCTTCAATGAAGAGAGATGCATTTCCTTCTAAATGAACATGAAACATTCACTTCTAATGATCTAATGAAATCCAATGTCGCCCCTCTGCTCTTTAAAAGCAACATATATCAAGGTCCATCTTGGCTTCAAGATTGGGATCACATGACAGCAGACAAGTATTTTATGGAAAAATAAAATTAGAACTGCAGAAGAAAACAAAACACTCTTTTTTAACGTATGTGAGTTTTATGCAGTTACATAAATTTAGTTTTAAATCAGTTATGTTTTTCTACCAGTTTTACACATAATCTGTCCTCTCAAAGACCTCAAACTGTCCTCTCACATCACAACTCAAAGTGTGATACCACGTGCTCTCCAGACCATCTGTTGAACCTGACCTCATCTTCCTGTCACCCGTTTTTTTTTCAGGCTACTTTGTGATTTCACAACATCGCAAGCAAACATAAAAAAGTGATACTAAATCAGTGATGCCTTGACTGATCTGCTCTGAGTGTCTCTATTGATCCGCCTTTCAATGTGTTTTTAAAATAAGAAGTCACAATGTCTTTTACAAGAAGAAATAAACTCAGTTCAGATACACCTATACTAGGATACAGGAATGAAAAGTGTGATAAATGTACGTTCCCCAAAGTGTTCATCAGTAGAAATGTTTCAAGGAGGAATTAAAAAGGTGTAGTGAGCAATGTAAACAGGCACAAGTTATAGTGGTTAATGTGCAAGCTTGAGTTTCTGTAGAAAAAGATATAATAGTTAAATTTGTTGCTATGTATCATGTTTATTTTGTGCTGTAATTAGATGATGCAGCTGCTTCCTGTGTATCCATACAATGTAATGACATGTCAAGACAACTTAAATTAATTGAGAATTTTCCAAATTATATCTATATTTATTGGATAAGGAAGGACCATAAATTATTTCAATCTATTTTTTTAGTTGCATTTCCCAACCCTGTGATGGACTGGTGACCTGTCCAGGGTGTACCCCGCCTCTCGCCAGTTGTGAGCTGGGATTGGCTCCAGCCCCCCGGCGACCCCGTTCAGGGATTAAGCGGTAGAAAATGGGTGGATAATTGCAATTCCTTTTTTACCATAACTATGAAATAAATCATTTAACTTGAAGATAAATTGTAACATTATATGTGCAAAGATATATTTTAAACTAAATTTAAGCTCTGCATCCAGATAAAACCTCTGAATGAAACAGGCACTATAAATCCCCCCCTCCAAATACACATATCCTGTACATACTGCAATAATTGTGTCTGCTTGTATTGTATTTTATTTTAGCTTATTTTGTTTTTACACTATGGACCTGCATTGGGTCTGAAATAAAGAAAGATTGATTGATTGAATTGCTCCTAGATAAGCAGTAAAATCCCTCTATCTAAGATCTGCCCTGATACGATGATGCAGTAATGACCATTTTAATAAATACTTTATGACAGAACTGTCTGATATTATCTGCTATCGATACTATTGGCCGATATCGGTATTAAAATTTAATACGTAAAATATGTATTACACAAGATCTATATATTACATATAAAACTCTTCAGCAAAGCCCCTCTAACTCAAAATGACCATAAGACATGTCATGTAAAGTTTTACAGATGTGTTTGTTTAGCACAGCTTCCACTAAATCCTGTGCCTGTGACATCATCAAACCACGTCGCCACTTTCAGCATAAGGAGCTTGGAAGACGACTCCGAATGTTTTGGAATTATTTCAAAGCGTCTACAGACATTAGATTTGCTGCAAAGATGATGATATATCTTATTTTTGTGAAATGATTTTCTATTTTCTTTTCTTTTTTCCTGAAGGGGGATCAGAATATATTGGTATCGGTTGATTGGACAAAATCAGTATATCAGACTACCAAACATTTCTACTGTTTTAATCTTTTTATTGCAAAATCTAAATTTATGTCGAACATTTTCTGACAGTAATAAACACAAGGCAACGTAAAACACTTTTCTTTGGTGCATGATAATGCAAAACGTACACTAACATGAACTCACACTTGATGTTTTGCTCACTGACCTCAACCCCTTTGTCCATTCATTTTGCTTTTCCTGCTTTTGCAAACTCCAACAGTCCATGAAAAGCTTCTTTGTCTGATCATTTGGTGTCATTGTGTCTTGTGGAGCACAGTGGGCCCATTCTTCTTTGGCAATTAACGCCAGTCTGTCTATGCTTGTTGACTTTGGCAGGCAGAGGCTGTCCTCGTGAGCTTGTGCGTCAAGCTATCATCCAGGAGGTCCAGCACCCAAACTCTCCCCAAACAAACAGTTTCAGTCACATCTCTCACTCACATATTAAAAAAACATCTTTTTTCTATCATTTTAATGGCCAGTAGAATTAATAGTGATATTAAGTAATGCTTATTGGTGTCAATAAGTCATTAATTAGAGTTTACCTTATTATAAATAATAGTTGACACAAATATGCTCAGTGTTACAGAGTTCTACACAAAATACCTTTAGAGTTTGGGATCTAGCTTATTGAAAACATTCTTAGATAATTAACTGGTTGTTTTCCCACAGTGGCAGTGTTCTGTTACAGGTCCCCAGGATGCCAGGAAGCTGGGATTACTTCAGAGATATTAACCTCCCACTCATAAGACCAAATGTTGCTTTCTTTGAGCGACATGCAACACAGGTTGACGGGTCTTGTTTAGTAAAAACACTTTACTTCATGGAGAAGTTTCTCATTGGAAGAAGACCTCTCTACATGCCCATCAAACGCAATAGGTGCCAGAAAGAGTAACAGCTGCCTGCAACAGAAGTGATGCACACTCACCTGAGATGCAGCAAGTCTGAATGAAGAAAAAGGATTGGACATCAATCATTTTTATGGAGGAATAATGAATGAGGTCAACTGCCACCTTGACAATTCAAGGTGTGCAATGTTGAGGGACCAATTCCAAGATTTCATGGCATAATTACAAGTCATGACAAGAACTCACAACAGGAAAAATGCAGCAGTGTAACACTGATTTAGGACCATCACAACCATCAAGAGGCACAATGAGCGTTTACTGCTCCTCAACTTGTCCACTGACATCCAAACTGCACCCAGAGTAATTCAGCAGAAGCAACCTGCTTTATGGAAACAGGTTTCCTGTGAGTTGTCGGTGCAATCGATGGCACACACATTAAGGTTATTGCTCCAAGTGTCCATTTAACCATTCTGTAAAGCTGGGGTGTCTTCAAGGACCACAGTCCTTCAGGTGTTCCATGTATCCCCACTCCAACACACCTGACTCAAATCAACCAGTGATTGCACAGGACTTCATAAGTTGTTGGGTTCATTTAATGTGAGCCAGGTGTGTTAGAACAGTAACACATAAAAAACAACTGCAGGACAGCATGGAGCAACTTTGAACACCCCTGCTCTAAAATGTGATATTCTAAAACCAACAGATAAATGGTTCCATTCAGCGATGGTTTCATTCAATAGACTCAGAAATGACGTCTGTTTACGGCACCTGATACTGTCGTCATCAAGATTCATTCCTACACTTCTCCAGAAGACAGTGAGATGCATGATAAGTAACTTTTAAATGCAATTTTTAGCAATGCATTCTTCTGTTAAGGAAACTCTAAACAGTGATATTAGGAGCAATTCTAAATAGATCTACTGCACTGTAATTAAAATAATGCCAGAAGACTTTAGCTTGAAAAAAAAGCTCATTTGTCAGTTGAGAAAGTCCATTTTATGCGGAGGTGTTTATCTGTTATGAGCTGCCACTACTTGTCTATCAAACTCAGAAAAGTGCTGCATCCAAACAAGTTTTGTTTGCAGCAAAGCTTTCAGGCTCCTTATTACTCCAGTTACATTTTATACCATTCAGCCGTCTTACTTATAAAGCAGCTTGTTACTTGCTAAGCTGTGGAAATGTCATGTTTGTCACCTTTCTAAGGAATGCGGAAGCTACTTTGTATTTTATTCCAGTGTTTATGCTAAACTAATCTTTAACTAGTTTGTGATTATAATCAGCACACTCATGGAGCTTTTGTCATCTAACTACCCAGTTTGAACTTTAGTCAGTCTGCTCTCAGAAATTTGTGAAATGAGCCTTTATGGCAGTTTTGCTACTAAAGAGATTCTGGAAGATACAGGTATCATGATTAATCCTGTCTCAGTGGTCACAGCACCTAGACCGTTAATAAAAGTCTGAAAACTTTCATTTTAATTGTGTTCATAAAGCAAAACTAAAATTTTAAATAATATGGGGCTGCCACAAAACATGTAAATATACTTACTGAAGCTTTACCAGGGAGACTTTTGGTCTACTTCTTTTTATTTAAAAAAAGGATTAAGAAACAAGAAGGAGTAAGCACATCTTGTATAACATATGGTTTAGATCTGTACTAAGTACACCTAAAAAAGCTCGCAGTATATTATTATTTGGATCTATACACTGTAAATGAAGTAATATTGAACTTTATTAAACTAAAACATAAGTTAAGCAGATAATTTCAAGTGAGCTTTATTTATGCAACACTGTTTGATTTGTAGTTGTGTTACCTTAAAAGGAGTAGAAATGCAAATGGTGTTAAAACAGCATATTTTTTAACAAAAATCTGACTTAAACAGCTGGAATAATTATGGCTTAAGGGTTTACAGAGTGTACTAAGAGAGTTCAATGCACATGAGGGTGAGACTCAGTTAACTCTTCTCAGTGTTGCATACATTAAAGTAACATCTTTATTGCCCTTTGGGTTGTCTTATTATAGCTTACTAGCTGGCTTTGTTATATAGCATGGTGTGCTTCAGTTTTCTCTGGTGTTCAACTAGACGAAACCAGGTGCTTTTATTAGGAACCGCGTTCTTCAGTGTACTGCAAAGCCATCTGACCTTATACTACACGTTGACGTTAAAACACTGCAGATTAGAAAATGGTTAGAGGGAATCCACTCTTGTTGGAGGACACTGATATGCTGCACACACAGGTACACACTTGCTTTGACAAACCTTACACGCAGTTCACAAATCAATGGGTGCACACTGCAAGACACAAGCCATGGATATTTCTTTGCAAGTGCAAGACCAGTGCATAAGCATGATTAGTATAACCAGTAAAACAGATTTACGTCATGCTTTTTATCTGCAAACCAAAGCTCTGTTGCACACGATGCTGTCAGAGACTGCAGCTTATGAGGCTGTGACTGTAGTGAGTGTTCTACTAGTTATGCATATATTCCTATATGCATATATATATATATATATATATATATATATATATATAATATAATATAATATATAATATCTCATATATCTCAAAGTTGCAGGTTAATGGAACCTATCTCTGCTATCATTGGGTGAAAGGCGGTGTACACCCCAGGCAGGTTGTGAATCCATACTGTAGTTATACAAAGCTAAATCTCTACAGCACTATTAGTGCTGGATAAAGACCTTGTTGCAGTCCACTGCCATTATTGCATGGGAGATGAAGAAGAAGAAGAAGAAAGCTGGTTTGTTGATCTTCTTGTTCTTTGCAACTGTATGATGCAGCAATAGTGACCCCAAAACAAGATGGAGATTAAACATTTCTAACAAATGTGACGATGCCATCATGTGTATCTAAGGGCAATGCAGTCCAATACATCCTTGTCTGTTGCATGATTTGTGATGCGCATGCTTGGAGTACCTCTTTCTGTAAGTACAGACCCACCAGGCACATAGTTCACAATCACTAAAGCCAACAGTGTGAGAAGAATGCATCTGTCTCGCCTGCAGTTATCTACATGCTAACTGAGCATACGTAAGCTTGAACAAAGCAAGTGCTGTAACCAAAGCTGTGCAAATCTGCACAATTATTTACTGAAGGAAACACATCACAAACCTTTATCACAACTTGACATCATTGAACAGCATGAGGGTGGTGTAGATTACTTTGAATATGGAGACAGTAAAAAGAGAAAGAGAAAACTAATACTCAAGAACAGCTCTTGCTCAATACACAAGCATGTTTACTTTTCACACGTGAAACTAGGATAAAACTTTTTTTCTTTGTTTTGCTAAATTAATTGTAATTGTGTTCTTTTGGTTTCATTTCTTAATTTCACAGTTGAATAAACATTAAGGTTGATGTTTTGCTTTGGTTTTTTATTTTTTCAGCTATTAAACTTAAGAGTCAAACCTGGCACGAAGGATAAAGTAAACTGATCTTGAGCAGCATTCTTTACCTCCCCGATACCTGATGGCTACACAACAATCTGTTTTTATGATCACTATTCATAACAGATACAAAGGTCTTTTCTGCTCAAGAATGTGCAGTCTATTGTGCAAACAGCCACGCAGCTGATACAGTAATCCTGTGGTATCAGTTATCTTGAGATGTAAATACCTGGCCAGTGCATGTATCTGCACACCAGGCCACTCGCAGAGCCTTTATGAATGCTTGTGTGCGCCAAAGCCCCTCAGGAGACAGAGCTATGTGCGTCATAGCACAGATCAGCCTATTATCCTGAGCTGAGGGTGGCAGGGGAATGTAGGGGTACCTAGAGAGGTGATAGTGAGCTTGACAAGGAGAGTGAATACAGCACAGTGACAGCTCGAGTCAATGATAAGATAAAGTTTGAACAAATAAAGGGGGGAGTAATGACAGCATTTCACACAAGTGGAGGTTTTATAGAGAAGAAAGGGACTACAAAAAAAGCCTGGGTCACTTATATTCTTCTAGCGCTGATCAGCCTGGTCAGACACACATGTGATACTGCATGCAGCACAGTCACAATGACACACATTCACAATGTGGCCTAATGGGGGATTTATTGAATTGTTCTGCTTACAGTGAAATGGATAATGGGACAGAGGAGAATCACTTTAAAGGCCTGATTAAAGTCATGTATAAAACATGCTAGCCATCAAAGCTCCACCAAAATCACGAATTTCATCACATATCTTCAGTGACGGCATCTGTAGAGGCAATTGGCAGAGGATTCATCCTCTGGGGACAAGGCACATGTAAAAATACACATCCTCAATTCCAAAATGGATGTTAACTATGATCTTACAGGAGCTTTTTTCCACATCAGTCTGGAAAGAGTTAATCCGGCCTTTTTCAAACTATTTGTATTCCATCATTTCACACTGAGAATTTAAAAAAGCATTAATGTGTAAAACATTTAAGACTGCAAGGCAGTAGCCTCAGCTTAGTTAAGCTGCATCTGAACAAACCATGAGATGTCTGGAGCAATGGCCTTTAGACAGATAAATCAAAGTAATCATGATTGATCACAACGTACAGCATCAGGCTGGAAATCAGACACTAACACTTCAAGCCATGACACCATAAACTTTGGAATTGAAAAGAGTGTGCTTTCATGTGACTGTATGTAGTGAAGCACGTGCAGACACACAGCACTTATGGCTTGGAAATGGATTGTAACCATCCAGATGGAAAGAAAGTTGTACGTTCTATCACTCCAGGTGGTACTGTATGTTGTGCTCGTGATCTTTTCACTAAATGTCCATATGGCCTCTCAGCTGGCCCCTAAAGCCGGATAATAGTTCTTAGCTCCCCAGAGGAGGCAGAGAAAGGGAGAGGCTAAGCACATAAATCTACAGATGGCACAATAAGTGGCTGATAATTGATAACAGAAGAAAAAAAATGACCCCAATCGCTTGACTCTGCAAAGATTACAATAACTTATATGCAATCATTTAAACTTTTTTAACCACGAGTGTTTTGTGTTAAAACGCACTTTACTCATTTTCTACGCTTAATTTCTTCCACCTGACCTCCGTCGTCTGCTTCTGCATCTCTCGCTACAGAGCAGATGGGGCAGCAGGTTGAGAAAAATATGCTGCGTATTTGAGTCAGTTGAACAAAGTGGTCAGTTGAATGAAGTCAGTGGAGAAAAGAACAGCTAAATGAGGATTAAGAAACCTAAGCTGAGGTGAAGGAGGGTGTCTGGGAGACAGAAATGACGGTAAGGACATCTGTGTGTTTGCCTGTTCTTGCCATGTAAGTGCAGGAGCTTTCAGACTAAAGCAGGGAAGTGGGGGGGGGGGTTGTTCTTTTGCATCAAAGCCAAAAAAGGAAAGGCAGCGCTGATGTTAAGGGGGCAGTTCTTGTGGTCTGTAGGTTGAACAGTAATGTGGAGCTGTTTGAAATGGACTGTGTCTAACAACAACGAAGATGTTGACAGAATAAACACACTAACTACAACCAACTTCCTCCAATCTGCATGTGAGCTCTGAATCTCTGAATCAAGATGTTTTCCTGCTTTATCAGTTTTGTTTCAGATATTTTACACCTACTTTCGGTGTAGAAAATGTTACTTTTGATAGAATAATAAACATCAATAAGCCACATAAAGGGTGAGAGGGGTCATCGGGAATGTTGGTTCTCATTTTATTTGGCTTTCAGTTGAATTGACCCCACCAACCTCACTGATCTGCTCCCTGATTTACTATCACCTTTCACTAACTGGTGCTTTAGGATTACTGTCAGTATTTGCTATTGAGTTGCACTAGTAAATTAATGTCTAAAAGGAGCAAATATGGTGGTTTTTGTATTGGTTCTCGTTATCTGTGCACTGATGGAAGTTTTTTTTAGTGTATAAACTTCGGAAGGAGTTTGTTTAATGTAATCAAGTATGATTTATTCCTCAAAAGAGCATATCTTATCTTTTGAGTTGGATGAAGATGTGAGTATTTGTTAGCAAGTGGCTTAATACCATATCTGGAACATAATCCAGATGCTATTAAGCAAGAGGCAGAATGCATCCTGAACAATTTGTCACAAGAGAAGGAGACAAACAAACACTAATTAAGAATTAGGAAACACCACTAGACCTAACATGAATGTAGGAGGTAATTATTGAAATCTGTAAGAGGAAATATGTGGAATAAGGTGTGTGTTAGTTGGTTTTGATCGTTTTACCCGGAACACACCGTGTTCCGCCTTAGCCCCTATGAATAAACCTGGAACCATGGTGTCAGAATAACATCATTTGCCAATAATGTAGTAATTCATTACCAGGCTCATGTTCACATAGCTAATTTAAAACATCAGGTGGAAAGAAGTCTACAGTGTTAACCATAAGGTAAAAACACATAAACGCAGTAAACAAATCTGGATGGTGGTGATGGAAGTTTTGCTGTTATTTTTTCTCTGTTTTTGTTCTGTTTAGATAAAAATACATTAATACCCAAAGAGATGAAGATAATTGGCTCATTCTGGAGGACAACGCCTGTCAGAAACGATACCACTCAGCAGTGGACAGGCTTTGTTGTTTCTTTGCAGTGTTATGTGGAGGGTGTATGGAAACATCCACTCTTTGCAGCAGCTTGTGCAGCACTTCTGTCTAGACAATCCGCTCCAGCAGCTTCAGAGTGAATAGAGAAGTCTTATACTACACAATGATTCTACAGGCATTTAGCAGACGCTTTTATCCAAAGCAACGTACATCAGAGGATAAAAACAACACAAGCATGAAATTAAACAACGAGGAACAGCATAGATAAGAGCTAGATCACTGCAAGTCTGGTTGGACACAGCTATTGTCCTGTAGGACACTGATGTTGTCCTGAAGTGCTAGAGACTTTTTTTTTGTGTATATATTTCCTATTTATTGCCCGATATAATCAGTGCTGATGTGTGGCAAAGAGTTGGCTTAACTCTTCTATCTGATTTAGATCTAAGTGCTGAAATGCACCTTGAACAGCTGAGTCTTTAGCTTGTTCTTAAAAGTAGACAAGGTCTCTGCATGATCCTTGAAGACAACCTGGTTGCAGCTGTCTTTGTGTATCTGCACAGTTTTAGAAGCTCATTAGACACTTTTATTAGAGTAGTTTATGGTTTGCAGCCAAACACTTAATTTGGCAGGTTTACATAATCTGATCCTCTGCGGCTCCGTAACATTCCTGTTGGCATGATTACAGTGGCCATTTGAAGGGTCTGATGTAACTAAACATACACACAAAGAAAACAACTTTTTATGAGAGGACTATGTCACAATAGCTGTTACCAAGCAATTAAATCTCAGTCTAATTTGTCTTTGGGTTGTTTTGATTAAATGCTGTTGTTTGTTTAAACCAAGCATAATGGCTAAGCTGTTTACTGCTATTTTTTTTATAATTGAAACAGCTAAACAGAAACTCATTGTCTTGGATTTCTTTCAAATGCTTTGTCTTTAGCTCATTTTGTGCAAGAAGCCATTTTAGTAATTGTGCACACAAACACACACACAAGCTGCTGTGTGCACATTGTTTGCTTGTCTATCCTTATAAGCCAGTGATTCGTATGTTCCAGAACAACATATCCAGAAACTTCCTGTGGAGCTGAAGGAATGTGGGATCACTGAGTCTCAAACGCATGTCTGTTTTTAAAATGTAATTTAGCTGTAGGGCGTTCAGTGAGATATCTGTGATTTAGAGGATCAAACCACAGACTGAGAGCAAATAATGCAGAACATAGTGTACTGAAAACACCAGCACATGTGTGAAGCTGCTTTTGTGCTTGTGTGTTGGATGAAACAAATCCTGTATCAAAGTGGCAGTGCAGAGGAAATCTTACGGTTCAACACTCGGTTAGAGGTTGAGGTTCTGTTTTTGGTTTGAGTCTGGAGAGTGGAGCTATTTAAGAGTTTATTAAATGCTTCTTAGATGGTAGTAACTGGAAGGGAAAAGAAATGGAAGAGTTCAGAGGCTAATTTGCTAATGAAAACACACTATTAGCACACTAAACAGACTGCTTTTAAAACATTGACATAGACAACCAATAGCAATAGTTTTTCATTGGATCCTGTCTATGTTTACTTTTAAGGAGGACATTTCAGATGATGCAACTTTCTCTGACACCTGGAGAACAATAAACACACTCAAACATTTAAACATTTTAATAAAGACCTGTGAACGGCTGTGGCGCATGTAGTAGAGCAGGATATGTCCTAACCAGCAAGTTAGTGGTTTAAATCCCGACGTCCACATGTGTGAGCGCATGAGTGAATGTGCCGAATAGTGTTAAAGTGCTTTGAGTGCACTGATGTGTAGAAAAGCGCTATACAAGGGGATGGAGCCAATCCCAGCTGACAACAGGCGAGAGGCAGGGTACACCCTGGACAGGTCGCCAGTCCATCACTCCTATGGGCAATTTAGAGTCTCCAATCAGCCTATCCCTTGAATCATGTCTTTGGAATTGCAATCCTCATCCTTTAGGGGCTCCAAAACAGCAAAGTCCCATTTGACTCCCATGTTGAAAGGTCACTATCTCAGCAGAAATGAGCAAGCCAACAACATAGACAAGATGCTAACAAGGTCTCAGAAAGAGCTGCAGTATTATGAATGCACAAACACATCCTGGACTGGAATTATTCTACTATTAACGCTGCTTCTAGACTGTGCATGCAGATTGCAATAAGAAAATCTGAAGCAGAAAGAAGGAACTGTTGGTGCCATCCTGGTCATGTGGCAGTAAAGAAGAACATCTGCACAAGAGACATGAAACTGTTAGCTGTGAGTTTTTGTTCATATTATATTTTACCTGTGTTTTATCATACCTGGTTATTATCAACTCCATCATTGCCAGGCTACAGACACAGCATCCTAATGCATCCATTGTGATCTCTGGAGACTTACTTTCTGAACATTACCAATGATTAGCTGTCTCAATAGAGAAAACTAGATGTTTGACTTTCATGTATTCATTCATTCATTTTTATACTCCATAATCCATTTA
Organism: Pseudomugil gertrudae; assembly: GCA_037177535.1. Classification (NCBI taxonomy): domain Eukaryota; kingdom Metazoa; phylum Chordata; class Actinopteri; order Atheriniformes; family Pseudomugilidae; genus Pseudomugil; species Pseudomugil gertrudae. Next base: position 9,594,300 of record JBAMHV010000013.1, read on the forward strand.
TGAAGCTAACCCCTATTCTCAGTAATTAGCAGGGGAGAGGCAAGCTCATCACAGGACCAGACGTTTGACTTATGCAGGTCCTCTGCACACCAAGTTCAGGAAGATCAGACTTTAATCTGGTTAATCTCACCTGTATTTACAAACCAATCATGCAACAGCAATCAGTTTTCACACAGACTTTTAAAACCTAGTCTAGAGGTTCAAGTGAGAATGATATTTTTGTCTCCTGGATTTTGAGTGATATGTGTGTGCAGTGCTGTGAAGAGACAGAGGCTGAAGATGTTATTACCATGTTTGTCATTAGCTTTGCATCCTGATTCATCTCATAACAGCGCGTTCCCTTGTTGTTCTGTTGAGTTTTACTTCCTGTTCTTGTTGATAATCTGCTCTTTGTTTACTGATTTCTCCACACCTAGCATGCATTTGTCATTAGTTTACCTCCGTGTGCATATTCTGCTTGGTTTCTTTTGTTAGGTGCAAGATCATTGTGTGCCTGTGTCCTGCTGAGTTCCTGTCCACTGCTGTGCTTGTTTAGTTATTTTGAATCCTCTTGTTGTTAACTTTGTTTTCCTACCCTGTCAGCCCCTTTTGTTTGCTGTTCATAAGCTTATAAAAGGCTCTTGTGTCTTATATGCAGCCGCTTCAGGTAGCCCTGTGTTTGAGTCCTTTCTATACCACCTCGTGACATTTTTACTTGTTATTAGTTATTATTCTTATCTTTGAATATCTCTTTTGAGACTTTCTTCTTTTTAAGAATAGTTTTTAAATTAAGTTTTTTTTACTTTACTATCTGGCACATCAGCTACACACATGAGGGTTCAGTGCTTGTCTTTATTTGGGTGTTTTGCATTGTGTTTAACTTTGTTGCTGTGCCTGTTGTGTGATAAAAGCAACCAAAAGATAGTTTGACACATCTTCCTCTTTGTTCCTTGTCCAACATGGCCTGGTCTGTTCATCCAACACCTGACTCTCTACTATAGTGATTAACCTCAGATAAACTTCAGCACAAAGAACATCTCTTGTTTTCAGAGCCTATCAACCCTCCACCATGTCTCTTCTCCACACACACAAACACACCTACGCAATCTTTCTTTCTGAGTTTATCTTCCCCCGCCTTCTATTCAGCCAGTAAATGTCAGACACTTAGAGCAAGGAAATGTATAACCATAAGGAGTCGCCTACCCCACTGTGCAACAGCATCTGCTCATCCAGCTTAAAATGCACAAACCACAGGCAAACCTATGCCATATGTAGCAGTAGCAGTGATAACAGAGCTGACAGACTCCAGTTTAGGATAAGTTTGTCTTTTTTTGTGATAAAATTATCATTATGAAAGGATTCTGAGCTCTCTCCCGAGTGTTGTTGTTATACATTATAATGCTCTTATAGTCAATACCACTTCAAGTTGTGTGAGGTCTGGACAATATGCAGCTTTCTAGCAAAGCTTTTCTTTTCTTTTCATAATACCCATGCATCCTGCAGTGTGAGTAAAATATCCTGTCATATGGTTCCCTGAGCGTGTTATTAGTGTCCTGCTTATAACAGCATTGCCACACTCTGCAGGCACTAAGGTGGTGGAATTATTTTCTTCATGTTTGACAGTATAAGTATAGGGACCACGAGGGTCAGGTGGGTGGCTAAATGCCACATACTCCCATTTTCCTTTTTTATTAAGTGCTTTTTTTTGCCATATGTCCTTTAAAAGGCCACATTTGTTTATTGATATTCCTCTGAATAAAATCAATTTTCCTTTAAATCAAGCCCCTTCTTGTGAAGGTATTAGACCTCCCTCTTTCTCTCCCCTCCTCCCTCATCCTGCATGGGAGTGACCGGTGAGCAGACTGCTTGGTCAAAAGGCGGTATGGGCAATGATGTCAGCAGCAGCAGACTGCGTCAGAGTCTCAGAGGCGCGTTTGCAATCTCCTTAACCAAACTTAGCCTTCTTATTGACATCACCGCATATTAATCAAATCTATACTGCAAGCAGAGCGTCTTTGTGAATGCACGTCAGTTTCCTCCTTTGGTTAAATTAATAGTAAAGCAGAGAAATGTGGCAGCTCTGCACATGTGCAGCACCCTGAGCTGAGCAAATCAGCTACATGTGGGTGTTCAAACACTGAACAGCCCTCCCCAGACGCAAACAGTGTGTAACCTTGAAATGAAAACCTTGAAATGGAATAATACTGGGGTTGTTTTTCTTAATTACTATAGGTAATTAAATCCTTTCTGGTATATCTCCATTAATCCATCATGGTCTTCCCTTTGGGTCATGCCTTTATAGTTAGAAAGGAGAGACATTTGTTGTAAATCTTTGGCAGTACAAAGCATGTTTGTCATGTATATACAGAAACAAACTGGTTAGATACTGGTTGTTGGGGTTTCAGTGAAATGAGTCATCTACACTGTGGTTTGCACTTATATTTTACAGCCTCACATAGTGGCGTGAATACTGACCTCAGCGCAGCAGCACAAGTTTGGTTTCGAAGCTGTTAGACGCACTGGGTGGGGTGAAATACGTCAACAAGGCAAGTAATTTGGTTTATTTGTTACGAAGAGTAGGAACTGATCCCACAGAACATTTTTTTCTCCTACAGTTTAACGTACAAACCAACTGAAGACAAATATTCTGAAAAATTTGAGAATTTAAGTTCCAAAATCTCTAGGATGTTTATTAGACACTGTGTGGTTGTCCAGCTCTTTCAAAACCCCTAATACCAGTTCATACAGGTTAGCATAAAACAAGACTAATGCCATGTTTACAGCTGTCACGTGTACTTTAAGCAGCTCTAAAAATGTAGTGACGCCAGGTTGTGCAGCAGTTCCCTAAACGTCTAAAATGGCCTTTTAATGTCAGCTCTCACTTCCCCTGCTAAATATGTACATCATCTAGCTGTACAGTCTGCAGATTTTCCAGCACATGTCTACTTTTGAGAACCATAGCCTGATGGGACTTACACAGCTTCCTAAACTGACCTGTAAATAACCCCTTAATGTAAATCCCACAACTTAACCCATGATTACACATGGTTTGTAGCCACACTCATTTCAACATCCTACATTTTCTCTTATCCAGTTGCTCAACAGCCTTTAGAAACAAACAGCTAACAGCAAATCCGAGCAGGATTCTGACCAAACTCACATTAGCTGAGTCGGCTGTTATTTCTTGTTTTTTTTCTTTATAAATCAAATGGTCGCTTGCAACTCAGACCATTTTAGATATGTGGTCTCTGCAATCAGATTTCAGTACATACATGCTGTCACTTGTTGCTGGAAGGCCGAGATGGATGTCAAAGTACGTTCTGAACAAAAGCAGCTGTACTGAGGTTTAGCAACTATGTCTGGCAGTTAGAGATCAATACAGTTAGAATTTACTACTTAACATGCCAATTAAAAGACATTCTTCTTATCTTTCCGGCCATAAAACACCACTTTTGTGCCTTTCCTTTAATGGAACAGTGACATTTACAATGGTCATGTCTGGCGTCGGTGCTGCTCAGCAGCATCCCAATGCTGACAAGCCTCACTTCATGACATCAACATATTTCACTACAGCAGAAGTAAACCAACAGACTGACATTGCCCTCAATAGAGTCACATTGCTACACAAAATGCTGTTACTCTGAAGCAACATGAGATCTCTTCAACTGTTTTAACAGGCTGAGTAATATTGGTTTAGCTCTTGCTCAAATAAACCTCAATGCACCTGACAGCCTTATATGGCAAGATTCAGGGCAAATGACAGCTGCAATAGTGCACTATGACTGTCGCTGGTTTCTCAGCAGAGACTGCAGTGGCTTGATTGTACTTGCAGCCCTGCAGAATTAAGTTGGAGAGGAGGGGGTGAGGTATCCCATTAACTAGTTAGAGCTGTCAGAGGGGCTGTGGCCACACACACAGAGCGTTTGTGCTGCATTTACGTCAGACAGCAGCTGTGGTTCATCCCTCCCGCCTCCCTCAACACCAGTTGGTCAGACAGGCTTCAGGACTGGAAAAGAAAAACAAAGCAAAGAGCTGCGTGTTTGCTTTTGCAGACGTGGTGATACACTCTGCAATGCATGCACACAACACAGACACACAAATGAGATTTAAGTGGTTGCTTGTGGCATTTTGCATGCAGGTGGCCCAGAAAGATTCACTCACGTACAGCCATAAAGCCTTAATAATCCATGACATGACATCTGCTATAATCCTCCTTGGCATTTAGTGCACACGGCAGAGTGATTATAACAGGTGTCATGTCATGTTTAAAGCAGGATTATACTGGCTTTAGCTTGCATGTGTCTACTAGCAAATATTAATGTGCATGAGGGCGTGAAATAATTCAGTTGCAGACTTGTAAATGGTATTTATTGCCTTGTTGTGGACTGTACAAAGTCTGACGTCCTCTGTTCTGGGGTTTTCCTTCCTACTCACCATTTTATGGAAATATGACAGAAAACAAAAGAATACAAAAATAGGTGTATTTAAACTGCTAAAGGTCAAAGGTCTTCATAGAACAGAAACTACCAGAATAAATTCCCATTTCAGAGAAGGTAATCTGTATCAGCTGCCCTCAATATTTCTACTCCAAGAGTTGTCTGAGTTGTCTTTCTGATGTCAAACAGGAATCATGTGAGGAGAGAGAGTGCATGGTCCTTTCTGTCTGGCTTGTGCAGGCATCTGTATATGTGTGTCCTCAAGAGCTAAAGTAAAAGCTGTTTGCTAACTAGGTCAAACTGTTGAATCCAGTTTGGAGTCCCACACTGTTATACTATGTATGACAGCAACTTTATGAAACATTGTAGTAAAACAAAAAAGCAGAAAATGTTCAACTTTAGCTGGGTATCTAAATCAATGATTAAATAAATGGTAAATGGTCTTGTACTTGTATAGCGCTTTTCTACACATCGGTGCACTCAAAGCACTTTAACACTATCAGACACATTCACCCATTTGCTCACACAAACACACACATTCACACACCGGCGATGCAGCATTGAACAACTGGAGGTTCAGTGTCTTGCTCAAGGACACTTCGACATGTGGACGCCAGAACCGGGAAATAAGTTATTAGATTAGATGAGATGTTATTTTTTTAGTCCCAGATGTTATTGTAGTACTATTAGATGTTATTGTAGTACTCTAAGATGTTCATGTAGTATTTTTACATGTTATTTTTTTCATTTAAAAAACTACTACAATTCGGATTTCCCTCTGGGATCAATAACGTATTTTTAATTTCATTTTCATTTTAGCACCCTGAGATGTTATTGTAGTACCTTTAGATTTTATTGTAGTACCCTGAGATGTTATTGTTGCTTTGTGGCATTATACAAATAAAGCTGAATTAAAATTAATTGAATTTAGATTTCCCTTCAAGTCTCATACACATAGTTTTTCTAGATAACTTTAAAACTTAATATTTTTATGGCTGAGTAATAATTATGAAAATTTAATCTTTACGCTTTAAATAAATTTGTTTAAAAATAAACTAAAATAGGCACTCATGGGATTTACACAGCTGTAAAACAATATATGAGAAGCCGACAAAATAATGTTTGGTTTAATATTATTACTATTATTATTAGTGTTTTGTGTCACATTACCTGCTTGCATTGAGAATAACACATTTTTCTTTGTTTCAAACCATTTCTAACACAAGCATTTCAGATTTTATTTTCAGATAATGTAATAAATGTTCATTCCAAATTAACTCTTTAGTCTTACCCAGAATTTTGCTGCATCATCTTGTTTTGCTTTATTATACAATGACTGGCAACCTTCTGGACAGGACTCAAAAGCCAGCTAACGTTTAGAGGTTTAAAATCTTTTAGAAGGTACACCTTAAATAGGTGGTTTTTATTTGTACCTTTTTTGCTACACTTTGATGCTCATATTTGATTTTGGCATAGATTACAATGTAACATCTAAATTACCTGAGGGATGAAAAACATTTTATAAGCAGGAAGGACGTATGGGCAAAGAATATAAAGCCTGGTAGGGTTTGCACAGCAGCTGTAGAAATACAGAAAGCATAAACACAAAGATACTTTCCAAAAATATCAGCCACAGCTGGAAGCTCAAAGGTAAATTACACCACCTATATTCAGAGCAGATCTGGGTGGGAAAAGGTCTGATCAAAAGCAACAAGGAAACAGAAAAAAGGTGGTGAAGGAGGTCACACATGCTGTTTGCCATTTGAAAACTGATATCTATGCAAATGTTTACAGCTGAATCACATCTAATGGCACAGCATCTGAGTCATCTCTTACTTGAGTGATGCATATTCCTTTCAAATCAAACTGCAAGAAAGCAAAGTATGACCAGTTTGGTATCAGTGTTACAGAAGCTTGACTGATAAGGGACTAAAATACATTTCAAATGACCTGAAATTGAGGTTATGACACAATGTGATTGTATTGGACTTGAGTGGATTGAAAATCTTTTGATAACCATTTGAAGACAATTTAAATAGTTTCTACTGGTGTTTAAATTGGAAAATGGCAGTGGTATAATAATTTGATCTTTGTGGACAGTGAATGGGGTCAACAGATGTTGCAGCTGCAGCGCATACACACATTTAGGTCGCGGGTCATTTAAGGAAACTGTGCACTTGATAAACCTCATCATTTACTATAATTACCTCCGCCAAGGAGGTGGATGAGGTCATGTGTTTGCCTGCATCAGTCTGTTTGTCAGTCTGTTTGCAACTTTATGCAAAACTACTGGACTATTCGCTTTTTTCTGCGAATATGTCTAACTTAGATTTCATTACATTTTGAGACTGATATGGATCCTTATCTGAATCCAGGAATGTTTTGCAGGATTCTTTATGACTGCAAGATAAGCCCGTTGTCAATATACAGTAACTTCATGATAAATGAGCAGGGTGCTTGGCCACAAAGTACAGAAGACTTTCCCAACAGGTTTCACAGAATACCAAAGATAGGTCAAGGTCCCCTCCAAAATATGTGTACTACAATCAAGAACAGGAAAATATGGGGGATCTATAGAAATATCATTGCAAAAGAACAAATTATGTTAAAAACATGCAACACAAACCGTAATATATAGTCAAGACATTGTGCAGTTGTTATTGATGTATCTAGGAATGTAGTACATAGTGTGTAATGAATGTTGGGCTATAACATAGGGTGGCAATCACAATATGGGTGGAAATAAGCTGTATGGCAGAGTTCTGCACAGTCCGGGGGTTTTCGAGTTGTGACTGTGTTCATATGCACTGTAGTTTCCTGATACATGTAACTCAAATCAACTCATCTTTATTTATAGAACACTTTGAAGCAATGCAGACTGGCCAAAGTGCTGCACAAACACACATATGCACAGCAAAATGTTTCTAATGATGCATTTTGTTTTTCCTAAATCACTCATTCTTTGAGTTGGAGATTTTAGTTCACATTAAACAAGTTCATCAGACAAATGCAAATACCTCCGAATCTCACATTTACCTATTGTTAATTAATTTGCTGCAATTCTAGGCAAGGACTCTGTGTACTCAAAATAGTAGCTTATACCTCTAAACTAAATTATATCTTATTGTGATGCACCAAACAAAAGAAAAACAATCCTGATTTAACTGTATATTTTAGGTCCAAAAACTTCTCTGGTCCTTATCTGGTCTCGAAATGGGGTAAAAATAAATTTAGTTGATGAGTAATACATTAGACTAACTTATTTTACAATGTGATTGTGTGTTTAAGAAAAGTAACCAAAATGCAGAAGCTGTGGGAAAAAACCCAAATCGTTCCTTTATTGCTTCTATAGGGATTGGAATCATTAGTAGCAGATAGGTGGTGTTGATCAAATGCTTTGATTAATGCTCTGGAGCATTTAGGTCTGTCACAATGCAAAGCATAAGAAATATCAAGAGATTTAGCTTTGAGAAACAAATATTGCTGCAATGAGTGGAAGCTTTCATGCCACTACCAGTTAGCCCAAGAGTAACAGTTACATTAAGTTCACCCCACGGTCAGACTGTTCAAAGCTGACATTTATTAATTTAAAAAGAAAATGACTGATTCTACAAACCTCAGTTTGCGTGTCAAAGTTTATGATAATATAACTAAAAAAGACTGAACAAATATGGCTTGTTTGCATGTGTTACTGGAAGAAAGGTTCTCTCGTAAAAGAATAAGCCGCAGAGCTTCGATTAAAAGGTTTCATCTGAGCAAACCGAGACTTGTGAAACGCTGTTCTTTGTACAGAAGAGACCAAAGGGGAGATGCGTGACCACAGAGTGATGAAAATCAAATACACAAGCACTTCATACCAACTGTCATGCAGAGCTGGGAAGGGGTAACGTTTTGCATAGACCTGTACACGTCAAAGTCTCTAAGTTAACCACAAACTTCTCCGTATACCAAAGTATTCTTCGAGTTAAATGTGATGTCACCTGTAAAACAGCATGCAACAGGGAAATAATCTGAAACACAGCAGGTAATCTACAGCAGAATGAGAAAAATCTAGATTTAGCTGCAAGTACAGACTTCAGTCCGAGTAAATAGCGAGGTTTAATTCCACTCAAAGGTTTGACTTGTTTTCTCACATCATAATCATCAACAGTACTACTATACTATACAGTCATCTGGCAGACTCTTTTATCCAAAGCAACTTACATGTTATTTTAAACCATTTTAATAGCTATTATAACCTAACATGCATGTCTTGTGGGTGGGAGGAAGCCAGAGAACCCAGAGAGAACCCACGCATACAT
>JBAMHV010000013.1:9603115-9613999 GCA_037177535.1 Pseudomugil gertrudae
CCAGAGAGAACCCACGCATACATGGGGAGAACATGCAAACTCCACACAGAAAGGTCACTGGACAACCCTCCCCAGCCGGGGCTCGAACCAGCAACCTTCTAGCTGTGAGGCCACAGCGCTAACCACTGCTCCACCATGCTGCAGCAAGCTAATGTGTTGCCTGGTTTTTTTATTTTATTTTTTTTCATAAGGTAAAACCATCAGAAACACCTGTTTTAATCTTTTAGTGCCGTGGAAATGAAGAGAAACATTCTTTTGATTTGATACAACCTTTAGAAAGACAAAGTTAGTTGCGGAGCTGTGCTGAGATCATTTCCAAACCTGACTCCCTCATCTACCCTTACCCATGTAAGACTGTATCTGTGCTGGGACTGATGACAGCATGTCTTCTCCCGGCAGGCCACTACTCTGGATTTTGCAAACGACTAACAACCTCCTGCAAGTTTATCTCTGTTGCTCTTTATTTTTTAAACAGACAGGGCTGATGTGTTGTAATGTAATGGACATTTGCTGCAGTCCCAAGTCCTCACAAGCTGTTGTAGACAAAGATATGAGTCATGCAAATGTATAATGTAATGATAGAGCAGCAAACACACAGGTAGCAGAACCGTACACTACAGAGTGATAAATGCTTTGAACAACAGATGGTAAAACAGTGTGTGCAACTATAGCATCCCTCCTCTCTGCAGTGACACAATGAATCACATAAAACCACATATGGCTACACAATTGTCAAGTGGATATCATCTCATTACAGTGAATTTCCTTGAGTCTTTGCACTTTTGTGAATGCAACTTTGACAGTTAAGATCCACCTTAGCATAGCCTGGTACCCTCCCCAACAGGACAGTGTGCCTGTCTATATCACAAAAACAGCTAGCAAGTAACACAACATTAAGTTCAAGATGTTGACCCAGCCTCTGCAGACCCTTATGTTATTCTAGTCACCTGCAGAATAGGTCTTGCAATGTACCAGACTGAAAAGGATTTGCTAGACACCTGAGGAGGCCTCCAGTGCGTTCATGTTCATGTCATTTAATTGCAAAAATGAACAAATGAAATATTAATGAGCAGGTTTGAATATTTTAGCTGATGTGCTTACATTTTATGACTGTGTAACAGAAGACATAAGCATACGTCAGAGATTGGGGGGGAGTACTTGAACACTCTGGGAGCTAGTGGTTGATTTGGGTTCAGCATGTGCAGCTCTGAGATAAGGTAGCAGAAAACATCCTAAACCACAGAGCGATGAAGCAGAACGTCATTTTACCACAGTGGCACAGAGATAAATGTTGAACTCAGAAAGATAGTGCGTAAAGCCTTCAGGACTCTACAAGATTAAAATATTGCATTTAAGACAAATGCTCTGCTCCTTGAGGTGTCTCCCACAAGAAAGTAGCATGTTGTTTATATTGCCAGAAAAATAAGAGAGAAGTTTAATTCATAGTGACTTCAAGTATAATTAAATGCAGCAAACTTATAAAAAAATGTTCAGTTAAATTAATTCCAGTAGCTTCAAATCACAGCAGAAATGAGCTCTGGACTCTTAATATTGTGAGAGCAAGACCTCACTATTTCCTTTGTAGCAACATTTGCATGGAGCGTGAATTAATTATTCACTTTGAACAAGAACAAAGCTTTTTCCCAAACGTTTCCCAGTCTCAGCCTAAAATGGCTTCTTTGTTGGCCTAACACTTCCCAAACTTTCTCATTTGTTTACTGATTAACACACATTTTTACCTCTCGATCCTTCAGGCGCATTAATGGCATTTTATTTTGAAAATCATCATTAAAAAGATTAAACTCTGTTTTTAAGAAGCATTTCCTGTTGTATGTACTGAAAAAAGAGAAATACCCAAATGCATAAGGTTTCATTTGTACCAGAAATGTAATGACAGTCATTTATAAGGATTTGGAGGTGATTATGAGAATGTCAAAATACGTTTGAGACAACAAAAGCAGAGTTAAATGTTGAGTAGCTAAATGTTTTCAAATGGTAAAAGATCAGTTCAGCTGCCGGGCTCTTCTCCTGCAACATTAAGCTGTTATGATAGACGCAGTGTGTGGTTTAGCATGATCTTGCATGAAAGCACAAGCTCTCTCTTAGCATAAATGATGGCTTCATAGACATAAGCTGCCTGCTTCATTGCAACTAATGCAACCCCATCCTATCAGAGATGCAAGTGTTTGAATGTCTCTTTAGTCTGCGGGACATCGTATCCATAGTTTCAAAAACAATTTTAAATGTTGATCCATTTCATCAGAGAACTCATCTCCTTGCAGATGCCCAGAGAAGAGAGGGGTGTTTCAGGACCCAGGGGGGCATGTATATATGTGCTTGTGTGTTATTATAACAATGTGTGTGCTTTTAAACATAACACAGATAATCTGGTGTGTGAAGTCTTTTTAAACATGTTTTTTTTTTTGTGTGTGAAATACTTTGTGTTGCATTTTAGATGAAAACCACGTTATAAGTATAATTTGATTAGATCATGTTTACATATGGCTTCTTCTTTGCATGGTGGACTTTTAACATGCAGTTGGGAATTACATGAAAGATTGTGTTCACTGAAATTGATTTCTGGAAGTGTTCCTGACCCAATGCAGAGATTTCCATTAAAGAATCATGTCTATATTTAATTCAGTACTGCCTGAGGACCCAAGGTCACCAGCATCTAGTTTAGACATATAGCTTTGTCCTTTGTGCCCAGAAATTCCTCCTAATTCTCTGATTTTTTTTTATGAAAATACACCCTGTAGATGGTAGAATCTATAAAGTTTTCATCAATATTAATTGAGGAGCATTTTTCTCAAGTTTTTTCCACAATTTTAGGCTTAGTTTGTTGCAGATTGGTAAACATTTGTCCATTTTTTCATCTGGATGGTGGTGCCAGTTTTCATTCATGACTAGATAAATTAGAATAAGTAAAAAATGTTATTTAAAAATCCCTCAGGTGACCAAATATGGTGCTCGAGATCTACCTGCCTGCAACTTTTAGATGCATCTCTTCTCCAACACACCTGAATGAAATAGCTGAATTCCCTCTTCTGCATCCAGCTCTGCAGAGGCCTGCTAACATAGCCAGTCATTGGATTCTGGTGCGTTGGGGAAGAGATGCATCTAAAATTTGCAGAATGATAAATCTCGAGGACTGAATTTGTGCACCCAATTTCAATTAAAAACAAATACACTAAATATTATCCATAGTTTAGATGGTTTAAAAACCAAATACAAAAGATTGATTTTAAGAGAAGATTTCAAATCTGATAATGTGATTTTTCCACAGTGCTACAACAGAGAAAGTGTCATCGCCTCTCAGCTTCTGCTGGGTTTTAAGCACCCTCAGGAGCAACTCAGTAAGAGTGAGTCGGAGTAAGGCCATGGAGGGAATTAAAAGCAAATTATAGATTTTAAAATGACTTCTAAACAGAGTTGCAGCTGGTAAAAAGAGATTAAAATAGGAGAAATGTATCTTATATTCTCGAGACAGTTAGGAGGCTTGCAGCTGCACTAACTCCCAAGTTAACTGAATTACAATAATCTGATCAGGTTAGACCCAATGCAAGGATTACGTCTCAAAGTTCTGCCTTGGAAGAAAAGGTCATACAAGGTCAGCTACCTTATATCAATAAATAAAAAGATTTGACAGCTACCTGAACTGCCTGTCAAAGTTTAGCTCCATCCACGATTCTCTGGTTTGTATTAATTGGCTTAATATACTGAAAAGAAAGAAACAACATTTATATTTAAGGTCATAGTGGAACTAAAAACCATCATCACCACCAACCGTTGCTTGACGTCAAGATCGTGACATCATCAAGGCAGTTAAGTAACATTTTAATTGAATTAGATTCCTTTGACTAAGTAGAATATATATATATGGTGTTCATCTATCCTGCAGGGAGAATCAAAGCCATGTTTCCTAAAGCATACTTCCTGCATTCTGCTTTAATCAATATGTTTTACACAAAATGCACAAATGCATCCACATAATATCCTCTCTCCAGCAGAACTTTCTCCAATGTATGGGTTTCTATTCTCTGGCTAACTCTACAATAACTCATTTGCTTGTCTCAATGTGTACATGTTAACATGAAAATGATGTAAATTCTAAATGTCAACATTTAGCTTGGGAAATTTAAAGGTACTCCGATGGACTTGGGACCGGTCCAGAGTGTACACCAGGCTCCCGCTTCCCAGTAACTCTAATTTGGACTAAGCATTAAACAAACATGAATGGATTTTTAAGGTGACTTCCCTTGGTAACATATCTAGTTGTCTGAGAGTGTAATCTCATCAACACTCGTTTTCTTATTTAATGACCTGAAAAGCAACAATAACATCTGTGTTTGTGTCAGAGAATGACAGGTGACTAAAACCCAGAAAAAGCCCGACACAGATCTAAGCGAACTGCACAAAGAATAAAGGGAGGTCATTGTTAAAATGTTTGTGTCTGGAATTATTGTTTCTGAATTACAACAAATGCATCTGCTGAAGCAATGCTCCACACTCATTAGCTTGTTTAGGCTAATATGGTAATAGCCAAACTTAAGTTAACAAGATTAGATGCTTTCATTCATTAATTCAGTTTAGTTTAGTTTTATTTATTTAGCACGAACATTACTCACCTCAGGGCACTTTATGTAATCGGGTCAAAACCTCATAATACCATGAAGCAAGGACGAAGTTTTGATTTCAGAAGTGGTGGTGGGGAGGGGTAGAAGTCATTTTCATAAGCTCACTGTTGTAGTTCTTCTACTTTTCTTTTGCTACATTTAAGTTTAATAATGCATTTTTGGTCTGACAGGTTGTAAAGCTTGTAGTAACCTTGTGAGTCAACATCACATCATTTTTACATTTATTTATGAAATATCATCATTTTATCTGACAAAACCTAAAGTGCACTTATCCAGACCTTCATTAGTTGCTCTTTATGTCTGAGTATATATTAGATTTGCCCTCAGTAAAATGTTTTTTGTCAAGTCCAGAAATATAAAGAAAATATTATTTACTCTGAAAAAAATACATATATTATTTAAATATATTTCATAAATAAATATTCTGACAATACAAGTCAGTTCAATCATCTGCATTCCACAAATGTTATCCTCAGCATTTTCTTTTACAAGTATTCTTTATTCCCCCTATCTCACTCCACCTTTTCACATTAATTACATGCTTAATTTGTAGCAGTTGTAGCAGCATGCTGTTACAAGAGTCTATTCCAGCTCTTAGGGTACACCCAGAACCAGATCCATCATAAGACCATGCAACCTCTTGTGAAAAACATCCTTCTAGAAAAACCTCTTAGCCTTACTTGCATGCTTTGCAAACTAAACTCTTCATATTTCTCTCTACAATGTCTCACATTGGCTTCCAGCAGACACAACACAAGTGCAAGTATGAAAGACACAAACAGACTTATGACGTCTTTGAACCACACAATGACAGCACTGATGCAAATGATGTGTTGATAAGAAATTGTTTTGGGTCTATATTTACTTCCCTCTTCTGTTTTTTCATGGCAAAAAAGGCTCATGAGATCCACTGTGTGTGTATTATAAAACAAATAGATGAGAAAAATTATTCTACAAAGTTTAAAGAATAGATTAAATAAAAACATAAAAATGTGTTTTAAAAAGGTCAACAATTTACATAAGTAAGTTTGTGTTTACATGATGCAATAGCAGAGGCCCAGACTTCGGTATCAGATGTGAACTGACACATGAAGAGTGTTATCACTAGGCCTGTCAATGCTGTTGTGTAGCTGTTTGCTCTTACAACACAACTGCAATATGAGGCGGAGGATGGATTTGCATTGGGATGAGGCTGGAGTCCAAAGCAGGGCTTTTACCTTTTACCTAGATAGATAATATTAGAAAGACTTGGCATACAGGACACACTGGAGGAAATCCAATGGCTTGTTGCAGCACATGTCTTGACAATGTGTGTCTTAAAAACTCTACAAGTGCTAACTTGTTATTGGAAACAGAGAGAATGTCCAACATGTAAACACATGATTATCACCACAAAATCTATTACATCATTGTATTAGGGGGCACAAAGGCAGCTTTAAAATTCCCACTGTGGCTGTTGTACACAAGTTAAAGGCATATTATGAAGATTAATGGCTGTTTCACAATAACTGGAACAAACATTAATGCAGAAATACGATAAAAAATAAAAATATTTAACAGTGTTGATGAAAATAGGCTGGAATTACTTTATCATGGATAGCCCTCTTCTTCTTGATGGTACACAAAGGCAAGTATTATAGTATTATCAATCTTTCATTATATTCATTCATATATTGAGTTTGGATAAAACTAATGACCTAAACGTGTTCAGTTCACCCCCTGCATCGAGCACAATGGTTCACAAACTGGTGCGGGCAGCAGTATCTTGCTTGGAATTGGGAAACTGTAGCAGACAAACTAATGTTTTGACAACTCGGGCTCATTATGGTCAACTCCCGTTTTTAAGATGACAGATGGTAACGCTCATCCCAGAAAAACTCATCACTCATTATTCTTCCAGCTAAATCTAGACCCAACCCTGTTGATACACAGTATAACTCATGACCAGTACTCTGACACGCATTTGACACAGTACCGATATTTGGATGTGGTTTATTATCATCTTAACCGAGCATACTTTATATATTTTTCATCATATTGCACAGAATCACATGATCTCTGTTTATCAGATTGCTTTGCTAAAAAATAACACCCCCCTGGTTTAAAGCATGCTCTTCATTTTCCACTCACATGTCCATCTCAAAGAAAAGAAACCTAAGGCCTGGATACGTTCTAATACTTTTATATCCAACAAGAAATAAAATTTGATAAAGAATAAAATGCTATTTTCTGCTGTGACTCATCTGTAAATTTATACTATGTTTATGTATTTTTCATTTTCTTCATTCTGTCATGAAACGGAGCTCAGAAGTGGGGTGAGGACCCAAATGCAGGCAGGAGGCAGCAGGAATCCAAATTAAAATTATTTATTAAACCTAGAACTTGACAGACTACCACAGCTACACCAAAGCAATGCCATACAATGAACCCGCAACCGAAAGTGAAAACCCCAGGACTATAATACAAACTGAACCAAACAATACCCAGGTGCACATAATCACACAGGTGGAACTAAGCAACAGGAAACGAGGCTGAACAGAACATGAAATAAAAAAACACCACACCAAGTGTCCAAATCATGACACATACATTTTCCTGTCACACCTCCACTTTGTCTTCCTGCAGCTCAGTCATGGACCTTAATACGGCATCATCCCTCCTCATCCAACCTGTTCAGATCAACTGGACTGGACTTTTTAGCATCTTTTTAACAACAGTAAAAAAATAATTTGCTGTGGAAACAACCTGCAATCTTACACCATAAAGTCTTGAAAAAGACTGTTATGGAAGTGAATGCCTATCAGGACCTATTACCGTATGTTTATCATAACGGGCTGTGGGTTAAACATCATTACGATGACACCTTTATCTACCTGCTCCTGACTGTCATCTGAGCAAATCAGGCTGCATTATGAGGATCAGTAGTGGAGCACCACAACGGACTTTACTCTCACCATCTCTCTTCACACTCTACTCACATTTCCATTTCAGCTCTGAGTCGGTAGAAAAACCGGAACTAAGCCTGCTTTGCAGTCGCAGGGTGTATCAGTGACAGACAACAGGCCGAGTGCAGAAAACTGGTCGGTCAGTTTGTGAATTGGTGCAGAAACAATCACGTCACCTTGAACACAAACACAACAAAAGTGATGTTTGTGTACTCAGAGTAAAGCATTGCTTTTCATCGTGTAAAACAGGGTAAAGCCCTGCACGTGAACGCTGTTCACTGGGATAGCATTCAGTTAGACTAACCTGTTCCTGATGCTGGCTCAAGTTTCTGATGCCTCGTATTGTGGTTATAATCTAGACTTTTGAATAATTATTCATTTTGAAATAGGGTTTGAGATTCCATTGATCACAGTCATATAGCTTAATTTACCAGTGTTTAACCGAGAAAGAGACCTATAATTCAATCTTTGCCAACATATAATCTGAGCCAGGTATTTTCAAGCCATAGTTATGACAAAGAAATCACTATGTTCTGTTAACTAGCTCCTCTCTCCTGTGCAGTTGCACCAAATGCAAATTTACTCAGTTTAACTTGAAGAATTCCTGAGAACAAATAACATTATAACTCGTGAAAACTTAAAGACTAACTTTGCCATACAAGATGGCGCGATGACAGATGTGTACACATGAAAAACAAGAGTTTCAAGAGTGCATACCATAAGTAAGTACAGTATGTGAACATGAGTTTGAAAAAAAACTAGGACAGCACGTTTTCGTAAGAGACTTGTGCTAAAGGAACTCACACATTTCCAAGTATTTCCACATCTATCACCCCACCAACCCCCCTGCTGTTTGTCTAAGTGACAGCTATTCTTTTATCCATGTGCAGTTGAATCAGAGGTGCACTATCAGACAGCAGCAAACAATTTGTGCATGACATGACACAACAAGGAGCTACACATACAGTTAAAATCTCATTCTTACTAAATAACTGAAAGGCACACTGACTAAATTAGTCAAACAGTTTAATCAGGCTTAGATAGTACCTGGATGAAGTCAGCAGAGCGATCAGTCTTGATGTAAAGGCAGCACCATGTGGACAAAAGTGAAAATAAATTCTGTCTGAGCAAACAGACAGCAGTCAGGTGGGATATTGATTCATGCTGATAGGTTATCAGCAGACATTACTGGATGGATGTGTAGTCAAGGTCAGCAGAGATCAAGACATAGAAAGTGGCAGTAGGTCCCTAAACTCTCACTGAAGTGACGCATGAGGAGACAGGGAGATTACTCATTACAATAACTTGACATTTAGCAGAACAAAATGTAATTCACTTACAAACCAAAGAAGCAATTCAGGGGTTGTAGTGTTTCAGCACCCTTAACATGAAAGGTAAAATATATATGTTTAAATGACATTTGATCCAGCCATTGTTTAAGTATGTACAACACTGGAATAGGAATGCAGAAATCCAGTACAGCACAAAATGTACAAATTGTGTTGTTGACCAAGGAACAGGACACAACAATGAGCTACATAAAGGTGAGATTATAAGACATTTTCTGCATGCACACAGGCACAATCTTGCACGCCAAATACAATGCTTTATATTTGATAACTATACAAATATCTATGTATTGAACTGGCTTATTTGAATATAAAGAAACAGCTATTTCAATATGATTTCACAACACAGAAGCTGCAAAGCTAGGCTCCTCCCGTTGCTCTGTGATTAATCATAACAGTTTTAACTCAGCAGTACTTTTACTGTTTCACTATGCTCCCTACGTTGTGCCTCCCTACGTTAAGCTAAACCAAGACGTGAAGCTAGTGAGGATGACTAATTATATACACATCACATGCACATTGCCTTCCTGTTCATGTACATTTATGACATAAATGAAAAAAGGGGCACAAAAGCCTTTTGAGTCATAAGTATGCTTTTATAACTTACTATGTTTAATGTGGTCCCAATATAGCCTTCATGATATCCAGCTTAAGTTGAAACAGATTTTCTGACTTACTCTGCTCTATATTTAGAATGTAAGCTGATTTTTTCCATTGTTATTCTTAAAAAGGTGGAGTGTATGCATGTGTGTAAATGACTGTTTGTTCTACAGTATTTCATGAGAAAAGGAGCATTGATATGAGGAGCGAGGGACATGTGAACCTTTATTGAACTATCCGCAGTCTCAACAGTGTTGGGTTGTTACATTGTAATTAATGTGCACATCAACAAATACTGACCTTGTTGCAACTGGGAGGGGATATGGGAAAACTGGGTAACGAGGTGCCTGTCAGAGCATGCTAAATGGTAGAAATTGAGGCTGACATCATCAGACTGGCCTCAGGATGACGCACCTCATCAAGGCTCATTAGCATTCTCTGCATTTACCGCCTTTCCCGTGACAGAAAACAGCTCTGCAGCCTGTTCCTGAAAGCTCGTAGTCAGGTCAGATTGCTGTATACACTATACACGTGTTATGCAGTACACATACTGCTGTATGTCTTCATCAGTAAAGAGGCAGCTTTACATGTCTCCTCATTTCTGCCAAAATATATTTGATGATTTGATTTGAAAGTATGCAGTAAATTCATGTTCCAGATTTTACTTATTTACCATTTCATAGAGCAAATGTTTCAGTAACGATGTGACTGATTAAAACTTAAAAAGTAAACCTGTAAAGTAAAAGTACTGAAAATGAGAATGTTCCATGCTCTGTACTCTACTGGGTTTACAGCTTCCAGTGGTGATGTTGTAATTTATTATTATAATTATAATAATAAATATCCTCATAGATGATGTTTAGTTTTTCTAATATTAAACAAGTCTCCTGAATGAACATGATATACTAATGAACCATAAACTATAGAAATGTGTGTTTCTTGTCTTGGAGTGTAGTAATAAAGTAGTATGGTTATATACTGTGGTCTCTATCGCCATCTAGTGTTCAAAAATAAAACTGTAGAAATACCTTAAACTGTTTTACTTAAATAGAAAGTAGCTCTTTTGCAATAGTTTAGAGTTTCAACAAGCTAATATTATGTTTAAATTACATGTTGGTTATAGTATAAAAGCAAAATATTAAGAAGTAAACATTCTGGTATCATTGCTTGTGCCAGTATCTACTGAGACTAGTCCTAATTAGTTAAGCTCATCGCCTACTGTATACTTCCATCTTGTGGTAAGCAAGCAAAATGCCCTGAAGATTATTAAGGCTTAAACCCATCCATCCATCCATCCATCCATCCATCCATCCATCCATCCATCCATCCATCCATCCATCCATCCATCCATCC
>JBAMHV010000013.1:9617525-9648472 GCA_037177535.1 Pseudomugil gertrudae
TCCATCCATCCATCCATCCATCCATCCATCCATCCATCCATTCATTCATTCATTCATCCATCCATCCATCCATCCATGTTATGCTGGAAAGCCGGGAGGATTCCGCGAGCAGACACCGTTCAGTTAATTCCAGAAAGAATCTTTATTTTCAGATGTAAGCTGGCAAACAGCTGACGGACTGGCAGGCAGGCAGGCTGACAGGCTGCTGAAGGGACAGGCAGGTAGACGGACGGACAGGCAGGCAGGCAGATGATCAGGCAGGCAGGATCTCTGACATGGAGATACAGAAAAAAGGTTACCACATAGTCATATATAACCTGTGTTATATATGACTATATAAAAAGTCAGTGTCCTACTCATATATGATCTGATCTTTAAAAGGATTAGAAATGGACCTAAAGAATAACGTAGAGCAGATGGGTATTCAGTATTGGGTTTAGACAATCTGATTAGTGACATATACACAGATCAATCCTTGAAACTATAAGTAAATGTATGTTTTGGAGCTGCTTAAAGATGAGATTATACATCCTAAAAGAACATAACCTTTCAATAAATTCACTTCAACACTGCGTATTGAGCTACGATGGACTCTTCTGGGAAAATCCTGCATGCTGGCTTTCACATAAATGTTACTTTGACACCTCCCAAGCAGCAGGATCCTCCCAGGCTGTTCGCCTTCCTTTGTAGATATCGTGGTGATGAAATCTAAAGTATGGGAAGTTAAATTCAAGTTAAGATTTTATGCAATGTGTTGGTTTTCCATAGCTAGCCTATTTATTATGAATTGACTCAAATTTATGTGTCTGTAAAGTGCACTGAGACGGCATTGTTGTGAAGCTGGGATTTTACCAAACGCTTAACACTTCACTGATCTACACTCAAATAAATGCCACTAGATAGCAGTAATATTTAAGCAATGCAACACAAACCGTTTTAGGTCTGCACAAACAGCAGGCTTACTTTTTACAGCTTTGTATCTATTTGTTTGGAGGAAAACACAACCCAATCCACTAGATGGCGATAAATTCTTGGGGGAAATATCACGTTGCCAGATTGGGCAGGTTTCTAATTGCTGTTGCCAGGTTGAGCTACATTTCAGTAATTCTGGGTGAATTGGTCTAACTTGAGAAACATCATTGGATGATGAGATATATATTAAAAGCTTGTTAAACTGCATTTAATCTTAATCTGTTGGTGAATTCAAGGGAGACATAGAATAGATAAAATACATTTAGAAATAAAACAAACAAATAAATAAAGTAACCAAACTTTGGCAACTTTTGCTGAATTTTGCCTCTAAATTGTTAGTTCGGCAGAGACCATCAAGATTTGTGACAGATTGGTGGGATTGTGTCCTTTACATCTGATAAACTGCTAAGTATGTCTAAACACAGACATATTTTAACGTCTTTTTCTTCCTCTATTAAAATCATTCAGTCCAAAACAAGCTGTCAAGTAAAATATAATGCTTAGAAATAACTGTTAACATTTATCTAATTAAATAAACTGATTAGCATTTTGTTATTATGTTGGGAATTAATTATGTTTAAAAAGTATTATTATAGCAAAATTATCATGTATAACCTTATGATCTACTGTCATGTGCTAGCATAATGCTGTATATTAAAAATAATTCCATACCTGTTCTTACAATTTACCTAAAACACTGTAAAAATATTTTTAGGCACAATAATAATGTGGCAACTGTGATGGGAGGGATGATAGAAAACACTGGTTTGTTTTAATATATTCTTGTATTCTTAGTATTCTGATACTAGATTATTTTTAATGTACAAACCCCCAATTTTAGCCTCTGACTTTCACTTTCTTTGCTCAAACATCAACCATATTCTAAACCCTTATTCCTTTTTACAAAAAAGAACATTTTTAATTAGAAAACTGCAGCTAAAATATGTTTTCCATGACTTCCAATGCTAAAGCACATCTTTATTATCACTATTGTGTCACCTAAAATTATTATTAAAATAATTTCTATAACAACAATTAAGTAATAATAAATTATATTCTTATTGTTAAAATGTTGGCCCAATAAATTCCTTGTTACTAAGCAGATATAGGTGTAAAAGTAGAATTAATTCTGTTAGATCTCATTCTAACCATTAAATCTTTAGGGCTGATTCCTTACAAGATGGCGCCGCCGCCCACGCGGAAAACACGGCGATCGATCCAGGCGTGACATGTGAAATCCAGTACGGGGTTTCCCGCTCTCCCTGACGCTCTCAAGTTTCCCTCTGGCGCGTGCTCTCTCTGTGCTTTGTCTTGAGCAGAAACACTCAGTAGGCAGGGTGGCGCGTGTCCTGACGTACAGGCACCCGTCAGCGCACATAATTAGACAATAACCGAGGATTTACATTAATTTCTTAAGTAGCCGTTTATTAGTTATTTGTTTGTTCCTTTTTCCAATAATGTCTGTGGGAGTGGAGTCTGGATTTTCGAGCGAGGAGGTCTTAAACAGCCGCTTCCCTCTCCATCGGGCTTGCAGAGATGGAGACGTCGGTGCCTTGTGCTCCCTCCTTCAGTGCACCTCCAACCCGGCTGACCTCGCTGTCGAGGACACCTTCTACGGCTGGACGCCCATACATTGGGCTGCCCATTTCGGAAAGGTATCCAGTCAGAGATTAAAGCAGTTAAAATGTCGGGTGGAACCGCATCCATAATGAGCGTCTGCGGTCTCCGACATGAACCTCGTTTCGGCCATTTCCTGGTGTTTGCTTTAAAAATAAACGCAGCCATCGTTAAATGGAGCCAGACAATGGGTTGTTTACAATAAAGCCATACCGTTATCTTTCATAATTTATTATCATTATAATAATGTTTTCAATGCGTTACGTTTTAGGATAGTTTGTTGATTTAAATCAAATGAAGCGGGAAGAGGCCGTTTTATGGCCATCGTAAAACTAACGTTACCATAAATATGCTAGTTGGCTAGTCGACTCTAACTTAATTTTACTGGCTTTTTAAACGCCTCCTCTTCAACTTGAAACATTGAAACACAGCTCCCAGCGATAATTGCTATGCTAACATGTCTTTTTACGACCCACACATGGAAAGAGACAAGCTAACAATTTGCACAGAAATGGGATGGATGCCCAAAGCGAGAGCTTTTAGAAAGGAATCCAACCAACAACGTCTTTGTCTATCTTGTCTCTACTTGTGCCTGAAAGCAATTATGTCATCTCGTGTCTGACTTTGTGTACATTATCCCTTCACAGCTGGAGTGTGTGATGCGTCTGGTTCAAGTGGGCTGTGGCGTGAACTGTGTCACCTCCAGGTTTGCACAGACGCCCACTCACATTGCTGCTTTTGGGGGCCACCCTGAATGTTTGTTATGGCTACTGCAAGCTGGTGCAGATATAAACAGACAGGTATGCCATCATAACCACACTCTACACCAGAGAAACGAAGCTTCAGTTCCTTCCATGGGTTTTTTTTTCTCTTTCTTTTCACATTTTCTGGAAACATAATACTGATTTTTACCAGGGGAAGTGAGTGCTTTTCCATTTATAAATGGAGACGCTGGTGCATTAATGAAAAGAGCGCAGCAGTGCAAGTAGCTAAGCTCAGATGATCCCATCAAAGAGGATCATTCTAACTTGGGATCATGGCCTGACAGTAT
This sequence comes from Pseudomugil gertrudae, assembly GCA_037177535.1. Classification (NCBI taxonomy): domain Eukaryota; kingdom Metazoa; phylum Chordata; class Actinopteri; order Atheriniformes; family Pseudomugilidae; genus Pseudomugil; species Pseudomugil gertrudae. The sequence continues at coordinate 9,621,166 of JBAMHV010000013.1, forward strand.
TGCTATTTACTTTACCACTTGACCTAAATTTCACATTATAGATGTCCAGTTTTCTTTTAAATGATGGGCCATCAGGTTGCTTGCCATATCTTCTTTTCTCCATGGGATGTCATGCCCATACTCAAACTGGGGTTATATTTTATGCTTCACTGCACTGCTAAAAGAGACTGGATTAGTAGGTCACAATGACATAACATATTGTCGTCATCGTGAATGCGTTGTATGCTCTGGCCTTTGAATTTTCTCTGCGATTGTTGAAATAAACCCTTAGAGATATTTGTGGTTTTGTGATATTATTCATGCTGTTCTACCCTGACTTGTACAGTTGAAGAGGAAAATACGGCCTAGATTCTGTGGTTAGAGGCAGCTTTACTGCCCCCACCCATCCATTTGCACTCTGATGAATGTAACTGTAAATGTGCGTGGGCGGTGATGAAGTCTGGGTGAAGAGTTCGACTTCTGTCTTACAGTCGCTCTGGATTATTTTCTTGGAAATTTTTTTTTTAAGAGGAAGTTTCAGTGAATGTATTTGATTGCAAAAGCAAAAAGGTCTCAAAGCGAGATGTTTGACTACTAGTTCTGTTCTTGTCATCACTCAGGACTATGTGGGTGAGACGCCCATCCACAAGGCTGCTCGTGCGGGCAGTCTGGATTGTATCAACGCTCTCTTGATTCAGGGAGCGAAAGCTGAGTAAGTCCTATGATCTGTTCTGCGTGCACATTTCTTTTCCTCTGTTCTGTCCAACATTTCAGTTATACCTTTACAAGGGATCACCATCAAAGCAATGATAAAGTTGTATGCAGGCGGTAACTATAGAGATGAAGACAAATACAATGTTTGATGCACATGATCTGCAAGTTAACTATGCAGGTCTGGAAAGAATTTAGTTTGCATAATGTGTAAAATGTGCAACATTATTGATACACTGTTAAGTTTTTTTAACTAAATAAGTTTAGTTCGTGAAAACTCAAATGCAAAAATCGCTCAAGCTAAGTGTTAAATTTGTTCTTATAAAGCATTTGTTTGATTAAAAAAACACTTTATCTTGAAGTAATGTGTTCCGTCTGGTGGTAAAATGTATACCAGACAAACCCGTGTAAACACCTGTTAGGAAATGCTCTGACACGGTGGAGATTTAATAGATACCAGTGGTTTATCCGTTTAATTATCTCTGCCGTCGGAGATTAAAATAAAGATAATTTTACAATGCAAATAATGCTGTTAGATTATTTTAACATCTCCATCTTCAAACTAATTATTCACGAAACATTAAATAGAATTGGTGGTGCTCCTTTGAAAATGTGACATTTAGTAGATCCTTAAAATTGTTGTTTATTGTTGCAACAATTGACATTAAGTTGTCCTCTGTGTGTAATATTAGTCGCTCAGACATTTGGAATCAAAATAAATGCTAAGAAGTGCTTGTTTTTTTTAACTGGAGGTGAAACTGGTTTTAGTTGTGGTTGTTTTAAGATATACATCTCAGTAAAAGTAGATCATTAACTCTGCGTGGCGCCTTTTGATCTTAATGAATCCCTTCACCCAAGACAGTTATTACACAAACACGAGAACAACTTAATGTAAAGGTTGATCAACTGTTTTATGACTTTTAGGCCATATTGCATGATCTTTGTTAAAACTAGTGTGTTTTTTTTCTTTAACATTCGTTTTGGTTGATGTCCTTAAATATGAAGCCTGACTGAATGACCAAATGCACATCGCCTCAGTCTCTGAAGCCATTTCACGGCTGCATACAGGCTCTTTGTTGCATAGAATGAAAATGCAGCAACACACGGTTGCTATTTTTGTTTTACAGGAGAAGTGCTAGATCAGATTTCCTGGGCTTTTTGCCCCCTGGCCCTCCTCAAGCTTTCAAACAAGAATGCTCTTGTGAATAAATTTAGATTCATAACCCGCCTTTGTCCTAACTTTAAGCTGCACTTCTAATCAGCAGCTTTTCTATTGTGTCACGAACACTCCTGTAACAAAAGCATTTTTTCCCAGCTGTTAAGTTTGTGCAGCTCAAAGAGACGAAGCCTACATTTCTTGTTTCTTAAATGTAGCTGCAGGACCTGTTTAGAAACAATTAGATAATTATGCAGGAAGTGCTTTAGCTGTTAAAAGATAATGTAAGGGATGTGAGTGTTAAACATGGAGGGGGAATAAAAAAGGCTGTGATGCATTTATAGTTTCATAGTTAATGATTGTTACGCCCAAGAGAGAAACATATTTAAAAAGGACACCGGAGACAAAAGGGTTTAGAGTTTTAGTAGTTATTTTTATTAAAACTCTTCTTTAGACGGGATGTCCTCTATATTAAACCCCTCCCGTGCCCAAAAGTATTAAACAAAAGCAAGACCTGGTGAGCCGGCCAAACTGAATAAACAAAAGGAGAGATGACGGGCCAATCCTACAGGGCCGTCGAAGCTGTCACCTCTACCTCTACCTCCCTACCCTAACGCAAAACAAACCACAAACTAACCTGAAAGAAACATAACGAAAACAGGAATGCCGGTCTCACCAGGCCAAACAAAAGAACCAACTATCCACCAAAACGCTGCAGCATGCTTCAGGAGCAGCCCGCAACGTGAACGGTGGGAGGTCTGGAGCGCGCAGGGCAGCGTGCGCGCTCCAGCTGAATGGAGCAAACAAGGAGAGGAGCGAAAGGAGCCAGAGAGAAAGAGACGGCCCACAGGTGACCCATTTTTAAGTTCCAGGGCCTAGAAGACAAAACGCCTCCTTCAGCCTAATTGGTCAGGAAGAACAGTGTCAGCACCTAACAATGATTTAATAGACAAACTTTCAAAAGTACCAGTTATTTCAGTGTAATGTTTTCTGCACAAATATTTAGGATTTACAGTAAATTTTGCTTTGAGATTTTTTAAATGAATAGATTTCCTTTCAGCCAAACATTAAATATCTTATTTGCATTTTCATTTTCTGCAACACAACAGTCGTTTTCTTAGTTTTATAATTGCTTAAAAAGACTCCAAGCTACCAGAGGGTTTACGGTTGCAGTTTATTGCCTTTTGGTTTTTGTATTAATGATTATTCTGAGCGCGCTAGGCACTTGCAATGAGGACAACAAGAATTTGTATTTGATAAGTGATCTAGTTAAATGCAAACACAAGACTTTGTTTTTTTTATCATTAGTTGGAAATACAAACTTTGACATCTTTTGAAAAAGGTGTGAAAAATACATGTTTTGGTGTGTATCAGGTAAAAACAGCCTGCAAGATAATGTATTTAAATCCATAAACAAGAGCTTAGATAAATATTTTCATGGATAAAAGTTTACTTTGTAACCAAGGCTTAATTTTCCATATATTGCTGCCCCCTGCCCCGCCTCTGGATGCTTGGACCAAATTAAATTTAGTGTTTGTGTGACATGTTTTAAAATAAAAATACATCCCTAAATCTGTGTAATGTGCATTTGGTCATCAGCTGATGAGTATTGTTTATGATTAAATTGATATGATTTTTTTTCTCCTGCAGATCAAGGATAGTTTAGTTTATCATCAAGTGTGGTTCTTAATTTTTTATTTGTTTTTATTGTTTTTATGTATGATTCAGAAATATAGTGGGATACAACTGGGAGGGAAACTACAGCACACAAGGTGGGAATGAGGCTCATGACAAGATATCATAAAAATGCTTCTAAAATAATTACGTTAGATTTAAATAATTGTAAACAACTTTTAATTCTTGATTTGAACATTTAAGTCATGATATTAAGAATGTTATATGTACAATAATAATTTTGCTGTTTTATTTAATAAGCAATACATCAAATGACTCAGTTCAGTTGAGTAAATTTTAATTTCTCAAAATTGTGCATTTAAAACAAAAGGAAAAGCCAAAAAAATCTCAATTTAAATTTAAATAATTTTCTATTTATGTTACTATAATTATAAATCTGTTATAAACATTTAAGTACAATTGTTTTGTTTTTAAAAAACATAAAGACTTATAAGTCCAGTGGTAACTGGTACATACTAGTTTTCACATTTTTGGTCTTTTGAACATAAATTTCCAATATAATTACACCAATAAGGTTATAAAATCTTTATAAACTGATGTAATTTTTAATCTGACTAGCTGTACTTTTAGTACTGATGTTGGAGTAATTAAATTTATCACCCAACAAAATTAAATTCCAGTATTTGAAACAACGAGTGCAGAACAAAGACACGATTTGGCATGTTTGACCCTAATAACCATGTCAAACATGGACCTGTTTTTGTTCTTTCTTTAATTTAAATGTTCTTTTTGAAACTTAACTTTATTGCTATCTATCTTTATAATTAAAAAGTTCACAGAAGCTGTTTGATTGTATTTTCTTCCAGTCAGATTTAGGTTCTTTGTGCTCCAGTTTACTGTGGAGGTGCCTGCAGAGCAACACATCTCAAACTTTTCCAGCATTTATGATCATCTGAATTAAGTTCTTACTTCACTTCATTTTTTCCAGTCTTGAAATCTGGGAAACATCCATAACAAGAGTCAAACTTGCCTGGAATCGATGGTATACACACTAAACAGTGGCATGTGGGTACCTTTGGTCTTATTGAAGGACTTTTCTTTGCTGGGTTTGTTCTTGACTAAATTCTCTGTTTGAAGACTCGTCGGGAAAAGACTTAGGCTCTGTTTGCATCACCCTGTGCTCTTTAAAAGCCATCTAACTGGCTCCTTCATAAGAGGAAATGAACTCTGTGCATCCATGAATACCCACGTTTATGCTTTGGATGGAATTTTAACCTCTGCTAGCCAAGTCATTTATTATTCTGCTTACCGCTGATTCTTTCGATGGAAATAAGGAGGTGAAGAGATTATGATAATCCATCACTTATTTCAGTCATTAGTCTGACCAACATTATCTCATCAAATACCCCCTACTCTCCATTCATCCACGTTCAGAAACGGCGCCTAATTCTGGGATTGATTTAATATTTGAGGCTTTTTCTTGAGCTTTGGTTTGGCACAATTCATGGAAATCAAATGAAACTTTGAGTTAATGCTTTAATGTCATGGCGGCATAAACCCAGCGGAAAATCCCTCAACGGGTCTCAAATCTTTCACCACGAAGGACTTATTACTGCTTCTTGAAGCTTTTTCCACTGTGGATCCCCGTGCCAACAAGTCCTGCTTGTGTCTTTACATCTACTGGTCTTTTCTGTCGAGACAGCAGTATAAAAGCTGTTTTTGTTATTTTTGTTTTATTTTTGTGGGGTGTCTTGGATAGTTTTTTGCTCCTTTCCTTCAAATGAAAACTTTGAGTCACATCTTAGCAGAAATAAACAAAACTCTACTTACAACCTGTTTTAAATCCACAGTTCTACATGTCATATCATAATATCCAACTATTTAATAAATAAAAAAATACCTGATTAACAAACATAAAAATAAATAATGCAATATTTGTTAGGATTATTTTTCTTTTATCTGTCATGAGCCTCAAAACATTAAGGTGAACCAGTAGCAAGCTAGCACAGGTAGGACAGTGTTGGAGGCTGCCAGTGACAAGAGCAGGCATGCTTAGAGCAGCTGAAAGAGATGGGTTGGATTTACATAGCATCATGTACTGACCTGTTTAATGCTAACATCATCCTGTTGCAATGGTTATTCACTGTCATTTCACTGTATCAGATATTTTACTTTATACACAGAAATGTTTTCTTTTGTATGTCACAGTATTAACCCTATACAGTATCATAGTCTGTTTTGACATCTAATCTTTGTCACCTTTTCCTTTAATGAAAGTGACAATAAGTTGCAAAAAAAAGTTTGCTATACTGTTAACAGAACCAGAACCGTACATCTTAATGTTTTGCAGCCATTGAATTGGAAATGACTTGGTTTTTTCAAGTAATCCTAGAAAGGGGGAGAATAGACACTGCTGAGTCTGCCCCGTTCCCTGGGATAGCCGCACTGTTGTGGCATTGAGTGTTCTCACTATCGCTTCCTATCTACACACTGGCAAACTGTTGAGGTATTTCTTGCGGTGATTGGTTTTAATGCTAGGTTTTTATAAATCAAAACTAAAGTTTTAGACCTGCATGCTTTGCTTATTATCCATGATTGTTCCTGTATTTAGCTTCTTTTATTTTTTATTTTTGTCTTGAACTAACCATAAGAGTCCTTTATATGGACGGGTTTGATCACGTGAGTCCCATGTCAACATGTAGCATGAAAATAGGCTGCCTCTGGAAGGTTAGACAATAGTTAGAGAAGATGCATATTGTGTGCTTAGGATTGAAAAGCAAAGCATACCAGGCATTTACGAAGAATTAACGCTTCCTTTATCAAATTTGAACTTCAGACATGGATAATTGGTGTCTAGGATAATCCTCTTTATTGGATCAGTGTTTACTGGAGGTGGTGGGTCTCTCTCTAAAGGAATACAGGTTTAAATGTTCAGCTGCTTTTGTTGAATGATTAGTTTTCAGTGAGGCTGGTGGGCGGATTGATGCTGGACATTAAGTTTAAGAGCTTAAACCAGAAATGTAAAAGTAAAAATTGGATTGTAACTGGAATTTTCTCAAAACATGAAAAATAATTCCAGTATTGCTTAAAAAGTCTTTTTAATTTAATCTAAACTTTATTTAGCAGATTATACAGTTGTTTCTACATCCCAGTAAAGCTGCTGTTGTTGCCCAACAGCACCTGAAACTTAACTTTTATAAAATAAAATATAATATAAAAATATATAATGTAGTATAAATAAAATGAAGTTTTTATGCTTAATAGTGTGTAGGTAGCTCATGAAATGCTGATCTGAAGTGTGTTCAGACACTTGCCTTCCTCAGGCAGTGACTTTGGGTACTAATTAATATGTGGGGAAAATAATGCAACATGTTTAATTGCAAGGATAGAATAACCATGATGGGTTTTTTATTCTGGTATTTTACTTGTCAGTGCTTCTCTGGTTCACTGATTTGCTAATGGGATTTTTTCACAATAATATAAGTGCTGTAAATGACTTGAGTACTTTTTAAAAACAGCCGCTAATGGCAGATTAGATTCCTGTATTCCTTTGTGTGAGACCAATCCATCGGCCTTATCATTGTTTTTGCTTAAATGTAATCTCATGAAATATTCCCTCCTGGAAGCGTTAATTTTAAAGGGGATAGGTTATATGCAACAAGTTAATGTGTGATCTTTTTTTGTTTATTTTCTTAAAAACTTCAATTTTTATATAAAATGTTGTTTTCATGTGCACTAGTTTTTTTTTAATGTTTCCTTTTGCACAACTGTTTAGATAATAAAAATGCAAAGTGAGCAAATTCTTACAGAAATGAATGAGCAAACAGCTAACTGCATTAAATTCAGTTTGAAAGCTTAAGTTGCCAAGTTTAAACTTTACAGTGAAAGTACATTTTCATTTGAGTTGTTCTTAAACTATAACTAAATCCAGTTTATATATACTATTAGTATTAAATAGACTTTAGAGCATTTGGGATGTTGACCACATGGGTGCAGAGGAGAGGTTTTCATGCATTTCTGTGGCATTGTAATCAAAAGAATGACACTGGATGTGGGCCAGTAGTCCTAATACTTTGACAAAGACTCGACTGTTTGTATAAAGAATCCATTTTGCAGCGTGATGACATTTTAAACAGAAACCAGTGAAGTAGTGTTTTCTAATTGGCTGATGCGAAAGAGAGAAAATCTATTAAAGTTGGTCAGATTTAATTTATTTTTGGTCAGTGAGAACTAACAAGCTGACACGTAACTTCACGTTAGCATCATAGTAACTGAAGACGTTGTACTAGCTTTATATGTGGCTAAATAAACAGCAACAGGACCAGTTTTTTTTTTTTTTACACTGGTTCCATTTCAGAGATTTAAGTAGCTACCAGTTCTGGATTAATTTTCCTAGTGACCATGCTTTCATTAAAGTCTGAAGATTAGAATAAAATCAGGTGACACAGTGCTATTTGCTCATTCATTGTTGCAATCAGAAAAATCCCTTTATTCCTGCTGCAACTGGACATGATTAACACAAGTGTACATTGCACATGCTGTCATTTGAGTCATGAACAACATTTGTTTCTTGCAGTCTTGCATCTGGAATTTGTTTTTGACTCTTATCCATCTTGAAACAACTTGTTCCAGATAAGCCGTATGGATCTCCGATGTCTGAGAGCTGAAATTTGACCTTGCTTTAATCCTAATTCTGTGGATTTTCTGCTGAGATTGCAGCTAAAACGACTTGGTCTTCTCTGGATGAAGAACATCGGTCACTCTTGGCTTGGAAGAACTCTTTGCTTTGCCAGTCTTCTTTGTGGTAGCATCTCTTCAGTGCTGTCTTTCCACTTATTCCACACAACACGCGTTTGTCTACACAGGACGTGAACATCAGATTAATTCTTTCTGAGATCCTTGAGTTGCATCAGCGTTGGAAACAAGAAATGGGAAAATTTTCAACCTGCCTTTGATCTCTTTTGGAGTCTGCTTCTTGTTGGACAAGCTGGGAGTTTTGGTGTTCGGGCTTTTCGATAGCTTTGGATGACCTTAAACTAATATTGGTGCATGTCTTCAGTTGTCTTAAACATGTCCTTTTGCAGCAGATCTGTTTCCCTATTTATGTGGAAACTGTTAAATGATTTAAGTTATGTGTAAGATGCAAAGTGATCCTTCAGGGATCAATCGTCATCTCATGAAGATGATGTGAAAGGGTAGATCAGCACAGGCTATTTCTTTACATCTGTGATTGTCTTTGTGTAAATATTTGCTTAATGAGTCTGTATGCGTGTGCCTGAGTGTGTGTGGATGCTTGGGCTTGTCTCAGTATATTAAATTTATGTGAATGGAAACGTTAGAGCGAGTTTCTAACACTCGTCCTTCCCATTGTGCAGCATGAGGAATACCAGTGGGCTGACTGCTGCTGACCTGGCCCACGCACAAGGATTCCAGGGATGCGCTCAAATTCTCGCCAATGCCCAGAACCTCCAACAAAACATGGCTCAGTCCCATAATGGGGCTTTTCTGAATGGCCAGAATGGAGGCCACGGTCACCCCACCATTCAGGGACGCAGTTTCTTGAATGGCATGCCCAACAGAAAGAGGTCTTTTGATGGAATAGAGACGAACCCAGGGAAGAAATCTAGACCCAATGGTAGGTTGTAGCGCTATGTCTGGGTTTTTCTGTTTGTTTTTTTTGCATCTGCATTTTTTAGTTTTATCATGTCATTTTGCAAAACCTGGAGCATACTGAGGTATACTTATTAGAGTTGTAGAGCTAATTATTTGGTAAATAAGCTGTTTTGATGACACAGAACTGGACTTCTGATGTGGGAGTCATTTATAAATGTATAGAAAAATAAACGTATGTAGATTTTTTTTTTTTTAATTTCATTGAAGATATATCAGTTTAAATCCTCAATTAATAGCCTTATAATAAAGGCTGTTTAAAAAACAAACTAGTTACCTAAAGGAAAATACGCATTGTCAAATCTAGGTTTTGACTTCAGACACAATCTGACAAAATGCCATTTTTTAATGCATCTGCAGAGATATGAGTGGTTTTAACAAGGTTCTACCTGATCTTGTGTGCTCAGGAATGTGCATGCCACTGGAATGGATGAACGGGAATGGGCCACTAGGTGGCAGTGGAGAGCCGCAGATGGAGAGCATGAACGTGGAGATGGCAGCAACTGTAACCTCAGGTGGGCCAGGAAGCTTTGCATTTGGGCTGAATGGGTTTGCACCTCCACAAAGGCCAGGTCTCATGGATCAAAGTGAGGACCAGGGGGGACAGGACAGGCCAAGCCCTACAACTAAAGAGCTGGAGGTCATCACTGTGGCATCAATGCAGACCCCTTGTCGCTGCACTAACTCTTATGCCTACCTGTAGAGGGGTTTTTGTGCAAAATGAGTCTTATATTCCCATTTGTGTTTTTTTTTATTATTATTATTACAAAAAATATTACGTTTGTCTTTATTTTAGTGATGGGATGCATTTTGAAAGATGTGTAGCAATGTGTGTGTGGGCTTGCTATATTTTATACTTTTCCATGTCACTGATTTCATATGGATGGAAAAAAGAACTAAGCTTTCATTTGTCATATATATCTATATATTCATCCAGTCAGCCATTCAATTAACTGTAAACACAGTCCTCAGATGTTAAGAATAAGGATTGGTTTTGTTTTGCACAATTTCCCAGCAGTCTTTGTATCGGCAGAAACTAGTTCCAAGTCTTTGGTAATGCTTCGGCTTCTGCAGTCTTGTATTAAAAGAAATTATACAACTTGATGAGTCGCCTGTAGACGTGAATCTTGGTCTTGTGGGGAAATCTTTACAAATTCCTTCTGAGATGTTACATGTAACAGATTAGGAAGGAAAAGTGTTTATGTGCTTTTCTACAGACAAACACGCCTGTAAAAAAGAGTTGGTAGCCCAAGCATTACATTTAAATCCAATTTTAGTGGAATTTATGTTAAATGAATGAGAGCTAAAAGTGATCTTAAATACACAAACCTTGAGGAAATTTCACTTATTGCATCAACTCAATATAAAACTTTGTTTTCTATTAAAAATGCCTTTATGCCAAAGCATATCCTAACATGAATGTAACATGTAAAGACAAAATGGACTGTGTGGCTTACATTTAGTTTGTAGCAATCCTGTAAATAAGTCCATACGTTTGAGAGTTGTTTGTTTTTCCATTTGTTTTGGTTTACTAGGTCTGAAGTGTTGTGAACGTTTACTGTGTGAGCAGTGTTTAGGCAACGGCCAGAGCGTGAACGCTTGTATGTTGTAATAGAGTTATGCTTTCAACCGTCAATTTACCGTATTTATGACCGGTTCTACTCATAAATATTGCATGGTTTTTACATCTGCAAAAGCTTCTTTATAGAGCTGCGTTTAACACATAAGGTACTTTTTCCCCAACTTTTCTAGCAGCAAAGGAAATTCTGCTCTTTGTATTTTGTTTCATCTGAAAGCTGTTTTTTGTATTTCACAGCAGAAGCTGAGCATATATTTCAAACATGCAGTGCTTCGTACTAAGCCAGTCTAATGTTGTATTTTACTGTAAAATCATTAAATGTGGATCAGTTTTATAAATGGGACTGTGTTGCTTTTGTTTTTTATGTATATTTAAATGTGTCAAATTAATTTTTTGTTCCTGGGAAAATGTTTTATCAAATTTCTAATTAATGCAAATGAAATCTGAAAATCAACATAGTATATAATACCTTGATTTTACATCTTTGAATCCACAGTGATAAGTTCTGTAAATGCCTTTATGTCTCCCCAAAGAATTGGGTCAAAGCAAGAACTGTCTGAACCACCATGGATCTGACCTATTTAACAAGGTTACGGGTCATACGTTGTGGGATTTCATAAGGCTCCTGAAGTGTATTTCACAATTTATTGATCATACTTTGTAATCCAAAGGGTTTCTTTCTAGTGTGTTGAAATCGGGTCATTTGGTTTTTGGTTTGATATCCACCACTACTGCCTTTTTTTTTTATTTTAATTGTGCAAAACAAAATCCAGGTTTTTCTATTTCTCAGTTTAGTTTGTATGGAGAAAAAGAGGAACCTATTTAAGTATATGCTCCCTTGACAATTTCTTTTGTTTTCAGTGGGAGGTGAGAGGCACTGTGAGGATTTTTCCTTAAGTGAACCAGCTGCACAAATGCCCCTTGGCCAGCACATCTACAGTGAGATCAATAGCACTGCGGGCAGCCAGGTGGAGCACCAGAAGTCTGTCAAAGCTGAGCAGTTGTATGACCATACACTCTTCAGCACCATGCTTCTTTACCATGGATCGTAAAGAATAAAGGATTAAGGTGACAGGCTGTTTTTTTTTATCCTTCATTTTTTGCCTGAATAAACATCCATCTGCCTTAAAGCCGTGGTCAAGTTGTGCATTAAGTGTTTGTTCCTGACAGCACCCAGTGCTGTGAAAGGATCTCAAATTTGTCACTGAAAACTAAACTGGTTTGTTTACGAGAAGGTGTATGCTAAGCTTGTGTTTGATTACCCTCCAAATGATATAAATATACTAAAGCGTCTGTTGAAGCACTGCCAATACTTCAGTTCTGTTTGTTTCAAGTTTATGCCAATAAAGCCAACTCCAATTCATCCAATGTAAAGTCATTCATTAAAGACATTTTGCAAATGTTTGACTGTTTTCCACTTTATTTTGAACTGCTGTGTAAGCAGCATTGCTGACCTGACAAGCTATAAATCTGCTTTGTAATGTTTTTTGATGAGTCATATAAAATATAATTAAATTTAGGTTAGTATAATAAGGTTTTGGTCAGGTCATATATCGGAGCGCTCCAAATGGGAAGTACCAAGCCCCCAATAGGGCCTCACGTGTAGGGACACACGCACCACACCTGTCACCAGAACCGACTTTCATCATAGCTGCGCTGTACAAACATCACGTCACTGTGGCCACGCCTCTTGTCAAAAGACGCCTCCAATTGATATAGGGGAGTATACATATTTATTTAATAAAAGTAACGTAATAAATACATTTATCCTTACTATTTACATTAGATTAACCTTTTAAAAATGTATTATATATTTAGGTAGCTCACTTTTACGGGTATTTCTAAACTATAAATGAACTTAATTTAACAGTGGTACTCGTCTTCCCCCTTGGTAAATGGTATCGTCCTATAACTCTATCTGGGCTAACCGGAGAGTCAGGGTTATCAAGAGACCGACAGAAAAAGTCGGCCCCGTGATTAGGATTATTGTGAATTTCCCCAATCCAAAAGAAAAAGAAAGAAAAGCACTAACTGAAAAATAAGGTTTTGATCATATAAGCTCACGTCAACACGGTGGTGTTGTCGATAAATATTTAACAAGTAAAACCATGTCAACCCCGGCTAGAAGAAGACTTATGAGAGATTTTAAACGGTGAGTTGTGGTCTGAAATTTTGCCGATAATGCTGGTTTAGCTGATGTGTCAACACAGCTAACATAAGCTAGCTTTAGTTAGCTTGGTAAAGCTAATCCGTATGTTTTAATATAATGCAAAACCTATTTCATGACAAAGCGCAACCTTAACACAGCCAGTGTTTCTCATCTTGTGCTTCTGCGAACCTGAATAATTTATGTGAAATATTGTTAAATATTCAGAAAAGAGAAGTGACAAGAAGCTAAGAGCGCAGTTAGCAGGTTAGCCAACTAAGGTTACAGATAGGCTTCCCGACTGCTAGCAACTGTTAACCAGCTCGCATTTAAATGTCAGTGAGGACTGTCAGGAAAGTCTTTTTTGTGGTCAAAGGTAGAGTAGTTAAAGTTAGCTGCTGTTCTGACATCAATATTAAATATTATCCCATAGTTGGCACCAAATGTATACAGGTGCAAGTTGATCGATTTGACAGTAAATGATAAGTAGGCCAGGTATTTGTGAAAGTATAACTGAAACTGTCTATGTCTTCCATGAAAAAATAATATTTAATCATAGCGGAAGCATCTATATGCTCTCGGAGACTACATATTGTGCAGTGAGCATCAACCAACCTTCTTGTCCTACGGAACACTTTGTTCAGGAAGGATGCTGTTTCCTCATTAAAGCAAGCTTCATTGCGTGACAGTGCGATTAAGTTTGTAGTGAGCCTCAAAAAATGCTTCAGGTTTATTTTTTTAAGTTAACTCCCTTTTATGTAACTCAGTATTTTAAGCTGGTATGAAACCAGGACAGGTGAGGACTTTTTGGACAGAGATATGACCTGCTTTAGGCACAAGGGCCTATAGATCCCAGTAGTAGGTGGGAAAATGGTTTTAGGAATGTTGCTTGGTACTCTTATGAAGAGGTGTCTTAAGATACATGGGTCTTTAATGTGGATTTAATGGAGTAATAACTGGGCAACTTGGCAGAATGGGGAAATTAATCATGTGCACGCAAACTTTTTGTAAATATTGTTCAGAACAAACGTAAAATCCATTTGTTAAATGGGTGAATTTAAACTGGCAAAATAAGTTTTTTATCCTATACTTTACTTGGTTTCTAAAGATTACTTGGTTGCATTTTAAAGTCTGCTCTGGCTAAATGTCCATAGCGGTGTGATAATAAGATACTTTTTTTCAAGACTTAACAATTCTAGCTTCATATGAGGTTTAGTTACAATGTTGTTTGGGTTTTATCAAGACTACAAGAAGACCCTCCAGCTGGTGTCAGTGGTGCTCCGTCTGAAAATAACATCATGGTGTGGAATGCAGTCATTTTCGGGTAAGAAACTAAAATGCTTTTCAAAGTGTACTTTCCCTCTCATCAGCTGTAGAATAAATAGCTCTCTACTTCTGTTTTCATATTTCACAGCCCTGAAGGAACTCCTTTTGAGGATGGTACGTATTTTACCTTCTTAATTAGCGTATTAAGTAGTAATATTAAACTATAACTTGTAGGACATCTTCTTACATCAGCGGACCTAAAAATCCTTTCAGAACTTGTCAAATGTATTTTTGCTAAGTTTATCTTGGCTATAATTTCTCAGATTATAATACCTCGTCTTTAAAATGAGCTCAAATGTTTGTAATCTATTAAATTAATATCACCAAGAAGTTAAATATTTTACTATAGCATTGTCAACTAAATATTACAATGTAAGTATGTTTACAAGTTAAATCTTTAATATCTTAAGCACAATTTTCTTTGTCACCTGGTAATCATTCACTGTTGGAAACCTACTTGTAAAATGGATGTTTTATGTTATGACAAATTACCGTAATGTCTTTTGGTTCTCTGCCTCTCTTTATTAATCTGTTAAATTAACATATTCCTTTGTTTGTTTTGTCCCAGGTACATTTAAACTCATTGTAGAATTTACAGAAGAATATCCCAACAAACCCCCCACAGTACGATTTGTCTCAAAGATGTTTCATCCAAATGGTAAGAGCATTAAACGTTGTTGCATCATGTTGCTGAGACTTGTGGGCGGTGTGTGATTGTGTCTTTTGTCTGCAGTCTATGCAGACGGCAGTATATGTCTAGACATCCTACAGAATCGTTGGAGTCCCACTTATGATGTGTCTTCTATTCTTACATCTATTCAGGTAAGAAGGGTGCTTATATGGAAATAGACTTTCTGAATGTGGTTAGTTGTTTAAATCATCTTTCTGCAACAGAACTTTATTATTTAGTACATTAACTTGTCCGTAGAGGATCCTAAATGGGAAAACAGAAAACATTTGTAACCATTACATTAAAAATGTTCTCTGATTGAATTAATTAGGTTTTTAAGGTAAATACTGGCTTTGTATTAGTTCCAGTTATAGAAACTGTTCTAAGGCTACAAAAAAAACAAACCTGTTATGGTCTTTTTTTTAAAAACTTTTAATAATCAAGTGCTGAATAAAAATGCTTCATTTTAGTTAAGGTGAGACAGAACTACATCTTTGGTTTTAAAAGACGTTTGGCTTTCTACATTATTTTCCGCAGTCCCTTCTTGATGAACCGAACCCAAACAGTCCAGCCAACAGCCAGGCAGCTCAGCTGTACCAGGAGAACAAGCGGGAGTATGAGAAGCGTGTGTCCGCTATCGTAGAGCAAAGCTGGAGGGACAGCTGACCTGACCATGTCCATTGCTGCACTCTTCTTTGTTGAGCTGTGTGCTGCAGGTTTAGTGGAGTATCTCTTCATTTTTGCCCCCACACTTTTTAATTTTAAGCTTTTATGCACTTTACCTTCACTTCACCTTTTATCATTTTCTTTATATATATATATATATATATATATATATATATATCATATTTTACCCCCCTTTTCTAATGTGTCAAGGGAAACATACCGAATCTTGCCTTGATGTTTTCTGTTTTGATGGCCATTTTCCAAAACTCACTTGCTGTTGTAACTCCCTTGACTTGTGCTAAATGTCTTGAGGGGTGCATTAAGTAAGTCGGGGTTTTTCTTTCTTTGTGATGTGCACCTGTTATGGCAGTTTATTTTCACAAGGCAGTGGAATGATGAACAGCCTGAGAATCATGGACTACAACGTAATCAGACAACTGAACAACGTGTCTTTGCTGTGTTGTGAACTGTTACATGCATGACATACGAGTATTCACAATCCAGTTCAGTTCCCATGTGTATAAAGAAGCCTGCAACTGAAATTATGTACAGATTTTGCACTGGTTGTCCCATGTCACTTTTTCCAGTACTTGTAAATAAAAGCAAAATCATCCATACAGGGAACGTTTTTTTGCCTCGTCACTTTTAAGTATTTTGGTTGTAAAACTATGATGTAAAATTTGAGTTGAATAATCAAAATGCATTTTTCTTGTGGGAGGAAAATCCACTGGATGCAGATGTTCATGCTCAAACCTTATTATTTAACCTAAAATTAGAAACGGGTGAGAAATGAAACAAAGTGACACTTCTAAAATACTTAGCATCTGCTTTAAGGACCTAAATCCTGTTTTATAGAAAATAGTCCCGACTCAAACAGATGCATTTGATATATTGCACAATACTTCACTACCCACCTGCTAAAAGTATCTTTATACCTACTATTTTCTGACACAATCATCCCTGTGTGTGAAAATATTTCCTTAAATATTGCCGTCTTCTTTTCTGCAGCTCAACTTTATGATTAAAATAGTTTTGCATTAAACAAGTATCATCCTAATTTACTCTCTTAGCTCTTATGGGTTACATCAGACACCATGCAGACGCTGTTAATCCTCCAACATGGCATCCCTACACTGCTGTAAAAACAAGTGACCATAACTTAACGTGACTTCTCTGATCTGTGGTTTTATTTCCAGTCTCGCTTTGTTGCCTGCTCTACTCGAAACCAGGTGTTATCAGCACTGAGCAGCTAAATCTTTAAAAAAAAAAAACTGCAAGTTTAGAAATGTTTTATTTGTTAAATGAGTATATATTTCAGCACGTGCGGATGCATGCATGATGGTAACAAAGACAGATGTAAGCGTATAACAGCTTTTTTAAAAACATGCACATAGTCCTGTTTAGATTTACATCTTTACAAATGTTACGAACCAAATGGAGGCACGTCTTGCTTCTCAGCTATCAAGCACTTACAAAAATATTTTAACAAGATTCCTCATCAAAACAATACTCCTGACAGTATTTATTTTAAAGGAAACAGACACAAAAGTACATTTTTAAACAGTGTTCACAGGGAAAAGCCGAGTCAGCTACCTGTTGTATGCCCTCTCCTTCTTGGCCCTCTCAAGGGCCTTGTCCATGGTCTTTTCATTCTCGCCTCTACACTTTGGGCAATACCACTTTCCTTTAGGTTTATGATGCAGCCCAACACAAGAGAAGTGAAACCATTCAATGGGGCATTCATCATTATCGCAGCCAATCATCTCTCCATATGACACCTGCTCGCACAGACAGTATGTTGGCTCGTCTGGATCTATGGGGAGATCCGGAGGTGAGACTTCCCTCTCCGACTTTCCTTTTGACCTTTTCTTCTTCTTGGAAGATGTTTTGGCCTTCTTCTCCCGTGATGCCCCTACTTCCTCAGCGTGATCCAGACCCCCGTAGCTTTCGCGGTTTTCTCCATTTTTCTGACGCCTTGCACGCTTCCCCCCGGCTTTGTCTCCGCCACCTGAGCCAGGTGTGACCTCGTCGCGTTTCTTGTCGTGGTGACTCGGTTTGCCTGGTGTGACGGTTGCAGATGAGGCGGACATTAAAGTGGCTGCAGTTGTTGTCATGGATGTTGCAGTGGGTACATGACTTTCTGTAGCTTCTTGAGAGGAGACGAGGAGTTCAGAGTGCCAGTCAATTTGTCGTGTTCGGTTTTCAACCAACTCCACCTGAAACGAGAGACAAGCATCTTTAAGGTCATGTGAAACAAACATAAATGCAGTTAAGCTCTTCTTTCCCTTTTGTTTTCCCACCTTCTGATTTATAATAGGTGTAAATATGAACTCAAAACACAATGACATGCTTTTTCCTCATCAGTAACGCATTCAGACGTGCTCATTTGCAAATAAGCCGATTCATACGATCATACCATTTGACCAGCAATCTGGATCTTCTCATCTCCAAGTTCCTGACTTCGGATCAGCGCTCTTTGAATGGATAACTGCAGTTTGCGTCTCTGAAGCGAGTCCGACTCACGGCGGTACCGTTCATAGGCATCGTCAAGCTCCTTCAGAACGTCTGCCCGAACACAGAATCAAGAAAAAACAATTAAGCTTAAAGGTGTACACAACAAATGTCCTCTCTGAACATGGTGCTTGTCATGACGTAACATTAATGTTAGTGGGATCAGGAAGCTTTCTGAGACTTTGGAGAATACTGAATAAATAAGTAATAACATACATAAGCAAAGAATGTGAGCACAACCTTTCTTAGTAATATCCTATTGTATGCTTGTATTGTGTACTTTAAAATCAATTATGGCATGTCAATGGGACGTGTTGCACTATATTTCCCAGTACATACAAATAAAACTTAACCCATCCAATATATTCATTTTACCATGATTAAATCATAATTTAAATCCTGTTTTTGTTTTGTTTACTGAGACATTAATAGGTTTTTTTCTCTTTATCAGAACAAACAACAAGAAATTCAGTTGTAGTGTAGTTTATGGTTTATGTCCTGGTTACTTGATAATTTATACTGAATGGAGTATAAAGTTGTATAAAATGTAGCCACGGAGTGAGAATTTTTTTTTTCAGAAAATAGATGTAATAAAATACAGATAATCGCTTAATAATCAAATCCCAGTTCATAATGTAATTGTGAGGTACCCAAGATGGCACAAACATACTGGATTTGTTTTAGTTTAACTTTTTCCACTACACCTCAGGTTTTATTTTTCAGCCAATAAATTCCCATCAAATCAACACTGACAGTAAATATAAAAGATAAATGCTATGTTTGTGAAAAAGATGCAACTACCTTTTGCACATTTTAATTCACAAAGATGATACAGTAGCATTTTATGCTGCTGTTGCTGGCCGATACAAAATTATTGTATTAACCTGACATTTCTTAAATTGTGTCAACTTCCCAGCTATGATTGAATAGATTTTTCTGTTTAAATAACAACTACAGCTACCTGTTAAAAAAAGTGCAAGTTAACCATTTGGTTAAATTCTGTACCTTGATACTTGGCATCAATTTCTTTCATGAGGGAGACACTCCTCTGCAAGTCAAAAGGCAGTGACTCCACCAGATCCAAATACTCCTCCACATAGTTGACAACAACATGGCCTGGGTCACCATTGGTTGGATTTAACATTGTGGATCGTCTTCACCCCTGGACACTCCTCCACCTGCTAATATAAAATACATTAGCGCACTGCTATTAGGCCATTAATACCCTTGAAATATGTACTTTTCTTTACTTCGGTGTATAGGTGACTAATGAACCCCACCGGAATCGACGTATCATCAGGAAATCTATCAACATAAAGTTAATTATGACAAACCTGGAACATTTTCAATAACCAACTGAGGTCGCGTTATGGCTAGCATAACGTAAAGTAATGCCAGATCACGTAAAGTTATGCTAAGCTAACTGTTGTCAAGGTATCCAGCTGATGAGTTTACGTAAGTCAACGTAGTGTAACAATCTACTATGTTCGCAACTTAAATTCAGGTAGTTACTCGACATAAAAATTTAATTTTAATTTACGCCATTAGCTGGCGTCAGTCTTTGTCCGACAGCTCCAGTGGTTCAAAGAAATACCACCGTGATCTGACGCACAGAAAAAATGATCCAACGATCGGAGTAAGGTCCACGGTCACTCCAATTAACTACAATGTAAAGAAAATCACATGATTTAACTTAATCAGCCATTTAACATTGCATAAACAGACCGCACAGTAAATAACTTTTAACTTTTTTTGTGATTGCTTGAACGTATGTTAGCTAAATTAGCCTGCTAGCTTATAACGTTACTAAACGTGGTAAAAAAACCAAACAAAGGCAAGCGCTTGACATGCGCCACAACACTTACACGTAATGAGCAAGTGGCACCTTGAAAATCTTACCCGTGGATATAATTTTCCGTACTCAACGTTTTCTTCGTGATGCTGAAGTCGCTTTTGATGCTAATGCCAGGTACTATATTACTACAGTGAAGAGCAGCATAGGTCCTTGTAGCTGACAAACTGCTAACGTGCCTGGACAGTTCCAGCTGTGCGCATGCGTGTAAAAACCAAGCGGCAACGAGACACTGGCGTTAGTTTACTAAAGAGTTTGTGTGTGCTTTTTCTTTTGTAAAACATTATGACTCATGATGGCAAATGCGTAATTAAAAAAAAAGATGTAACTAGGTAGATTTTATGATCGAATATTCTTGTCTGGCATGCAACTCCTCTTCTGACTTTGTTTGCATATTGAAAGGTCGATGTCGCCACCCAGGGGTCAACAATAAAGGCTGCTCACACAAAACAACTCACACACAAAACCGAATTTACTTTAAGTTTAATAAACAAACAGAGTTATGGTTTTACGTTTTCAATCACACTGCCTTAGTCTCTTTGGATGGCTGTTAAGAGTTTGGCTACCCCAACATGTCTGATGTGAAAACCTTCTACATACTACTTTAAAGGACTGAATTGTGTTAGTTGGGTTTATTTTTTAAGGTTTCATTTGATACACTTAAAATACACACCAGTGTGTATTTATGTCCACACGATTCTGCTGTCTGCTCTGAAGGGAAAGTCTACATTCGACAATCAAATTCAGCCTGCTGATCAAATTCCTTTAAGGGTTGTGTCAAGAGAATGAATTTAATAACATTTACTATGTAGGTTTAAACATCGCTTTTGATTGTGGACAGTTCTCAGCTTTCAAACAGCTTCCTGAAGACGGGGCCGATCTCTTGAATCATGTCGGAGGTGGTGGTGGACCTCCCGTGTCGCTGGAACGCTTGATTGTTGCACTGTCTGGTAAGTGAACAGGCACCAAATGCTGCAACCACTGATGGATTAACACTGAAAGACAAATACATTCTCAATCTCAGGAAAGCACATGCACTAATTTCATATAAACCTAAATTAACTTTAGTTTGTTTTGAAAGGGTACAGTTGATTAAGACAGATTTCATA
This sequence comes from Pseudomugil gertrudae, assembly GCA_037177535.1. Classification (NCBI taxonomy): domain Eukaryota; kingdom Metazoa; phylum Chordata; class Actinopteri; order Atheriniformes; family Pseudomugilidae; genus Pseudomugil; species Pseudomugil gertrudae. Next base: position 9,642,176 of record JBAMHV010000013.1, read on the forward strand.
TTGTTTGACACAAAGTTATGTTCCACCTCTACATATTACCATGCCATCTTGTCAGTACCACACAGATCAAACCGTAACTAAACTGTAATGCACAAAGTGCCGTAGGGCTCCTTCACCTTCTAATCGCTCCCGTTGCAGAGGCAGCATGAGCCCAGTGAGCCAGCACTCCCATAGATCCAGACAGGAGATCACCTTGTCCACCACATCTTCTCCCACTGCCCTCAACACTGCATGAGTACACTGAAACCAATAACACATGACATGAAGACGCAAAAAATAACGCTCAAAGTCACTCAGACTAACTATAATTAGTGATTACAAAAATCAACGATCAGTTGTTGAGACTAAAAACTGCATTTGGTACCAACCCTTGCTGCCATCCGAAATGAGATCCTGTTCACCCTTAAGCACCAGGGTGAGGTTGCCCATAGCTCCACTGAGCTGCATGACGCTACGCTGATGATCGCTGGTATTCATGGGCTCATGGTGCTGAGACAAGGACACAGACGAAATGAAAATACACATTAGCACACAATCGTTACCCTGTGTGCTATTAGTCTGTGACTAACTGAGCTCTACCAAGAGACGCACCAGTGCCTCGTACAGTCGGGTGAACTCCATGAAGTTAGGTGTGAGGATACCCTTCTGGTACCCTTGAATAACAGATGGTTGATGTGTAACTAACCATAATCCATCCTGTAGAAAACAAAAGACTGTTTAAGGTTGTAAATAAAAACTCCAATCTGTTCAACTGGAATGCTATTTTGGTCCAAACTCACTGCGTCAATGACTATAGGGATATCTCTTGCTTTGGATCTTTCTATCACTTCCTGAAAGAGAACAAAACAGAATCATGCATGTAGAAACTACCATACACATTAATTAAGGACATTTTTGTTTAATAATACCAGTCAAGTTTAATCTTAGATAGTTGGGAAACCCGATTGGTCACCTTTACAATGACATATAACCTGTAAAGATTGTGCATTTCTAGAATCTGGAGTCTGACTCCATCCTCCAGGATCACAACACATCAGGATCCTCATAGAATACCTCCAGAATACAAGAGGATGGGATAACCTGCTGAGACCAGACCTCAATCCATTTTAACACCTGAATCTGCTGATGCGAATGTGCTAAAGTGATCAACAAAACCTTCGACAACTCCTGGTTGATGGATGAAATACCCTCTAACAACACAGTGTGACCAAACTGGTGACAAGCATGAAGAGGAAATGCCAACTTGTACTTTCTCTCCTTGTTACCCACACGTTTAGCTCATTTCACAGAAGTTTGACAATTAAAACTGTAAAGACTATCCATAAATCTCCAATAAAACACTCTTTGGCATCATCGAAAATGAAAAAATAATAGTTTATTCTTCCTAAAAGTTAGTTGGAACGCACATTGTTTTCTACTTATTTTTCTGAAATGTGTTCTAACTAGAATAACAAACATGAATAAGATATTTTTGTGCTTATGCACAAACAGTTAGTCTAAGAGACTAACTAACATGTTATGGACTATAATCCACATACCTTAGCTGTTTTCAGTAAAACGTCTTCTCTGCCGAGTCCGGGTCCCACTACAAGGCCGTGAAGTCTGGGGAGCCATTTTTCTATTTCTTCCACAGCATTCGGACTATCCCTTAATACACACACAAAATAAATGCTTTAGATGTCCTTGAATAAATTTATGCAAAAAAAAACCTGACAGGATACTGCGATATCACAAATGTTATGCAGAATGCAGCTAAAGATGTGAGAATCTGGATGCACTGATACCATTATCAGTATCATGCTGATACTGTGTGTGCGTACTCGTACTTGGAAATCCTAAAAGTGTTCTGATACTACAGATCCGATACAATATGAAAAACAAGGAAAGTCAAACTTAGTGTACAGAAATAAACAATGCATTTTGAATGATGAATACATCTTAACACACAAAGTTATAAAGACTTCCTATGAACACATAGACTATGCAACATTATATCTGTTGTAGCTGACCACAGATCAGCCCTGCTCTGAGCTCAAGACGTCCTTCCCAGAATTAACGACAAATTGGATGAAGTCCAAACAACTGTGGCAGAAAATGCTGACACCAGGAGGAGGTGGAAACTTTAGACACTCGGCATCAGACTGATGAAAAGACTTGACTGTCATCCAGTTTTTATTTTATCCTCCTTATAAAAAGAGACAGGGACAAGACTGAAAAGACAAAATGTCCAAAGAAAAATGAGAATGCCTGGAAAGCTATTGCTCAAGATCTCTTTAGAAGAAACCCTGGATCTTTGGAGGAATACTATAAGAGTGACTAATAGACCCTTTAACTTGACCTTCAACAATTCCTTGCTATCAGATAAGATACCAGCCCTCCAAAAGACAAGTCAGTGACACAAGAATAAGTACCAATCCAAGTGGATCTGTACTTACAGAACAGGATGGACGATAAGTTCAGGGCTGTACGATTTGATCACGGTAGCAGCATCTTTGGTGCAGAACACATGGGACAAGTCGGCCCCCTGGAAAAGAGACAAAGATGCTGTTCGCGACTTCCAAATGAAATCAGAAGAACAGTAATCACAAATGCAACCTACCACTTTCAGTGCAGAGATGGCCGCAAAGTAAGGAGCTCCGGTGTAGCTTCGAGGAGCGAAGAGGAAAAAATATTAGAACAAAAGATTTCAAACGTGATTTTCATGTGAAAGAAATGCTGGTATTTAGGAGACGTACTCTTGGCATCCTCCAATGATCCCAATACGTCCATCTTGTCCCTTGTGCTTTTTAGAGGTCAGTGGAGGAACTATGCTCTTTACAAGTGAAAAGATGTCTTCATCCATGTCTCTGTGAGCTGAAGAGCCCAAGCTGTAGTAGCGCTCAAACACTAGCAAGACAAAAAAGTGGAAGCCTTTAATACAGCCTGCAACAGCGTCCATGGCAGTTCAAATGTGTCAAATGTTTGTCAAACAAAAGGTAGAATAACACAATTTATATGTTTAAACGACTAACTGTACCATAACCACATTACAGCCCAGCTTTAATTTTCTCTTCACACATCCCACCTCAAGGCCTCACACATGACACCGGAGCTAATACCTAATGTCTTTGGGTCTGTGTTCAACAGTTGGTTCTGTGGGGTGAAACAGTCTGTCTGGGGTGAACGGCGTTTGTGGTGAGCGGATGGGCCACGGCCATGTGATGAGGAGGCGGTGGAAATGACCGGAGGGCGAGGAGGGACAGCCTTAATGGAAGTGGCGGCAGAGCCGGGCCTGGCTGAGGAGATGCCGGAGAACATCTGACCAAGCATCTGAAGCATGTGCAGCTCCCTGGCGTGCTCAGCTTCACGACGGCGATCCTCCGCTTGCAGACGCTGTTCCTCCATGCGGTAAAAGCTGTCTTCGGCTTGGGCACTCTGCTCCAAGAACTGCTCCATGAGTTTTTCCATGGGGAAGTTTGTGCGCCGCTTTCTGGGCCTTTTGGGCGTTCTCGTTGACAGATTGCACACCGACTGGTTGCTGTTGTGCGGCCTTACTGTGGTGCCTGGAGGACAGAAAGGGTGGAAATGATGTGAACTCGTGCACCTCAACCCTAGATTATTTTAGAAACAACTGAAGCACACATAAATGTATATAAGTTAAGCACACTCACTGTTATTGCCCACTGTCACTTTAACTGGAATAGGGATGGGGACAGTTGGGTATTCCAGCTTCACTTCAGTCTCAGCAGGATAGGGGCACTCTCTTGAGCTCTCTAGGTACCCATCCTGAGCATCCTCTCCATCCTCCTCCAGGCCATCCCCGGCCTCCTCCACTCCCTGTCCACTGTCCATCAGCTCCTGCGGGTCAAGTACCGGTCGGTTGCTCAGAATCCTCTCCATAGTGTCATAAAACTTACAAATCTTGTGATATTGTCCGTTGTTCCGTAAATTGCCCTCCTTCGCTAACAGGTACTGTCTTTTGAGGCTTTTGATCCTCACTCGGCATTGTTCCGGAGTCCTTTCAAACCCCATCGATCCCAGCCTGCGGGAAACGTCGCGGTACACGAAGCTATTTCGGAAGTTTCCATCTAGCGCCGCCTGGATGTCCTGCTCCCCCCAGATGTTTAGCAAGGTCCTCGTCTCTACGTCCGACCACAAGAAGCCCCGCGTTGTGTTCGCTTGCATAGCTAATCCAGACGAGCCCGCTTACAGCATAACCCAGAGGAGTTGTCTGGAGATGTGGACACCGCAGGTTATGATGGACGTCTGCCTCTGGATCAAAGCTGCGGGGCGTCGCTAACCCAAACAACATCCAGTGGCCATTTTGATAACTCAGAAGGACTTGAAGGGGGTATTATTATTATTATATTAAACTTTAGAATCATAACAATAGCGTGTATATGTCAACTCTGTATGCTAGCGAAACCTTAGCGTCTGTTTCTCCCTCCACGTCGTTATAAAAATGCGTAGCTTGTACTTTTTGGATTAACTGATTGGGAGTCAGTGTTCCTGGCAGTTTTTACATCCTTTGTCCTCATTGGGGGAATTGCCAAACTGACCTCTGATCAGTCCTCTGAGGTCAGTTTCACCTTTTTCCGCCTGGTCCTCCGCCCAGTATGATAGGTGTCCGCAGGGTCCTAAACACCCAGATTAGCAAGTCAACTGCTCAGAGCACGAGACATCACCGTGCTGTTCGGTATTACAAACAGAATGTTTTCTGAGATCAAATTTAGAAAGATTTCCTTCATATTACCTTTCTTGTCCAAAAAGATGAAAGAGGCGACAATTGCCAGTGTAACTGTGGTCAAGAAAACGGCGAATTGAGTCCAAATCTGCATGTTATTATATTGTCATCCTTATTCAAACTGCAGCCATCGACACCGAGCTTCCCCACGCTTGAAAGACCCCCCTAGCTGTACACACTTCTTACCTAAACGTTTCAACGCTGAAAAGTGTACACAAGCGATCCTGATCATGAGGCGTTTGCAGGGCAGCGCTACGACTAAGACTATCAACTCAGCTGAACGGATCAACAAGACGAGGGTCTGCTCGCTTTCTGTGCTCAGTGACATAACCCGGAAGTACTATGAAAATATTTGTTTACTAAAGAAAGTCGCTTCAGTTCTTCCTTTAGCAGATGTAACATCATGAAGCATTTTTTTCTAATACAATATAATATAAATGTTTTACAATTTCTTGTGGACGCAACATATAAAGTGATGCCCAGTATATGTTATATAGATTATACACAATCTCACTGAGGTGTGTAAATATGAGGACAGGAAGATATGACAACAATATATTGCATGTTGCAAAAGGTCATCTTGGGGGTTTGGAGTACCAAGAATAAGCAGATTGTTTTTTTTACTTTGTTTTTGTAGATAATTTTGTAGTATTAATGGGTGATATCAACATTTTCCTTGTCAATATGATATAATTAGTGTTTTTTCAATATTCCATTAAATTCTGCTTTATTGCAGACTCAAGGTCCATATAAAATTAACATAACAGACAATATGTAAAATCAACACATAAAAACAACATATAAGACCAATAATTATGTTCTCAAAAAACAGCTATACCAATATTTCCGCATATTGGACTGGTATCGTAATGCACAGAATCGTATGTTCAAAAGTGACACCAAAATTGCATTTTCAGACTTATCCAGCCTGCAAATAAAACTGTACATTAGATTTCTCAGTAGAGTCTTAAGAGTGTTCACACATGCAGACACAAACAGTTCAGTTGCACTGGACCATCTTGGCCTCCTCATAAGTAGGCGAAATGCATCGTTGTAAACCACTTGAAGCCTTTCTAAATCATCATCATCCGACATATCAGCAGTAATAATGTGTCCAAGATATTTGATTTTATCTGTGACTCTCAACCCAATATTTGAAAGATGAAAATGTGGAAATCTCATGTGTCTGTCCTCCTTGGTCCTACAAATCATCACATACTCTTTGTGGCATTATATAGAATAGAATAACTTTATTAATCCCAAGTTGGGAAATTTAGGTGTTGCAGCAGTACAGTACAGTGGTGCTTTTAACAGTAGCAAAATAAAACAATAGTTATCTTTGGCACAGTGATGATATGTTAAACAGTCTTATTGCACGTGGCAGGAAAGATTTCCTGAAGCGGCCCTTGAGACAGCGAAGCCTTTTGGAAAAGGAGCTCTGCTGTCTGTCCAGCACAGGGTGGAGGAGGGTGGTCCGGGTTATCCAAGATAGATAATAGTTTGTTCAGTGTCCTCCTCTCCGCCACTGCTTCTAAAGTGTCCTGTCTGCAGCCAATGACAGAGCCAGCCTTCCT
>JBAMHV010000013.1:9648744-9672689 GCA_037177535.1 Pseudomugil gertrudae
AAGAAGGCTGGATGGTGTTGAAGGCACTGGAGAAGTCAAAGAATGTGACTCTCACAATGCCTCCACCACCATCCAGGCTGCAGCAGATAGATGACAGCATCATCCACCCCCACACGTGGCCGGTAGGCAAACTGCAGAGGGTCGAGAAAAGGTTTCACCAGGTTTCATGTTGCATACCATAATCTGAGCAGATGCTGAGTAGCTGCTGCAGACCAGCAGTGCTGGGACTAAACACAACCAAGTCATCGGCATACATCAGATGGTTTAATGGAATATTGAGTCTTTTTACCTCCTAAAGGAAAATCACACAATTATACAGTATGCAATATCCTGTTGACAAGAGAAATATAAATAAAAGTAATTAAGATGAATGCTAGTGGGAAATGCTATAAAATCTGATTAAAATGAGTTAATAAATAAAAGGAAATGGGATTATAATTGTTTTCTGAAGTTCAAATGATAATAGATTAGTTACAGTGTTTAATGTAAGCCAAAGTTTTAATTTTCTCATTTTATTAAATTTTAAAGGATTAGTTTAGAAGAATGCTTGAAATATCTGGTCTGAAAAAATAAGCTTTTGGTTTGTTGGACAATATTTTCTAAAATGAGTTTCAGCATTCACAATCACAAACATTCATATAGTTTTTAGGGTCAACATTTTAATAAATGTTTTGGGTCACTACAAAAACAGTCTGTTAAAACTGGGAAACTGGAAAACAGCAGTGAGAACGTCTTGCTTGCCCTCTCCTGTAAGACCAGGACAGTTTAGCTGATAAAACTACCTCAGGTGTATAGAACCGATTGTGGCAACACAAAATTAAAATGGCAATAAAGCTCAACAGTGAATCTATTTACAAAATGAATAAATAAAACAATCCACTTTAACTTAAAACCTACCATGACAGGTGAAAAGACATAGGATTGCATCAAATCTTGACTTTGATCCAATATCCCAGCCTGAGCATGCATAAGGCGACCGTGGGAAGGAAAACTCCCTTTAACAGGAAGGCAAAGCCTCCAGGAGAACCTGGCTCAGGGAGGGCAGTCATTTCCCTCGACTGCTGTGGTGGTGAAGACAGGAAAGATGGATAAACCTACACTGCAGCTTTTATCCAGGAAGACCTGCAGAAAAAGGAGAAATAGGGTTAATTATATCAATACTCAGTCATCACAAGCAAAATTCCAACTCTGTGGCAAACAAAAGAAAACAAATATAAGATCTGTAAATCTACAGCAGATGATTCCTAAATATGAAGGTGTCTGGTGGAATATGTGATGGAAGAGCCAGGGAAGTTGTCCACCAATCCGGGAGGTATGTTGGTGAAGGTGGAGGGTTGGCAGCCAATCATTTCAATGTGCTGGAGACATTTAATTTGCATATCAGCGCAGTAGACCACCAGTCTTAGGGCTGTAACGACACAGATCTGAAAAATTAGACAAAAATCTCTAAAACACTGGCAGCACATACTTTCTAATATAGCAGTGACTGACAGGCAAAGAGTTGAGGTGATGCTGTTGTCATACATCCTGCACTCAATGTTAGCTGTGCAGGGAGGCCAGTGTGCATGAAACACTTCTGGCTTATAATGTAATGGTAACAATGCAAAATGGGGTGGGGTGGGCGTACTTCTTGTTCTCACTGAGGACAACAATAATTCAACAGAGGGTAGGATGTAGAAACCACAGGGGGGATAATCCCCACCATCCCCACCAGCAAATCGCACCCATATAACAAAAGCCCACCTTATATGAATGGACTGAAAACCGCTCATAATGCTGACTCATTCAAGTGAGAATGTCTGAACTGAAAGCCCATTCAATGGCTCAGTGGTTGTTTTCTTCTATTCGGCTTGTTTATTGTATTAGCAGTATATTTGATATCACTGTGCGGCATTTTTTTTATTTAAGTTTATTCTATTAGAATTTTAGAGGGGGTTGTTGTGAAAATAGGGGTCAGGGGTCTTATTTATTAAGCTTGCTTACACACAAAACAGCTTGAATGTTGTGCAAGTACTTTTCTCTGGTGAATTTGGTTCACATCCTCGCCCCTACACACCCACTTTCTACCATACCATACAATGTTACTACGCAAGGTTCAAAGATGGCGCATCAGGATGCACTTTATTCCATCAAGTTTATTTTTTATATAAATACTTAAGTTTGTACATGGACTTTTCAGACACTGTTTTGTGTGTAAGATAGCAAATGAGACCCCTGGTCACGTTACTGAGAATCTAGAAAAGTTCTAAAGTAAATTGCAAATTTCTAAATCTTCATGCTCCAGCTCGATCAATGAAGTCAACCAACTTACATACATAACCTTATTAGATCAAGATACAAAAAAAGTGGGTATGTCTTTGCACTGACCGCTCTCAATCTTTTTTTCAGCTTTGCTGACATATTTCAGCTTTACTAAACATTAATTAACCTTTAATAGAAATATGTCAGCAAAGTATTTGAAGAGATGGACTTCCCATATCTTTTTAGGAATTTTACTATAATTATTTTTGTGTTATTTGCTCCATGAGACAGAGCCTTTAGAAATGTTGCTTTGGATAAAAGCATCTGCTAAATGCCTGTAGAATAAAATAGAATAGAATAGAAATGTTATTGTTTGACAGACAGGTGCAAACACAACTCAATGATTACTCAGTCTCAGAAAAATATTGTAAGAGTTTAACATTTTAAAATATCAACATGGTATTATAGGAGCATAATCAAAATAAAACACACAAATATGCATGTTATAGTTAAATAATTAAGACTATTTAATACACTCTGGTAATTATACATTTTTTGATAGTGGAAAAAGTATTAATATATACGTTAAATATTTCTTTCTTTCTAATAAATTAAGTTTAGCAATGTTTGTGACATTTGGCTCGCCTAAAATCGTTGAAGGTGCGCTGACCTCGCAAACCTTGGAGCCTGGAAGGCAGTACCCAGGGAAAACTCCCCCCTGTACTCGGTTCCTCTCCTACTTCCTGTTTCACCTCAGTTACTTTTTGAAGTTCTGTCTTAGACAACAGTTTTGAGAATGAGCTATACTCCAGCTGTCACGTTGCCAAAACTCCACCGGTGTTTGTAAAACTGTTCGCAGCCGGAAGTGGCAACATGATTCATACAAACTAGACCGCGTTTGGTTTGCGCGTTTAAAGGAACAAAGCTGTAGCGGGACCGGAGTCATCATCATGCCCGATGTGTCGAAGATGAAGAAACCCGACGTGAAGGTTGTTCTCCTTGGGGACATGAACGTTGGGAAGACGTCACTGCTCCACAGGTACATGGAGAGGAAGTTCAAAGACACCATAAGCACCGTCGGAGGGGCGTTTTTCCTCAAACAGTGGGGACCTTACAATATCTCAATCTGGGACACAGCCGGTAATTCCACCTTCATGTGTATTTTTCTAAACTTTTACCCAGTTTGTATCGCGCCTCTTCTCTCATTGATTACCACCTGAGGCAGCAGCATGTGATGTGACCGTGTGTGCACCCTGGAAACCTTCCTCTGCCAGTTAGTCATGTAAAACCTTGCACAATCAAATCTTTTCAGGCCAAACAGGAGAAAAACAACCAGATTATCCAAACACACCGAGGTACAAACTGTCTCTGTCACAAATCTTTGATTTGGAAATCAAGAAATAGATCTTCTTATTGAATCAGGCATCTTCACTAATGGTTTGATTTGTTGTGGAACCAATATAACCCAGAAAAAAGCTGTTTATCAGTGTGTTAGTTTTAGTTTTATTAGTAACTGGAGAGGTGTCAGTATTTAGAAATCTGGTAGGTAAAACATTTTCATAAGTTTGTGATAAATATAGTGAAAATTCTATGTTATATTACTAGTTATATGCCATAATATCTTTGGAAATTTAGTGTCCTGACAGGAGGGAATCCATCATGTATAAATGACCCCTGGGCACACACTCTTTTTATTCAGTCATGCTACATATATTATGTCATTTCAATGTCCTGTCACTCTCAGTGTGTGATTAGATTTACTGTGAGCGCTGTCATGTGCTTTATTGCTCAACGTTGGAATAATGCAGTCTGATCCGGTTGTCATCTGTGTGGGTCTGTGCTTGATCCTGTATTTTACCGTTATTTTATATTAACAGCTGCCTGAGATGGAGCATTTAGAAATGACCGCTGGTTATCGTTTAACTGACTGGCACAAACGCAGGGGATTTCATTATCTCGGTGATTACTCAGTCTGAGAAGTTAATTAGAACCAAAAAGTGTCAGTGGAAATATTATTGTTCACGTTTGGTCGTCTACATGGGCTGATCTCAAAACAGCCTTTTAATGAGCTTAGTGTATAACGGGCAGAAAGTGGACTGGTGAAATGTAGAAGCGGTCTTATCACAGTTTATGCAACACATCGGCTCATTGTTTAAGCACATCTAGCGGGGTATCACATCACAGCAGACGTTGGGGAGAAGAGGGATGTTTTTGCTGCAAGTTGGAGATAAGTCTGTTAAAATGTTAAGCTCACCCCAATGACTCTATAGCTTGGAGCACCTGAAACAGGAATAGCCGACATTTTTGTTTGTTTTTGTTTTTTCTCTCACATTGGTGCTGAGGAATTTTGTCCCCGTTTTCTTTATAATGTTGCTTCAGTTTATTGAAGTTTGTAGTTGTTTTGTTTATAATCTTTTAAAGTCCCGTATTGAATCAGATTACCATCTGAGCTTTGACACGATTCAAACTCCTTGATTCTTCCTTTTTTTTTAGTCATTCTTTTGCCACTTTGCTGCTGTGTTTGGGATCATTGTACGGCTGCATGACCCAGTTTCTGCTGAACTCTGACCCTCCAACAGATGGTCACACAGAAAGGTTCATGGTTGACACAACTGCAAAACGAGCCCCGATCATTACCTTTCCTCCACTGTGCTTGTAAGTTGATGACATTCACAAGCTGTGCTTGGAGACCGTTACAGGTCTCTTTTCCTACACTGTCAATAGTTTAGCATATAGTCCAGTCTCTGTTCTGGCAAGTCAGAAATTTTACCTGCAGTGACGCCTCCAGTTGCTTCATGGGAATTTCAGAACTGCTCTACATTCCAGTATTGCATGAACATGAATAAACCTTTTTGGGTAAACACACTCTTTACAAAAGTTGAGCTGTAGAGTCACAGAGATGAGAAACCAGCCGTGTCACCGGTGAGCTATTTCCTCTGCGTGTTGCCTTATTCCCCTCTGTAACAGTCCACTGTTGCTTTAGTTCTGTCAGTGAGGTGGAAACATGCTAGATCAGCGTTTCTGAGTCACTTTAAAGCTATGGTTGTATTATTAAAGGTCATAAACTGCGGATGAGTGGTGGTATGAGGGTTTGGTGCAAAGAGTTTGATTGGAATACTAAAAACAATCGGTTTATTTCTCTTATAATATGATAACTCTTCAGTCGTGTGAACTTTAAGCCTTAAACTGTACACTCTGTTCCTCTTAGGTCACATGATGGAGTTATGACAGGAAGACTACTCTCCCTTCTTAAACCAGTTGCTTACAAATGTACAAGCAACATTTCCCAGAAGTAGTAGAGTTCTGATAGGATTTGCTGGCCTCTTTTTTAATTTAATTACTTTTTTTTGTTTTAAAGTGAAAAACTGGAATTTGCTGACCTAACGTGACCTTATCAGATATGAGATGGGGGGTAAAAGTCTGGATGTGATAAAATCCAGCTAATCTTTTGTTAATACAACTACTTTTTATTCATTTGTGCAGGTCGTTCATGGCTGAAGCAAAAACGGATTTAAGACACTAAGCTGCAGGAAAATAGCTTTTGTTTAATTTACTAGGTTAATAAAAGATCATTTGGTTATTTAGTAAATAAAAGAGCAGCTGAATTGTTAAAATAAACCCCTGGAAGTGGAGCTGAAAATGTTTCCCTTCTATAAGCTGCTTCTTGACAAACCTCATTAGTTAGTTGTTTATCAAAAGACAGCCACTTAGGATCATTCATAAATGTGGGATTTTTTAAAAATATTTTTTATATTGCTGGACTGTTAGTTTTAGCAAAGCATGTGTAATTAATGGACAGCTAAGTGTGTTAGCAATCCATTGCTGCAGTGGTGATTTCTCCATAGACAATGTGGCCTTTCAAGAATCCTGCATTTTTCAACAACAACGGTTGTTTTTGTTTTCAAACTGCTGACTGTCCTTCAAAAAAACTCTACACTGTGCTTCTGTGGTGCTTTTTGTTTGAAAAAACCTGGTAGATCCTCATTTACTACTCTATCATTTTATCCGAGTCTCCTAAATAATGGCTTTATGTATGCAAAAGTGACATTTTAATGAAAACTGTATTTCTGAAGCCCTCCCAGCAGGCCCCGTTAGCTCTGATTGGCTGAAATGGTGGCGCATTGGTTTGATGCAGTCTAAAGTAATCACGTAATGTTAAAAGAAAAAGTGTTGCGTGGGTATGTAGAAGGTGAAGTACCAAAACTAATGTTTTATAGGCGTTTTGGGACAGAAAACATCCATTTATTTTGTTTTCCATCTTCTCAGGCCGGGAGCAGTTCCACGGATTGGGCTCCATGTACTGCAGAGGTGCAGCCGCAGTCATCCTCACCTACGACATCACCAACTGGCAGAGCCTAGCGGAGCTGGAGGAGCGCTTCCTCTCCCTGACGGACACTGCTAACCACGACTGCATCTATGCTATTGTGGGCAATAAGGCGGATCTCACCGATCTTAAAGCCCAACTGTCCCAGGACTCAGACGGGCTCCCCGAAGACCGAACCAAATGCGAAGAGGAGACGACAAAACCACAGGTGTTGTCCGCTTGCCCCACTCCCCCAGCCTCCCCTGCATCCCTCTCTGGCTTGGTGCTCCACAAACAGGTGACACAGGAGGATGCGGTGGCTCTTTATGGGAGAATTCTGCGATACAAAGGCATGGAGGAGAAGAGCAGCCTCCCTGCAGAGAAGATGTGCTTCGAGACGAGTGCCAAAACGGGCTACAACGTGGACGCTTTGTTCGAAACGCTGTTTGATCTGGTGCTGCCTTCCATCTTGAGGAAGAGGCACGAGAACCAGGAGTCTCCAACGGTGGATCTGGAGGAATGCAGGGGGGTTAACAGCAAGCGGGCCAGATCCACCTGCTGCTAGGACCCGGTTTTAAACAGTCAGCAAATTAGTCTGAGCACCAAAGACAATCTGTAATGGTACTTTTTCTTCTCCCCTGGACCGAGACATGATTGCTAACACTTTGGTGCTCAGTGTTGTGAAGATGAATTGAGGAAGCAGATATTGCAACCCTGTTATGGACTTCCCCTCTGACTGAAACTGCACTTGTTAATCCCAAAAATGTCTGAGCAAATAACACGGATGCTATAAAAGAAGTCAATCACTGCTATTTGTAAAAGTTTTCTAATTTCACTAATGTAACAGTACTAGTTGTTAGCTGGTGGCACATTGCACTGTTTGCTATAGTTTTAATCACACTTCGACATTCTGCTATTAGTACTGATTATCTTTTATATTTTATTGTAATTGTCTGTGTAAAATGTCTCTGACTTTTTAAGGAAGCTGTCATAATAAAGATATTTTATTTTGCATCTTCTGTTGTGTGTGAAAATCAATAAAAATGAACAAAGTACAACAAACAACATTTAATCCTTTCACATCAACACATATAAAGTTATAATTATATTACAGTGGAATCCCAATTTGTTTGGTCTAATCTGTTTATTTCCGATCTGTTGCTTCTAGGTGAAGCCGAACATTTGACCTACTTTCTCAACTGTGTGAAATGCTGTAATCTGACCCAGATCAGTGAACTTAGCAAGAACAGGCTTCATTCAGACCTCTTATCCTGATTGTTTGCTTTCTGCCCTGTTGGCTGCTTGGGATGGCTCAATACTGATATTTGTAGATTAAAATGAGCGTTATGTTACTTTAAGTCAGTTAAGATTTACATTTAAAACACATTGGGGATCAAGTTCAGTCAGATAAAACAGAATCAGTGCATCATGTGAGCAAATGGAAAGAAAAGACTTTAGCAGTAGTTCATAAATGTGTAAAACAAATACCAAAAAAGTTTGCTGTGAACTGATATAAATGGTCAAGAAACAAAGCAGGATAAGAAAATATCTCTTATGTACTCATCTGGCTGAGAGGCGGGGTTAGTGGCTTCATGATGCGTTGCATAGTATACCAATAACCATGATGATGTAGTTCTAATAAAGCAGTGCATATGTAGACATGTGCATCTTTGGTTCAGCTGTAGTCTCTGATGATTAACACTGGAATAATAGCTGAGGTAATAAGTTAAAAAATAAGCACCAAACCACATTTAACACACAAATTGTTTTCAATGGAAGGTTCCTTTTGTTATGTACAATATAAATGGAAACTCAAGGCGTCGCGCAGACATTGCATATCCGAGCAGAAGAAGGACTTCCATTGATGGAACTGCTTCTCTCGCAGTGTTGCTCATAAGTTCTTCATGCAGACCTGACAGCGGCTGATGTGATTTATGAGCTGGCCTGCTTTGAGAGTCTTTGCTGATGGCTCGATGTGGGACGACTGATCCAGAGATGTCAGCCAGAAGCTGTATTTGTTGGCAAAGTAGTGGCACGTGCCTCTGGCTCCATTACATTCGATGAACGGGGTTGTGCGGAAGTCCTCCAGGCAAGAGCCAGGCGATGACAATGACTGACCTCCGCCTTCCTTTCCTGCTGCCGTGTGCTGCGAGGACAAAGGTGACAGATAAGGAGACAAGTTCTAGTCAGATTTAATCAGGTGTTACATGTAGTATTTTCTGGGAAAATAATTACTTTTGGGAACATAACTACAAACTCTACAAACACTCTTTTAACTGTAGACTCATTCACAAATTAAGGCTCAGGCAAAACATTTGTTTTAGAAATGCAAAATACATATGACAAGTTTTTTTTTTCCCCCCACAAATGACTAATTTTATCCTTATTTGATGTTTATTTTGAAGAAGATTTTTATTTTTGTTTTTGTTGAATGATTTGCAAAACCACAATAGGGCAGGTATTTAATCAAATGATTTGTATTTAATATGCATCTTGTTTATTATTTTATTAAAGAACAAAGACCAATATGCTTCAAATGCATTAAAGGTTAAGCTGATGTTGATATCAAAGTTACAAATAGTTTAGGAGGTGATATAAATCAAGTAAAGTTTGCATTTAGAAATTCTACAAATACGAAACAACATTTGCCACAGTAAAACGTAAAAAATAAGAAAGAAAATCAGGTACGACAGGCCAGTGATCAACTATTTCAAACAAATTAATTAAGTTATCAGAACTGACAACAACAAGGTTTAAAATGTGAAATCTCTACCTGAAGCTGGGACTCACCATGAGGAAGGAATATCCGATCCACAGGCTGCGCCAGCCTACAGGACACTGTGGGATGGTGATGTCCTGACTGTGAACTGCAATAGCAACTGATGGGGCTTCACATACTGAGCAGCGACTTATGTACGGTTTGATTTCTTCCTCTACTACAGGCATCATTGGAAGAGGGGCAGTTGTTGACAGCCAGTAGGATTTGTCGTTTCTGCTGGCATAGTAACAAATATCTCCAGGGTTACAGTACAGGAAGGGCATGGTGCTGAACTTTGGGAGGCAGGAGCCAGCCAAACCTGGGAGGAAAAAACATCTTTGGTAAATAAATTACATGGAGCAGTGATGAAATCAGTGCAGCAAAACTAACAGTTGTAGGATTCATTTGAAATCATATGGGACCATTTAAGGCATGTCATCAAAACATCTGTAGATTTTAATATAAACTGAGCTTCTTTAACATAGTCTTGCTCTCATTTTGTCCCCCCCCCATGACCCCGTTTAGGGAAAAGTGGTAGAAAATGGATGGATGGATGGATGAAGTTAATAGTAAAACCTACAAAGTCAATCAATTGTTTTGGTTCTTAGAAAACTTCTATTCACTTTGCACACAGGCAACCTACTCTAGTCCTCGACTAAATGTCAGGAGATTCTCTGCTGCAGCACACACGCATCAGACTTAATTAGCAGACTTCCGAAGAGCTTGGAATCAAACTGCACGAGTCTGCTAATTACCCATTTCTCTTGTGCAGCAGGAGCATTTCTAACACTTACAGGACCAGAGTTGGTGTATAACGGAATCAGTCTCTGATGAAGGCAGAACAAATTGTGAGGAGGACATGACAAACAGCCACAGGGTATAAATGCTTTTTTTTATTTTGCTGTACTTTTGTGGCAAAACTGTGCTTTTCTGACACACATGGATTTGCTACATCATTACCACCTGCAGGAGCTTCTTCATGCTGCTGAAAGAGCCCTGATCTTTCTGAGCAGCAAATCCTTTGAGTTCAGGGTGAAGTATTTGGTAGATAGTTTTTTCTCTTAGATTCTTTCATATTAGTATCTGACACTGTGAAGTTGGGGGAAAGCAGCTGCTGTTAGTGCACCGAAGGTGTTTTGCCAGAGTGGAATTGTCAATACCCACATAGAGGTAATAATAAATAAATAAATAAATAAATAAATAACATTGAAATGTCACAAGATATGCATTCCCATTTATGTTACCTCCCAGTGGATTTAATGTTGTTGCTGATCAGCTTATATAGTCAGATAATAAATGTCTGCAGAGCTGAGTGGCAAACTCACACTGGCATGTTTGTAATTTTAAACATGAGAGACAAGAAGGAGAAGTAAAAGAACAGAAAATATCTCATAGATGCAGTGTTATTTATGTCTGAACAAGAGAAGGTTTTTAAAATATCAACGTGGGCCCCAGAGCAAGACTCCTAAATCTCCCAATGCCCACTGGAAACCAAAATATGGCAATTGAGTTAATCTCAAAGTGGGCTAAATGCAAAAGGCCTATTTTATTATTATTATTACTCCTAAATGATTACATTTAATTAAGTTCTGTTAAGCTTTAGGTTGAGCTTTGAAGTGGGACTTATCAGACACATTGTAAAGCAGATGTACATTTACACTAACTTACCGAGGTCCTGGTTGTGGGCCATTTCCTGGCCCTCAAAGTACAGCAGGCTGTAGCCATCCCACAGTTTAGACATTCCTACGGGGCACATTGTTGTGTGTTCAGACTGGCTGTGTTTCACAAGCAAGTAGCCCACGCTAACGCTGCGGCCAGTCATACCAGGTAACCCAGGAATACCAGGGTTTCCACGGCGACCTATTGAGAAATGAGAGATTCATTGAACTGTAAATTAAATATGAATAATGTACTGCATCAGTTTACAGCAAAAGAGAATCCTATTATTTTAGTAAATTTCGGTTTTATTTACCACCATATTTACCATTCCAGAAAATTACAAAATGAAAATAAACCTTTGTAGTCCATCTCTTAGTGATACAGTTACTAAATCAACTTTTGCCAAAAATAAAAATCTTAGTAATTAGTTCCTTGGTTAGACTGCTACTTAGTCTTAATCTTTTAATCCAGGGTTATTAACCTAATCCCAAACTGTCTGCATGCACCAGACGCACCTTCCATGCCTTGCAGACCAGTGTGGCCCATTTTTCCAAGCTCTCCACGGAACCCAGGCGTTCCCGGGGTACCGCTTATCCCAGGCATGCCTTTCTGTCCAGCAGGTCCCACAAAGCCTGGAAAGTATGAAAATACATGTTTTACTGAGCTGTAAATTTGATGTAAAGGTGAAAGTTTAGAAGTTTAAAATGATTTAGTTAGTGTTTCCATCCACTGACTGGTGGTGCAAATTGTGTTTAACATAAAACCATAACAGAATAAGTAACCTGCATCTCCAGGTGGGCCTTGAGGTCCTGGTTTCCCTTTGCCCCCCTTTGGACCAAGGATGCCCTGTGGTCCTGGAAGACCTCTCTCTCCTGGAACTGTAACAGGCGTTGGAAGAGGACCAGGGCTGCCAGGTAGTCCACGAAAACCTGCAGGATGGATTAAATATTTAACAACCTTGACAAAAACATAGACAGAATTGCTATGGTAACCAGTAGGAAAGCAACTGATTATCAACACATAACTGACCTGGATGTCCAGTGACTCCTTTTGGACCTTTTGGTCCTCTTTCTCCCTTTGAACCCAATGTCCCAGGAATACCCATCAGTCCTTGATCCCCTTTTCCTCCTGTGAAAATGCACATCAGGAATGTGAAAATCAGCAGATGATTATATGTTGGAGCAGTATGATTCTGAACACCATGTTACTGGTTGGGACATAGCTGTAACAAGCTGGTTTCCGAAAACAAATTCATGTAAAAATAAAAAACGCAATGTAACAAATGTGTGAAGCCTATTTCTATTTAACACTACTACAGCCTAAGAAACTTTCATCTTTAATAGTTTAAAAAGGTATGCTTTGCATTTTATAGCAGCTCTGTTTAAAAACAACACATTATGAACAAAAAACAACAAACTTTTTTGCTTTTTTGACCATACCTTTCTTCCCAGAAATGCCATTAGGTCCCTTGTATCCAGGTGGACCTGGATCACCTTTAAACCCTTTAGTACCAGGAGATCCAGGGAACCCCCTTATTCCTCCTACACCCTTTTCTCCTGCAAGAGCATCGAAACCTGGAAAACCTCTCTCTCCAGGAACGCCTAAGAAAGAAAATAAAATAATAAATGAAAAAATTTAACAAATTGAACATGGAGTACACTAGACCCAAGTTAAAGGTCCCACCTTATGCAAAATTAACTTTTAAAAGGTTTTCTAACAGTTATGTGTCCCCATAGTCTGTGTATGAGGCCTAAAATGGGAAAATTCTGTCACCCTTCTCCCTTGCTTACACCACTTTTTAGCAAACGTGAAAAAATGGGTGAATCTGGGATATTTCCCTGTGTGACCTCATCAAGGGAAATAACCATATAATCCCTAGACGTGGATACTGCTATTGACCCACCTCCCAGCTTGCTGCAACTGTCCTATAAAATCACAGAGCACATGCTATCAAACACACAGGCGCATGTATTGGTTGTGGATGCAGACCGGTTATGAACATCATGAACATTCGCTACCATTGGTAGCTGCTTCTCCAGTAGCTCTGCACTCTTTTTTTTTTTTTTTTTTGGCTATTTTGACCTTTTTTGTACCTTTTTTCTTTCTACTTTCTGCTCTTCTTGCAAAGACAGGATGTTTGTGGTTTATACATTTATATTCAGTGAGTCTTTTTGCTTTTGGGATGCATAAGGGAGCCAGTTCCTTGAATTTTTTTTACTACTGAGAGGAACCGTTAACTTTGCTAGCTCAGCTAGCTTTGCTAGCTCTGTGCACAAAGAGCCAACCCGGGATTTAACATGACACCCTGATGGTGTCATATCATGTGTCGCTGCTGAACAAGATCATCTTTACAGGGACATGGCTAAACAACCTTGTGCTGGATGCTAACGTGGTGTGTTATGTGTGTTATTGTTATGTCTGATGCAGAAGCCCTGATACCTGGATCAAGTAAAGCGGGTGCGTCCAAATAAAGCCCACATTGAGGTCTGTTTTGTTTTTTAGAACATTGCCTGACCAGCGATAAACGAGGCCTAGTTCTGTGAAATCACATGACTGCCTTGTTGGATGATTTGAGTCACAGAAATTGCCTCTCATAATACAGGAAGTGTTCTGTGTGATCTTAGGCCAGGGATGGGCAACTCTCCTCGAGGGCCGCGAGGGTTAGAACTTTCTCTGATGCAACAAACCTGACTCATATCAGTGGGTAATTTGCAGACTTGTACAGAGTTTGATGTTAAGCTCTGCACAAGTCTGCTAATAAAGTCTGATCTGTGTCAGGTGTGCTGCAGCAGGGAACTGCACTTACAGGAGTGCGGCCCACCAGGACCGGAGCTGCCCAGCCCTGTCTTAGACGATGTCCAGGATCATAATGTGCAGTAGACTGAATGACTGCACTGCCTCTAAAGGGAACGGCCAACAAAGCAACGTACAGCAGCAGTTTGGGAGCATTTCGATATATTTCCCAAAACTAAACACATAGGCTAAATTATTTTTATTTATATAATAACCTTATTCTATATACAAGGAAGGATATATTTATACTTTATTGATATACCACTCTCAGCACAGATTGATTAATGTAATCTGACTTTATAATATCTAATTGCAGATTCTGACATAACACAATGCAGCATTATGTTTACAGATACATAGTATGTTTTTGATCATTTGAAAAATAATTTCAGATATTTATTTATTCTTAAATATAATTCTAAATTTTATATACCAATAGTTTCTTCTCACCTTGGTGTCCTGTAGGTCCTGGAAAGCCGGGATCCCCCACGTCTCCTGGGAAATCTGGGGTTCCATTAACTCCAACGGGACCACGTAATCCAGGGCGTCCAGGCAGACCAAAGTCACCTGATCACAGGAAAAATGGGACTTTTATCAATCTTTAAGAAAAGTTTATCTCAAAATGACATCCATCATGCTTTACTGTGAAGAATTTGTTCTGATTGGTTGGTCTAATTAAGGCCTGTAAGGGTAAAAAATGGAGCTCACCAACAGGCCCCAGGAAGCCTTTCAAACCCACTGCGCCTGGAAAACCTGGCTGGTTGTTGGGGTTACCACTCTCTCCTTTCTGCCCTTTAATACCTGGCTCTCCAGCTGGTCCAACAATATCCAGACCTGACAAAAATGTCATCAAAATAAACTGTTTTTTATTTTTAAACTAAGGTCAAAAGTAAAAAAAATCAGTCAACTTGTGGCAGAATCATATCTAAACTAATTTTTTAAGAGATTGAAAATTGAAATTGATTCATGTTAAACAGTGTTGAAAATAACACATTAACATCCAATGCCTGCAGAAAACTCATAAAAACATCTAGACTTGTTTTTCTAAATCCTGGAACATTAATAGCATTTCCTGCAGGTTTAAAACCAAAAGTACACTGAAACATTTCTTTTTAGGTAGTTTTTTGAGTATTGAGATCTGATACCTGGTGTTCCTTGGATACCCTTGTGTCCTTTCAGTCCATGTAATCCATAGAGACCCTTCAGGCCAGGATAACCTGTGCATATTGACAGACACAGTACTACAATATAGTAGAAAACAAGTATGTATATTTAAGAAAAATAAATGAGAAGCCACTGATCGGCATTTGTAACCTTTAGATCCTGGAAAGCCAGGAAGGCCTGATTTTCCATCTTTTCCAGGAGGTCCAGGAAAGCCCTTTTGACCTTGGTTACCAGGTGCTCCATCTTGCCCATCAGAACCTACAAAACCAACAAGTTCATACAAACAGAATAAATCTAATATAATGTGTTATAAAGATGTGAAAGGTAGTCTTTTACCCAGAACTCCATGTATTCCTGAGTCACCGGTCAGTCCTTTTTTTCCTTCGATACCATCAAAACCTGGAGCACCCCTGTCCCCAAAAGTTCCATTTAATCCTTTCTGACCTGTAAAATGGACATCAAACCTTAAATATCTGCCAAATACCTTTTGATGGTGTTGATAAACTCCCAAACAATATCTGAAAGTGGCCCACACTCTACCTGGTTCTCCCAGTAATCCAACCTCTCCTCTTAATCCAGGAGATCCTGGAAGGTCTACGCGATCGCCAACATCACCTGAAACATTTGTCTGAGCTTACTAACATGTATGAATATTTTCCTAACATATGCTTTATGTGTGTCAGGTATGGGTAAGATCTGGGTAAGCGCACACTGTACCTTTAGCTCCCTTCCTTCCTTCATCCCCTAATGCGCCATAAACACCAGGACTTCCTTTGATTCCCTTTGAAGACAGTTAAAAGCAAATTTCAGGTTTTACAAGGAAATAATGTCAAATAAAATACGTTTGGCATTGATCCGCCCCATTAACAAATGAAATTTGGTGCATCTATGACTTGTGGAAAGTCTGTAGTTATATAGTTACATGTGCCTCAGGGGACTAAATGTTAATATTTAGAGTTTTGGAAAACATTACCTATAGCGTTAGCATCAAAAAGATACAATTTTGGGTCCATAGCAACTGCTTTGCATGTGGTTTAAAACCCAGAATCCCTCAAGCAAATAGTTTCCAACCTTTAAACTCCTGAACCATTCTAATGGCAAAGTGATATTCATTATGTGCATTCCTGAGGCCATCATTGTTTTACAGCAACCTATAGCTTTTCACAACTTTAGTGTCCACAAATAGTGTCCACATTACACATTAGAAATTTCCTCATTAGAATTACATCCATTCATTTCCCATACTGTTTCATCCGAATCAGGGTTACGGGTAGCTGGAGCCGATCCCAGCTCACAATGGGCGAGAGGCAGGGTACACCCTGAACAGGTCACCAGTCCATCACAGGGCCAACACACATAGACAAACAACCATGCACACACACATTCACTCCTATGGACAATTTAGAGTCTCCAATCAGCCTGTCCCCAAGGTGCATGTCTTTGGACTGTGGGAGGAAGCCGGAGTACCCGGAGAGAACCCACGCTAACACGGGGAGAATATGCAAACTCCACACAGAAAGATTCCCAGTTCGACCCCTGCCCCGTCTCAGGCTCGAACCGGCAGGTCGCCAGCCAATCAGATTAGAATTAAATGGCTTTTTAATTGCATAGTATTTTAAATAAAACTAAATTTTATTGCTATTTTGACAGACTGACATCTGAAATAGACCCATACAGTATTTGTTAAAGGAAATACTTTATTATATTTATTTAAACTTATATGAAAGTATTTAATACTGTGGTTTCTTCTTACCGTTTGGCCAATCACTCCTTCAAAACCAGAGATTCCTCGATTTCCAGTTGGCCCTGGCATTCCTTTGAATCCTGGCAACCCCTGTGCACCTGGATCTCCATATCTACCTTTGTCATTGCTGGGATCTCCAGGAAGACCATGATACCCCTCTTTGCCTGGCAAACCAGGGAAACCTTTGGTGCCTGTAGAAAAACAATAAGCTTTCACATAGTGATGGGGCATAGAGAGAAAGATAGATTGATTTTTAGACTGAAGATGCACACCTCTTGGCCCTACAAAACCATGAATTCCATGGTGCCCAGCATCTCCTTTGGCTCCCTTCATGTCAACAATTTCACTAGCAGAAATTGTGGGCTTGTCCCCAGGTGGCCCTACCAGACCACGGTCACCTGATAACAAGGCAATAGTATGTTAAATAGGAAAATAGTATGTTACAAGGTTTATGTCCAAGTTTATGACAACTGTAGTGCAAATATGGGACCACAAAGCTCACCTTTCTCTCCACTTCGTCCACTCACTCCTTTTGGGCCAACTTCCCCAGGATTTCCAGGTTGTCCTTTGAACCCTTCTTTACCCTCCAACCCATAATCACCCATGTTCCCTTCGAAACCTGACATGCCATGAGACCCTTTGTATCCTGAAAGTCCCATAAACCAACATTTTGAATTAATAATTCAATAAATAATTTTATATTCAGTTTAAAAAAAGTTTTCAGGCAGGGTAGGAGATGTTTTCCATGAGCATTTTCATTATATCACTTGACGCCCTGATTGCAGTCAAATAATTGAATGATCTAAAACAAACATAAAAAATTCACACGTGGAATGGGCAGGACTGAAAAAAAAACAGTGTAATTGTTTTACATGGACCCTTCTAAACAATTGGATGGCAATATGTCTATCAAACTTGCCCACCATTTGACCCCCCATCCTTTGGGAAAAACATTGTGTATTTTCGTGTTTTGGAGGCGTGACTTTGGGGAAGTCTGAAGAAAGGGGTTGAGACTTTTAAATTGTGTATTTTCACAATGTCCTACCCTACCTTTAAAGAAATGTTATCTAAAGAACTAACCCTTCATTCCCAAAAGTCCTGGGCGTCCACTTGCACCTGGGTGTCCTCGGTCACCTGGTAAGCCATACTCTCCAATGGTGCCATCATTTCCAAAGTCACCTTGCAACCCTTTCATCCCGATTGGACCTGGAGGACCTGGGTCTCCTTCAGCTCCCCTGTTTCCTGTGACTCCTGATAAGCCAGATGGCAGTTTACCAGTGAGAATATGAACCTTTTTAGGAGTGTGTCTCCAAGTATTTTTTCTCTAACCTGGCTCTCCAGTTGCACCGTGTGGTCCAGGTGAGCCTGTACTACCAGGATCACCAGGAAAGCCATACTTTCCCGCTGGCCCAGGTCTTCCCTCCTCGCCTGACAAGCCCGCAGGTCCTTTCTCCCCCTTAAAGCCAATCATACCAGGCATGCCATCCATTCCTGGAACAAATATTTGAACATGTATAGTGAATGAATTTTCTTACAATCTGATTCAGTTAAGTGTCAATGTGAAAACACCTCTTACCTGTATAGCCTGGCATCCCTTGGTCACCTAGGAGTCCTTTCTCTCCTCTAAGCCCTGGTTGACCTAGGTCACCTGAAGGTCCAGGCGATGCTCCCATTATTTCACCATGAAAACCCTTTTGACCCTTCAGACCATATCGACCAGGCATACCAGCCAAACCCGGGTTTCCAACTGAACCTTTCTGGCCAGGAACCCCTAGAGCACCACGGGGACCAGGAAAACCTGTTTTGGAAAACAATTTAGAAATACATTTGAGCCAAATACAATCCTCAAATCAGAGATCAGATGAGATCGGCAAGATAGAGTGCAGGTATGATTAATTATCAAAACAAACTAATAACTCAAAACTAAGTTTAAATATGTTTTATTAGAAGAATTAACAGAAAGTGGCTGCACAGACAGACTTCTTTTGTCAGTGATTGACATTGTTTTTAAGGACTTCTACACAAGATTTAGTTTGTCCAGAGCTGCATTGATGTTTTTTGCTCAGATGTATTGATGAAGGGACAGTCAGACCATTTGGTAAAATCTTCTCCAGCACATCCAAAAGATTCTCAGTAGAGTTAAGATCCGATCAGGGCTTTTTAACTCGGTCCAACAAGCCCTGCAAGTTTCCAACATATTGCTGCACTCAAGTTAATGAGTCGTTGTGCAGAACTTCATTATGTTGGGTGGTGTGTTGAAGTGGAGATACACTACAAACCTGCAGGGCTGCAGCCTTAATGGGACCGAGTTGAAAAGCCCTGGTCTAGATGCTGTGGTAGGAAATCCATGTCCACACTCTTTCACAGTGGGATTGCCATCTGGGAACATGCTCACATCATCAGGGAAGACTTTGACTAGTCTTGTACTTGTCTTGTCTTGCATGGATTCAGACTGTCAGATGACCTTTTTCTTTGGGCACATTATATTGCTGAAACTAGAACTGAATTAACTGCAGCAACCTAGATTATAACCTTGTCTCAAAGGCCTTGTACAGTAGACATTACGTACAATAAATTAATTTAATCTGCCCTACTTCTTACCTTTACGAGCCATCGCTATAGAACTCTTTAAATATTTTGTTTCATTAAACTTCAGAAAAGCAGAGCCAAAGACCACTCAGCTTTTCCTTTCAAAATCTATATAAAAACCTTGGATGTTTAGGTTGCTCTTGAGTGAATATACTAAACTAATGAGTAACTTAAAATACATAAACTTAAAACAGATTATACAAACTTCCTATGTCTTGCAGAAAATAAGACTTATTGATACAGTGGCTCTCAAGAGCACCACTAGTGATCAGTATCTATCTGATGACTAGTCATTGTTTTCCTGTCTCTCCTCACCTGGTGGCCCAGGTCTGCCACCTGTGCCTCGCTCTCCTTGTTCTCCCTTCTCTCCAGTGACGCCAGGGAAACCCTGCTGTCCTTTAATGCCCGCAGGACCTGTTAGATCACATATATAACAGATGAAAGCGCTTCCAACAGCTACTGTGATGGCAAAATTTAGTAGAAGTCTTTCTGGTGCGTTACCTGGTAAACCGGGAAATCCAATAGCTCCTGGAAGTCCTGGCAAACCAGGAGGTCCTGGAACAGATTCACACTGTCCTAAAAGGTGACCAGAAACACAGTATTTAAAGCAAGGTCAAGAGTTTTTGATTGAAAAGGATATTAAGGAATAACTGTTTTGGTACTCGTGATTTTTAACAACTGCCCAGCGTGATGTTTTTAGGGTCAGGGATTAGCTTGCATTTTAAAATACTGAATCTTAAAACTTAAAACACTTTAAAAAACCATCATGCAAACCAGTCAAATAATCCAAAAGCAAAGCACAACAGAGAGTTAAGACAGGAAGCAATAAAGTGAAAACTTTATTATACCAGCTACCTGTTACATCCACCTGTCCTCCATGTCCTGTTGAACTACAGCCGCCTTTGAGTTGCAAATGAGGGAGAATGAAAGAGAAAGGCATTCGGAACAGGAGTTATTCAAAAGCACATGCATTATATCAAACAAGCTCAGCTGCAGCTGGTTTGAGGGATGTAGCCCCTGTATGAAGGAGTCAGCAGGAGGAAGAAAAGTAAACAAACTGGAAAAAATGACTCATCATGATTCCTTCTTCTGCAATCACAAGCTATAAAGTTTCATTCCAAATATACCACTTTGCACAAAATCTTCAAAGAGGCAAGGTAACAATATATAGAACAAAAACTGACCAAATCCACGTAAAGAGGAGTAATATGCAGCACAAAGATTAACAGAAGTGGGTAGTGGGCAGTCAGCTGCTTCTCACCTGGACTCCCAGGTGTCCCTTGAACTCCGGCATAGCCAGTGAGGCCGTCGTCTCCAGGTAAACCGCGTGGCCCTTTGTCGCCTGGGAAGTTTTGACCTGGTGCTCCTCTCTGTCCAGCTGGCCCAGGTCCACCAGGTGGTCCTGAAAATCCTTTATCTCCACGTTGTCCCCAAGGCCCTTCACCCTGTTCATAGCAAAAAGCCCTGTTATTATAGGCTACACGAGCTAATTCTACATGCTATAGAATCAAAATGCTGAGTTTTCCACACACTACTTCTTCATTTTGTTCTAAGTTTTGTTTTCATAAGAGATTATAAGGACCTGAGTTAAAAAAATTGTTACAAACCAGATTCTTCTAATTTGGTTAGTTTTTCTGTATGAAAACACTATAAATTGAAAGACAGACTACTTTGTCACGGCTGTAGATTAAATAATAAAAACAGTAAATATGTTTAATATGAAACTGCTAACATAACTGATTAACTCACTGGAGGGCCACGACTGCCAGGGTGTCCAGGAAGACCATTTAAGCCAGGACCACCTGATTTCCCTGTCTCACCCTCTGTTCCTGGATCCCCCGAATCACCTGGGTATCCTGTTTAAATCAAAACACACAAAAAACAAATAATAATTTATCCTGTGGAACAAGAAAGTCTTAAGTTTAGGTCCATGCCCAGCATGCCCACTCACGAAGAGCTTTGTGGCCCACTTTACACCCTGATGCTGACATAAATGCATAAAATAAATAAACTTGGCACCTTTCTCTTTGGGAACACTTGTGTTTCCTTTTCGACCTTTTGGACCAGGTAAACCAGCCAGACCAATGGGTCCCTAAAACACATCACAACACAGAGCAGTGTGAAGGATTGAACAGGGACTATAAATGATGTTAAAAAAAATCAAAAGATCCTTTAAATTTTTGGAGGTACAGCTCTAATTTTGCTTACAGGGAATCCATCTGGTCCTTTGGGACCTGGGTCTCCCCCGTCACCATCATAACCAACCTCACCAATCATCCCAGGATCACCTCGGTGACCAGGAGGACCAGGTGTGAGATTCAGATAACTGCATTCACAGTCTCCATGATCACCTGTACATGCACAACATGCATCGCTGGTAAATGCTTTGGGAAAATAGACTGATTTGACAGTTGCAAGACATTAAGCACAAGAGGTTGAATAAATATGGGAAAATAACTGCAACATCTGTGTATGCCTAGAACACCTTTTATTCCTTTGATGCCTGCACTGCCAGGCCTTCCTCTCCACCCTGGAGATCCTTTATAGTACTCCTTCCCTGGAAACAAAGAGAAGCATAATAAATAGATTATTTTTCTTCTTTTATTAAGTTAAATCTGAATCTGCTCATTCCACCTAAACAATCACTCACATGTTCCTTTGGGTCCTGGAGGGCCGCGTTCTCCTGGGGGCCCATCAGTTCCCGGGGGTCCTGCAATGACAGCAGGTCGTCCTGGTTCTCCTTGTTGACCTTTCACTCCTTGCTCCCCCTTCAAACCAAACGGGCCGAAGACATCCCACACTGACAAACACACAGAGGGAATTTAAAGGTTATCACTCATGAGAACAGAGAGTTATTTTCTCTCAGCAGCTTCTTGCTGCATCCTTCTGGTGTGACCACTGCATGGACATCGTACTCTATAGTGAAATTTAAATGCAGGAAAAGCTAACCCAAAACAACCATTTGTCATCTCTAATTTATTGTATGACTGCTTTCTTTACCTGGATAATAATAATAATAATAATGTCAACAGGATGATAAAGCAGTGCAACATACATTGTATGTTTTTGAACATATATTCATACAAACCCTTGTAGCAAGAGTAATAAAGCTTCCTATGGACAGGGATCATGATACAAGAGCTTTTGGAAGAGCTTCATTTCGGGTGTGCACTGCAAGTTTCCAGTTCCAGTGCACACATATTAGTACATGGCAGAGTGGTTAAAAACAGAGTTACTGCCAAAAACATTGTGCTTCTGCTGTACACACAAGATACAATCAGAAAATTCTGATATAGAGGTGGAAAATTATTTTAACAACGCCTGGGACCTTTCTGCACTGCTGCTGTCCATGGTGCTGAAATAAACTACATTGGTGACCTTCATGGTTTGGAAAATTGTATGTATTAATGCTGACAAATTAATGCTATTTAACTTAATAAGCACCAGGAAACTTAATGGAGATCAAATTTAATATAACCTGAAAGTTAAGTGTGTTATAGAGCTGCCCCAGAGTGTTTTTCAGAGCTGAAACATGTAACTCTCCTGTGAGCAGTACATGTTTTGGAGATAACCCTATTTTACCACATATAGCTCAAATGAAAAGCTCGTTAGTTGACTTGCAGAGAACCTGACGAGCAATTTAATGAACCTGATTCAGGTGTGCTGGAGTTGGAAGGAACTAAACCATGCAGAGCAGGACGAGGATTGAGACACTGATAAAGAGATATAGATAACTGTGATTCTTCTGTAAAGTCTGCCTGTTTTTCTTAAGAGAAACAAACCTTTAGACACACTGCGTTAGTTGCAGAGGAACTTGGTGGACACATGTGGACTGGTGCAGATGGCAAAATTTACAATTTATACAGACCTCACACACAAGCAGACATAGACACGGAGAAATGGCTTCAAAAACTAAACCCATTTCTGGAAATGATCACCTTGCTGCTGTGTTTCACTTGCAGGACGTCCAGGGGGTCCAGGAAAACCTATGTCTCCAACAGGGCCTCTTTCTCCTTGAGGACCCAGCTCACCAGGAGGACCAGGGGGGCCAGCTAAAAAAATATAGATGAAACATTTATTGGTTAACTATAAAAGTTTTATCTCAATAGACCCAGCTGAGTGTCACTGCTGTGTTTATTGAATGCTTTTTAAGACAAAATTTATAATTTTTTTATACCACATCTCTTCCTGCCATCTTTTTATTACACAACCTCTGAGATGCATTCAGAAACCAATCACATTTCTGGTCATTATTAGTAATTTAACCAGGATGCAAAGCTAATCCTTTCTAAAGTTCCCTGAAGACTTTCTTAGATAGGAAAATTTCAGCTTTTGCACTCGTTACCACACTGAGTTTCATTCATAGCAGTTAGTTGTTTCTGGCTGTATTTTTTTTACTCATGAGATGATTAGCTGTTTTTTGGCACTTCTTTAACTGGCGACCTGTCCAGGGTGTACCCTGCCTCTCGTCTGCTAATTTCTGCGATGGGGTCCAGCTTCCCCGAACCTAAATTTGACTAAGCGGTATAGAAAATGGAAGATAGATACTGTCTCCTTATTAATGTTTTCTATCATGTATTAATTAACTTACCAAAGGTTGGCCAAAAGGATCCTGATGAAATCAGTTCTCCTGCGTCACCTCTGACTCCCTGAAATATAGTCAAATAGTGATTGATTTGGTAACAACAGACTAT
>JBAMHV010000013.1:9685266-9700813 GCA_037177535.1 Pseudomugil gertrudae
GACTTTGCAGCATTACTTTTTGATGGTTGGATTTTCCAGTGCAGCAAAACTTGCTGTAATTTTTTGCTTTTGCTATTTACAAAGGGCCTTAAAAAGTTTTTAAAATAATATTCATTATATTCACTATCATAGTAATATTTCATTACAATATAAATTTAGATTTGTCAACATTTAAAATTCATGAAAGAAAAAGCTAAAACAAAAAAAGCATAAGTATTTGAGCATTTGCAGTTTATTTGAAGTACAAAATGCAGTAAAATGTGACATTCATTTTATTTGAGCTATTTCTATCAACCTTTTTATAATGCACAGCTTTAGAAAATGTATCCAAAAAAGAATAATTAAAGCCTAACCTGCATCGGAAAGTAGATTTTTGACTTAAAGTCTCTCTTATGTCACATCATAGTAAAACAGCCAATGAAGGGCAGTGAAGGTGAGAATTTTAGTTTGGAGAACAGATGGTACTTTGTCTGAAAGGTGTGGGGAAATATGGTTTCATTTGCTTGGCAAGTGCTTTGCACACACACACTGGAGTGTATCACCTTTGAACTGATCCGCTCCCACAGAACGAATTGGACAGAAACAAAATGGCAGA
This sequence comes from Pseudomugil gertrudae, assembly GCA_037177535.1. Lineage (NCBI taxonomy): Eukaryota > Metazoa > Chordata > Actinopteri > Atheriniformes > Pseudomugilidae > Pseudomugil > Pseudomugil gertrudae. The sequence goes on from JBAMHV010000013.1 coordinate 9,685,862, forward strand.
AAATGACAGAAGGATGAAGGCGGGCTTTGTGATCCAAGGACTTTAAGGTAAAGCGTTTAAATTCAAGTTAAGATAGATAACAGAAACAGAAGATAAAGAAAGAGTGCAAAAATATATGTTGAATAAAATACATCTGAAAGAACAGATGAAAGAAATTAATGAAAAAAGGAAAGTAGGCCATGGTAGTGAAATCCCAAACGTCTGCCTTTTCTCCATAACTCCCACAGTCAGACACAAACACTTCAGTTGATTTGATCCCACTGCGCTGCGACATATCTCATATGTTTTTCTTGGACAAATTTTCATGAACTCATTTCCTTATGAGTTGCTTCCCTTATGGATGATGTGCAGAGGAAAAACAGGGCTCAGTTCCCCCGGGAGTGGTGAACGTAGGATTAAGGGGTTAAGAGACAGGCCGGAGGGGCCTCACTGGGATGGCGCAGGGGGCCTTCAACTTGTTGCCCCAAGGAAGACTGAGCAGAGTAAATAAACATCTGCAGATCATGTTTGGATATGTATTAGAGTATGTTTAGATCTAGATCCCCTGGAAAGTCAGCTTTCTGAGGACTCTGGGAATGTCCTCAAAGTCCTTTAGAATAGCAGAAAAACACTGAAACACTCAGAGAAAAGAGGAGCCAACGTGGCCGTGTTTGGTTCTCTGTAAAAAAAGCAAGTTTTGTTGCCATGGAGACAAACTTCCAGGCAAAATTGTGAAAACAACTAAATCTGACATTTCCAGCTGCAAAGTGTACCTCTGACTCGTCCTCTTAACATGCGTCGCGTACTACGACAGTGATGAAGCGGTGGGATGAAAACAGATGATGTCAGAAGTAACATCAGTCTTTTGTTCTCGCTTTATCTCTCACGGAGGGCTGCTGCTCTTTGTTTAGTCATGCAGACGTTATGCTGCTCTGAGCCCAGTTTATATTTGAATGAATGAGTTTTGAGTCTCAACCAGCTTCTGCATGTGCGCACGCATGTGCCAGAAATCTGACAGCATCCAGACAGAACAGAGCCTTGCTAATGAGCAGTGTGTGTGTGTGTCTGAGAAAGACTCTCAGTGACTTTTTAAAGAGTTTTTTAATGTCTTAGATTTGTATTTTTCTTCCTGCCTGCCACAGGGACTGCAAAAAAATGCTGTAATTTACTACAGAGCGTCTTCACTCAACAAACTAAGGAAAACAAAAGATGTTGAGTGGAGGGGAGATCCCAGACTTGGAACAGAACAGTCTGGATCTTATGTTATACCAAAGGGTCTCTGGGATCCAACACCTGTGCTATTGCCTCACACCAGTGGAATGACACATCTAAAGTCTGTGGTGCAAGCATGTGTGATTGTAAGCAGGATGCAGCTGCAGTCTGAATGTGTATGTGTGTGAAAGACAATATATGTAGCACAGTCTGCAATGAGGTGTTGCTCTCACCTCTGAGATCAACCATTGCTGTGCTGGTACTTTGTGTCCGCATGTCTGAGTGTATTATGAGGCCCAACAGGAGTGTGTCACCTCTGTAATCCCAACATTGCATTTATTACTTCCATTAGAAGGCTATAATAGCATCCGTACAATGGATCACAAAGTTTGTGTGTTTCCTCAGAGAACTGGTTGATGATGGCCACCCAAAAGCACAAAGGTATTGTGTAATATATGTTGGATTATATTTGGAGTTTGAAGGGGAATAGGGGAGATGATGAGGGTTATTTTTGATTGAAAAGTTGAAGAAAAAAAGATAATTGGAATGGAAACAGTAGGAAAGGCTGTGAAATCTCACATTTGTGGCTGTTGGGTTGGCGCTTACAGGCTTTTTAGAAAATCATTAGAGGGGCTGTAGCTCAGCAGCAAGAGCAGCTGTCTGCCAATAAGAAGGTTTCATCTTTAAATTGGCTTTTATTAACTAGAAGCTGGAAATTCTGATTTCTTATTTTTAATAAATGCACCATGTGTAGCAATCACTATTATGCGATTATAACAACCAATTTGTAATAAAGGTGAAGTAGGAGCAATGGTTCTTAATGCCTCTTTAAAACAAAGATGGATTAAAAAGTAAAACATCGAAGTTAACAATGTCAGTTTTGACTGAACTTAAATATTATGAATGTTTTTCCAGCTTGGGCCGGTTCAACACATGCTGAGCAATTAAACTGTGACTAAAACAAGATTTGGAAATGATGGTTTGTGAACTGAAAGGATAAAATGAAGTAAAAAAGTGACGAATCCATGATTCAGTTTATTTGCTGCATGCTCTCTTGTACAGTAATTACATGCCTCAAGGGTTGTTTGGGTTTTGGTTATTTGTGTCCAAATTGGCAGCAAGGGTTTGCACATTTTAATAAACAATAACAAACAGATGAAGGGAAATCGAGCTGCTTATTAATCCTATACAATGAGAACTATCAGTTCAAGGTTTAAAAGGGAGTTTATATCATACATATTTTATATTGTAAAAAAGAAAATTTTTCTAAAAATAATTTAATATCTGTACCAAAACCACTTGCAATATGTCCAGCAATGGATCAGTTATTCATATATTTAATGAAAAAATACATAAATAAATGTCACCTGTCCAGACTTCATTAAAAAAAATACAAATAAACAAACAAAATCAAGAAATATGGGGAACAGGAACTGAATGCACCAAGTTTGAAAAGTTAGGCTTTTAATCAGACGTCCAGTTGTGATGTTGGCACTTAGTAACATGGAAATAACCATGTACACCTCAGGATCTCCCTCTGCTCCCTCTAACCTACACAGCTGACCAAGCCCACTGTCCAGTCCCATATGGGACTGCAGCACCCACAGCCATTCCAGCTTCAGCCGTATTTGTGATAAGGTTGAATGGAAGGGACTCTGAGCAAACATCCACGCATGGACTGTGCATGTAAATTACATGAACCTGAATTCGTCCTCAAACAAGATGCATGTTATCCCTGGACAATATACATGGTGAAAAATTTGCCTCACGTAACACAATTCCAAAATGATAGAGCACAAGTTGCACTACGACGGTCTAAGATGAAGTCTCTTAAATCTCATGCCTTCCCTCAAACAGGTTTGCATGAGAAGATTGCAGCGTAACGACATGGAAAGGATCTAATAGTTTCCTTTGCAACAGGCCCCTCATGTGGGTTTAAAAACAAAGCCTGATGGGGAACACATGGAGCGGCTGAAGTGACCTACAACCCACGTTTTTCCTACAGCTGTAAGACCTTTCACTGTCAACACAGTCATTTCTTGACTGAAAATTACATACACAGATGATCAATGCTTTACTTGCATGAGAATATAGGGCCAACATATGACTGAGGGAGAAAATTTAGCTTGTCTGTGTGTTTTTACATTAGCATGGAGGAAAGATGTTACCAGGTGGCAGAATGTATTGAGGAAACCTCTCCAGAGATTGGAGGAGACTCATGACAGGTTCACCTGACCTTGGGACTATATTCCTGATTTATCCCAGTAAAATGTACGGTTCAGCTCACAGTCACAGCCATACAACTCTAAAAGTCTAATTCTTATTTTGATCTCTTCACATTTCACTTGTCCTTGCTTGTACAGTTCTCACTGTACGTGCGGCATGATAACCCAATCAGGCTACAGATGGTAACAAGTTCAGAGCCTATGGCCTGAATACACACATAGTTGCACAAATATTAGACTAGTGTATGTCTAGAGTCTGAACAGTCTTACAGTCTAAGATACAAGACCTTTTTTTTTATTTCTAAAGCACTTAAAAAACAACAAACAGCTGACTAAAGTGCTGTACTGCAAAAACATACAACACAAAGCAAGAATACACATAAAACAACCCAAAAAACCCCCCACAAATACGTAATAATAATTGATTCCAAGATATGGAAAAAAAAAAAACAACAAAAAAAAAACAGACTTACCCACCCTCACACACACAAACATCTGTCAAACTATTCCTTTTGCCTCCTACATTACATATTGCTGCTATGGCTTTCATGTTTTTGCCCCTGCATGACACAGATGCATTTACTATGACAAAACTGTCAGATTTATGTGCTTCTTGAAATTTTTCCACAATCTTTTAAAACAATGGGGTCTTGTGCTCAGACTGAGCAAGACAAAGACAGGATCTTTCATCTAAGCGTTCAGAGAGACTTGCAAATAGATTTATCAGCTCTGTAATGTTTCCCATTGACGCATTTTAAAAGGTCAAAACTATCAGAGGTCTCAAGTATGCACATGCATGATACTGGGCTAAAGGGCTGAAGCTGCTCGTCACATGTAAAGAAATCATTATTATTATGACAACAGAAGGTTTTTGCTCTATAAGTATTATATTTGCATCAGCTTTACTTTGCTCCCATGCAGACATGTGTGAGAGGTTAGTTAGAGTTTCTGAATGGTCTGTATCAATTTATTCTGTTTGTCTGACAGAAAAAAGGATAAAAGGAAAGTATGGATGAAGGTTTGAACATTTCTGGACTATATAATATCTGTCCCTTTTAATAAAAAGCCAACATTAATTACCGTAAACACTTTGGATGGAAAATAAACAAAACGGACATTGTAGAAACATCTTTCCAGCTTAAAATTTCATTTGATCAGTGGCTGGTAACAGGTGGAAGCTGAAGATGATGCTGTTAATAAAACTGCAACTGAGAAAGGTTTTGAGTCATTTTTTTAAAATTAAACTTTTAAATGCATCTCTTTTTGTGACCACTTCAGGCGACAGCAAGAGAGCAATGTGATGTAATACTTCATTTATAAGCACCCATGGCACTTTGATGACATAATTAGATAATTGCCACTGATGTGTTTTTAATAATTATACTACTAAATAGCCAACAATATCTTTCCTAGAAATCAGTGTGTGTGAGTGTGTCTTCAGTGCAAAAGACATCCTTCTTTGTCCACATCAACAACAGTGTGCTTGTTACTAAAGAGCACCCATCATCTTAAAATATGAGCATAGGACACTTTTAAAGGCTCTTAAAGCTGAACCACAGCTGGGTGCTGGATTGCTGGTCAAACTTCACTTTGACACTAGTGGACAAAAGCAGATTTCTCTTTTTTTATTTAAGAGTTACACTGAAAGACATATAGGATGGAGTATGAGGACCATGTGTTTAAGAACTGCACTTTTAAAATGATCTTTCTGTTCGTTGTCCTTTGAGTGAGATTTCATATGTTGCATTTAACCCACAAAGCAAACTGACAATCTTTAAAGTGAGATTTCTATAATGTAACTGCCTTATTATGATTTTTATATTAGGTTAAAAGGGTCACATAAGTATTATTTCCACTGAGCCGAATATGCTGCGCTTTGCAAACCTGAATTTGAACCAACAAACAAAAAGGTCAGTAGTTCCAGCTGAGAATCACAAAATAAAAGAAACAAAAAGCTGGAACACGTGTTAATGGGTGTATCCCTTTTGGAAGGGACTATGTAAAATAAGGAGTTGATGGAAATGTGTGCTAGTTCACAGTTTGGCTCCAAAATGTGACCAGTTCAACCAGAGATGGAAAAACATGATCATTTAGGTTTATTCCAGATTTCGGTGTTGTTTCCAGATGCAGAAAAAAAGTTGTTTTCTCCAAACTTTAACAAATCTGGTCACCAAACCACTAACAGCAGCTGTTCAGCAGATTTCCTGATCATTTTATTAGAAGCCGAGACCAAACAGTTAGCTTCTGCCCATTTAAAAGAGGTTTGCTAACTTTATCTTTGTAGTTATGACATTTCTGCTGGGAGTGATGGATTCTTATTCATAGTCTAATTGCACTTTGGCAAGTCTGGGCACGGCTGTGTGAATGTTAAATATGTAATAAATCAGTTAAAAATGATATTTCCTAACTATTATGTTGACAGATGTGCACATTTAACATAAGCGTATTTTCGACAGCTTCTAACAGTAACTTGTGAATTGTACTGATATCAACCAGTCATGTTTCTCAACTTCTTTCTTGGCATATCCTGACAGTCAGTTGTTGTGTATGTGCCTGCTTCTACTGCATTAACAGACAAAACAGCTGCTATCTGTTGGTTTGGCCAAATACCTCCCCAGAAAATCCTACAAATCCCCAGCTTTAATTTTCACCCAGGACGTTGCCAGTCTAAGATCCCAGTGAAATTCCTCTTTCCAGGAATCTTAGGAAGAGAAAAAAATGTTTTTGAGTGATAGCAGCAGATTGTTTAGCTCATATGCATGCAACAGTCAAGCTCCAGGTTGAGGGAGGGTACTTTCTACATGTGAATTATATGTTTAAGACTGCATTATGACTTTTGCTGGTGTGCATCAAGTCTAACTCAAAAAGGCAAGATGCTTGTGCAGGTAAATCAGCTCACTAATCAATCTTGTCTAAAGGAAATCAATCTTTTTGATCAAACATACAAACCACTGCTGGAAAACAGCGCTAATCCATTTAAACAGGTTATTATAAAATCACTACATGCAAGTTGATACGGAGGGTTTGCTAAAGCAAAGCATATCATGAGTTTCAAGCTTCTGAGAGCTTGTTAAAGGTTATGAAAATCAAAACAACCTGACAACCAATGCATCAGCAAACCCAACCTAAGATGACAAAACATTCAATGTGTTTGTTTCCTTGTTTTTATAACCTTTTCAAACCAACAACATGATCCTTCCGGTCTACAACAGCTATGCGTAGTGATTTCAGAATGTAGGTATGGGCTTGTTTTCATGGAACAAGGAAAAGGCCAAACACACAGGCAATCTTTTTCCCACAAAAACAGAGGGCGACTATATAAAAAGAGAAGATCAGTGAGCTGTCATTGTGCTAAACTTCCTCAGACTTGTGTCATTTCCTGTCCTGCGTCAGCTGTGGCAGCATTCCCATGATGGAAAAGACAGTATCTCCCCATCTGTACAGTGTCTATAATGGGTACCCTGCCATGTTCTCTGTGTCTGGTTCTATCTCGACGTATGTTTTTCTCTGCATGTTCACAGGGCGGGAGGAGGAGGGGCGCTAAGATCATGCAGAGGACATTCCACATCTTTAGATTTTTCTGTGTAAAAACTGGCGCCACTAACTGTTTTATGATGGACGGCTTCGCAGTACAAAGGCATTTACAATATCTGCTAAATACATTTTTGGTTCGGATACAGCATGCTTTGTTTTCAGTTTCTCATGCTGTTCTGGTTTTCCAGGCTTCATTAAACCACAAAACACTCTTTTATTGCACCACCTACCTTGCAGGACCAACAGTTCTTAGGATTTTCTTTTATTTCTTTTGTAAAGATGCCAGTTCTACTTTGCTCATGTTTCTCAGCTGCAAAACAACATCTTGGGAACTTCAGACCTTCCCATCTATCATCTCATTACTCCATTTTAGGCTGCTTATTCTCTTCTTTATTACCAATCTATTGCATCCAAACCTCTAATGATGCAGAGGAACAGTGAAGGCTTTGGAAGTCTGCAGTGGGGAAACTGATATTTTTCTGCAGACTAGAAGGAAAAATTCAGCTTGCCAACATCTCTGCAAAGCAGAAACTCTATGAAATTAGAATACTTGTTTCCCAACAGACAATCTGTTCATTCTTGCAGCCTATCTCACCATGTTCCCCTTTCAGACTGTCAATCCCTCTTCACATTTGTGGTGCATTTTGAGAAAATGAAGCATTCATTCGTGGAGTGTCCTGCATTACTTTATGAAATAGGGAACATTTTTGACACATTACATCCTTAAACTTACAATAATAGATGTTCTCTAAACTTTTATAGACAACAAAACCAGTTGTGGGTGATAAATGAAACATCGACCTTTATTATTTTAATGTAAAAAGGAAGATTGTATATGCTACTCCATCAGCCAGCTGCCAGCAGCATCTCTCTGCTGCTTGGTACACAGAAAGTAGTTCACAGTCATTTGTGTGACTAAATCTGGCAAATTGTGGATCTGAAAACTAAAGCAACAGAAGAATAATGCTATAATAAAAGTTAAAGGCTATAAAGGTCAGATGATAACAGACAAACTGTTGTGCACGTTGCACAGCAGTAAGGATTCTCACCTCTGCCCAACAGCTGTATAAAATCCCAGCCAATCTGCACAGCTGAACGGGATCATTTTGACCCACTCGGTGAAGAACTCACCACCACGACTCTTCTCATGGGAAATATTTGGAACGAGATTCATTTGACACAACTGTGAGGGATGGATAAACACATCTGTGAGGGTCCATCTTGGCTTTTGTATTTAGATTATTTGTACGACAATTAAAACTGGAAAGATTTATAGTTGTAATAAACACATGGTAAACCAGGGTCAACAAATGAAAATGAAAGGGGACACGTATTCCTCTAACTTATGAGGAAACGGTGATCAGAACAAGATGAAGTCTGTAATTTTTTCATGCTTTCATAGACTAAACAAAACTTATGCCAAGGAATGACACCTCTTCCCTTTCTTGGCACTGTCATTAGCACTTTATCAGTGTGATTGAAATGTCTTTCTTCTGTGTCTGCATGAAACAGTCAACAGGAGAAAGGAAATGTGAATGCTGACCCTTCATCAGAGTTTTGCATCCTTCCTCACTCCCGCTGTCTGTGTCTATGCGGGGTTTCCTGTATCCGTTTCGAGCGCGCATTATAAAAGTCAAAGCTGGTCCAGTAAATTCCCAGTGCATGCCAAATTACAGTTACAAGACATTCCTGTCTTCACCTCTGTCTTTTTAAAGAACACCTCCCACAGGAGCTATTCTTACTGTTTTGCAGCTGAATTTTATAAGGGTGGATTTCAGTCCGTGAGTTTACCACATCTTACAGTTGAACTGAGACTTTTATAGCTCCTAAGAGCACAGTTCACAAGATAAGAGAAACAAAGGAGCTTGTCTGAGGAATGAGACATGTAACATCAAAAGCTTCATTAATCTGCTAAAGTGACTAAATTCTTACATTTAAACACAAGTCCATGCTCTGGAGAGCATCAGTGATGTGTACTTACCAATAAGCAAGACTGAACAGTATAAATACAGACGTATAGCATCATGTTAAACAGCCTGTTATTCATCTCAGCCTGTGCTGTGGTTGTGTGAAAAAGGATGATAATGATACAAATCATAGCGGGTGCAAAGGAACCGCATGAACCTATTAATTTTGTTAAATTAATCTGGTTAAAATGTCAAGGTGTTGCACAAAGTCAATGAAGGAGTGGTCTTGGTTCACCTGTATCTCGTTGGTTTTGTTTTGTATTTAAGTCACATGGTTTCAGTTGTAGTCATGGGTTTGTTGTATTAGGTTCTGTCCGTCCGTCCGTCCTCTAAAACAATTAAATAATTTTACTTGCCTCCGGCCTCCAGTCTGCCTGCATCTGGCCCGCATTGTCATACCACCACATAACATGTATAACATAATACAACGTTACTGGTCAGGTTAATGTGACTGCATCGAGTTTACAGGTGTGCTGTTTTATTATGAATGAACAAATGTCACCAAAAATGCAGTTAAATTTTATTTTATTTTATTGAAAAGCACTCATTTAGAAATAATGGTACTTTCAGGTTAAAGGACACCAGTCCACACCCGGTCAGAGCAGCTACACAGTACTTCTCCAACTTCTTGAAAAGCTCAAGTGGTAGCATTTTTTAACTTTAAACTTTTTTCCAGTAAGCTTTGATGCTGGTCTATGTTGGGGAAGACTTCAAGGACTTTGCCACAGGTCACAGTCTATATCCTTATTACATGGATGTCCTAGATTAGATCTGCTGCTTAAAGTAAGTTTATTTATGCCCCTTTACAATTCATAGTTGGAAATGACTCCACTTTTAACTCTCCTATTGATTTTCCCAGTAAAAATACTAAGTGGTATCAGGTTCTGTATCATGTGCCCCATGAAACATGTTTCAAATTGAACTAACCTAAAAGGTCACAGCTCTGTCCACTGATTAGTCAGAGAGCATAATTTATTATTTATTATATTTAGCAACTTTAAACTATGTTAAAAATACACTGCTGATTGTTTTATACTTGATAATTTTTTACTTTAATTTAGTGTAATTTTACTTTTATGTAAGCAGCTTTTCGTTTTCTGTCTTCAGTCATGCAGAACCTCAGTTACTCACTTAAGCTTGTTATCTCAAGATGTTTAGTCTATGTCTGTCTATGTCTTTCTTTCCTCATACAAATGGATCCCCTACACTCCACACACTCACTCCTCTCTGACTTCCTCTTTTATGGAGGTTCGTGGTATCGCTCTGTCTGGAAGAAAGTGTGATAAGTGTCTCATACTAATGAAGTCTTCCAGATGGTTGAATGCCAGAATCGGGCTCAGGCATTGACATCAACTAACATGTTAACAATGCGCTGCTGTGATTATTTAATTGTCCACAAGAGGGCTTATAATGCAGGCTGTGATCAGACATGACTGCTATATGTTCTGTTGATGAGAAAACTACCTCATAAAAGCTGTCTTTTGACCAAGCTGGTTCCAGTACTGAATCGGAGCCAGAGCCAGACTAAGCACCAGTTCATGGACCAACATTTTATTAAAAGCTGAAAACAAAACCGGTTCTTCGGACATGCCAGAGTTAACCAGCTAAGCTCTAGCTCTCGCACCAGCACCTGTTCTTCTTTGGTGGAAATACCCTAATAGTGGATCCTTCTGGCTGCTGTGCATTAAAAGCGCATCATAAAGATTTATAATTTATTTAAAGTTGTCAATATTACTAAAGAAAACCACGATATTTAAAATAGGTTCTTGATGTATATCAAGAAATCCAAACTACATATTGGTTACTAACACTTTATGGAAGGTCTTTAGTATTTAAGTAGCATCCTTCCTCATCTATGCAATAAAAAAGGTTGTTTTAGCTGCTTTCCTAACAAACATGCAGTGCATATTAAGCTGCAGGTCTGTGTATGCAGACAAATAATCCTGAAGCCTCAGAATATGACATATTTTGGAGAACAGCATGTACCTTCAGCAACAAAGTTATTAAAACCACAGGAGCAAACCGAAAGCATTAAGAATGATTTAGGATGGATCTTTGAATCCAGACAGAAAGCCAAGCAGTGGAGCTGATGGATGTCAAGGAAGGAAAAAGAAGAGAAAGAGAGAAATGTATGTTTGTAGAGCTTTTTGAAACAGTAGTTACGGTACGGGACTTACCCTAGCACCCTTTTCTGGGAAGCATTTACATCCTCCACTGCAGTCTCTTCCTCCGCAGGTGCCACTGTGCTTCTTCCCACCCTGTCAGACGCAAAACAGACAGCATTAGGATCAGAATCATGCTATTAGAGGTAATGATATGGCTATCACACACACACAGCACTGTTACTATATATGCATAAACACAGCAGTGATATGGATCCACGTGCAAACCACAGGACACTATGTTGTTGGTGGGAACAGCTGTGTTTGTGTACTCTGCGGTTTTTCAATACACTTATTGTTTATCCCACCAGCTCTGTTGCATCACACTGTTTGGTTGTTGTACTGAATTCTCCACAGTCATGCATGTGAGTTTATTGCACTGTAAGGATGTTTTGGATGTGGCTCGAATGAGTCAGGACGAACATCCAGATATTTTGGAAAGTAATGTGGGTAATAAGAAAGTTGTCTGTCCACTGACAAGGATAATTCATCTATAGATGTCTGCATTCCAGCTAAGCCACCCACCATCACAGGCTGAGCTGTGTTAGACATGACACACGCACACAAACACAAAGCCCATGGGGTCAGCACATGGGGCAGACATGATCAAAGAGGGTGGTCACATCAACACAAAGGTCCGAGAGGTAAAGACCCAAAGCAAGTAAGACAGAAACATTAAGACAAAATTAGGATCTACATGGTTCCACTGGAAGAGTCCAGCATAGAGAGCTGAAAGAGAGAAGACTCTGTTATAGCAGAGTTGTGTATATTGCACATCAGTATTAATTCCTTGTTTACATTTTGTAAACATCAGGACATCCCATAGCAACATGGCCGATGGTGTGTTCAAAAACAGTCTGGTTAACGACCCTTATGGGTATACAGAGTGGGTTGCATGAACCCAACCCTCTGGCAATGTTTCCATTTAAATGCAAAAGAGAAATTTGTTCCTGAACTTTTTCCCATGTGAATGCTAGTTAAACCAAAAACAGAGAATAGATTAGAGGAAACAGGATGACACGATCTTCAAGCGATCATTCAGTTTGTGTGTCTGAATTAATCTTTGATTATTGACCTCAGAAAGGGTGGTTTATCTTAGGACATCTCTCTTTTGTCTGCCTGTGCTCCAGCTACAGCCGACCTACACACCCATACCATAGACAACTTGGGCAGAAAAGCAGGCTATGTTGTTAAAAAACATCTAAATGACCACTTTATGCCCACGGTGGCGGCAAAATGGAAGATAGAGAATCAGAATATTTCTCCCTACTCAGTTTGACAGCAGATGCCAGCAGCAACATGTACAAAGGCCACATTGAAACCGATGTTCAGACACAAAGACCTCCTTTTACCCTACAGTTGTTGTCCTTAATGGTCCCCTATCTAACAAAAAGACCCTCTTCCTCTCCCTTATGGAATTCTCAATGCTGCATTTCTTCTTATTATCAGGGGATCTGAGGGCTTCCTTTCATCATGCTGTTAGATATAACTAGGACATGCTGTGTTGGGTTTAATTTAGCATGCACGCAGTAGTGGGAAACTCATTCTGTTGACAAACCCAAATCCAAAATTACCTTTAAATTTAGTAAATGGTATTTCCATTCAAAAATCATTAGCAGGTGGGAACACCTTTTCAATTCTTTTAGTTTCTGAACTGGAGACAAAAAAAAAATCAAAGGTCATCCCAACCCAGTAAGGATATAAAAAAAAGTCCTGGATTGACCTTTCTTCTCATTAAGGTGGAAATCCGAATCGCAGACAATAGCCTGCGTCATCCCCGCACAGATACACAAGGGACTTGCTCCTGTAAAACCGATTACACATCATGGAGAAATGCACCATCAATTCAACTTCACAGTTTGCAAAGCTCAAAATAGCTTTTGGTCGTTTCTGTAGAGAACAATAGGACTCCGCTACAGTATCCTGTTTTCTCCACCCACAGTCACAATAACCCGCTGTTTGACAAAATCACCTTTTTCCATACTTTTGGCATTTCCTGGAAACATATTTTACTGTATTACGTGCACACAATAATTGGCAGCGTCAACAAGGAGCCATTACATTAAAGTTTTGGCACTTTTCTATTGTGAAACATAAAGCAAAGAAAAATGATCAGATGGTAAAACCTTTCTTATCCATTGTTGAAACCAAACTTACCAAAAAAGCATTTGTACATCTTGGGTGGTCAGGTTTCAGTGACACTCTTATTTTTTATAAGCATGGAATTGTTTCAAGATGTGTAGATTCACAGTGAACTACAGAAAATACTTTAGCACACACTATACAGGTGAGTGACTTTGGAGTGTGAGATCGACAGGCGGATCGGTGCTGCTTCTGCAGTATGCTGCACCGGTCTGTCGTGGTGAAGAGGGAGCTGAGCCGGAAGGCGAAGCTCTCAATTTACCGGTCGCTCTATGTTCCCACCCTCACCTATGAACACGAGCTGTGGGTCGTGACCGAAAGAACGAGATCCCAGGTACAGGAGGCCAAAATGAGTTTCCTCCACAGGGTGGCAGGGGTCTCCCTTAGAGATAGGGTGAGAAGCTCGGCCATCCCAGAGGGACTCAGAGTAGAGCCGCTGCTCTTCCACATCAAGAGGAGCCAGATGAGGTGGCTCGGGCTACTGGTTAGGATGCCTCCTGGACGTCTTTCTGGGGAGATGTTCCGAGCACATCCCTGCGGGAGGAGGCCCCGGGGAAACCCAGGACACGCTGGACCGATTACATCTCGCGGCTGGCCTGGGAACGCCTCGGGATCCCCAGATGAGCTGGTGAATGTGGCTGGGGAGAAGGAAGTCTGGACTTCCCTTTTTAGGCTGCTTCCCCCACGACCCAAACTCGGATAAGCGGTGGAAAATGGATGAATTATTTTTTTTTTCACTTTTAAATGAGAAACTAAGAAAAAAACAACAATTTGAAAAAAAAAAACAACCAAAATATATCAGTTAAAAATGCTATCAAAAGGCAGAAATGTTTCTCAAAAACAGTTTGTTTCATATCTCATAGAATGAGTAGATTGTTGTTATGAATCTGACAACTACAGCACTACATAAAAACTATGAAACATGATCACATCTACGTCTGAGACTGTCTCCCAGGAAGAGTGTTCCCATTGTGTGCCCTATAGAGAGGGTTTAAGGATATAATTAAAATGTATTTCCATGCCTTTGTCCTTACAGCTGTCTGAGAACAATGTGACATAAAACAATGAACATCAACAAAGAAACATCCTGGGATCCAGTTTACTTTGAAAATTCATCTGTGCCTCATGGTTTACAGTGTGACTCTGTGTTTTGACAAGCATTCAACAGTCTGGATCATAAATGCATTTACCTGCACAGCTATAATTATCATTTCCATCAAAAAAAGAAAGAAAAAAGTTCCTACTTTTTTTTACATTTACCTTGGACCACATGTGCATTACACAAGAGAAATAAAAAACTGGTTCTCATGATCACAGTACTGTCTGATGTGCTATTGAATTGATCCATGTAATGTAATGTCACAAAAAAGAAGCACATTAAATATGGTTACTAACTGTGCCATTTTTAATTACACCGTCTGTATTTGTCCCTTTAACTAAATGTAAAGATAAAAAAGTACTAACAATTTTTAGAGACATTTACCATTTACAGTATTATCACGTGCATGTCAAAGTTTTTCTAGTGTAACCTTCTGTTTTCTAGTGTCCATTAGGGGCACACAGAAGACAAAAATCTGATTGTGTTACACAGATTTTTGAGCAAAGTTTCTTCTATAATTTGATGCCAAAAGTCTCAGAAACAGTGCATCACATACGGGGCCGGCTTTACGCAGGGGCAAGAGGGGGCAGTGCCCCCTCAAACAAACATTCTGCCCCCTCAATCAAATGCGC
>JBAMHV010000013.1:9708530-9721086 GCA_037177535.1 Pseudomugil gertrudae
AAATCTGTGGGTGACGAGGCTGAGCAGCTTATCAGACACAGCCAACATAACATGCCTTTATTTTGTAATTAGAGACTCGAGGCCAAAAGGGAGTCACGTTCATGTGATAACCATTTCCTGAGTTGCTCTTTAGGTCATCTGCAATAAGTTTGGATAAGTTAGGCAAGCATTATGGTCTGTTAACAAATTTATAGTTGCAAAGCAATTTTGCGTTTCTTTTCACTTCTAATTGAAAATGTCTTAATTTGGATATATTGTGACTTTTTCCTGATTAATATACAGCAACCTGCAAAAGAAAAATGCTACATGACCTAAAATTTAGGCATGGCAGCGGTGAAAGGGAAGTACAGGGTCAGAGGGTTAGGGTCACTCAGTTGGGTGCAGGACATGACTTTAAAGGAGAATCTGAACTAGAGCCGAGGGACCTGAAAGTCACGGGGCAGAGCAGAAACTCCCAAATTGTTTCTGTGGCTGGGCTCCAGCGTAAACACAGCTCTGGTTTCTGCACTGGGCCGACAGAGATCGACCTTCTCTTTCTGTAAGCGGCCTCAGGTCACATACAGAGACTCAACTTCATTTCCCTGCAGACCACACGTGTAATCAGGGCTTCCTGCTATAAACTGAGCTAAATTAACCTGGGATTAGACCCATTTCTGCCACACATCCTGATGTGGCCAGGACAGCTTGTCAGGGGCTGTTAGGGTGATACCGCTGTTGCTCGCCCACTAATACGATGATCAATCACATCCAGATGGAAGGATTCGTTCAGTTACATGGAAACATGAGAGGTCTGAGAACAGAAATGTTTGTTGTTGTATGACCGCTCACAAGGAATGAGGAAAATCCCACAAAATAGGAGCCAACTGTCCTACGTGAAATAAATGAACAGGTTGGATCTGAGACTTTAGAAAGGATGGCATGAGAAGAAAACAATGACTGGAAGACCAAAGTGGCACAACAGATGATGGACAGGTATTTTTTCCTGGCTCAGGAACCAAAAAAGAAATTGTTGCCAACTTTAAGGTCATTGTAGCATCATGGAAGAAGTATAATGATCACCAAAATTGTTCAAATAGGTGCATTGAACACCATGAGCGTCTGCCCTAAGATTGATGGCCATTCATTAAGAGAGAGAGAAAGAGAGAGAGAAAGTGAGAGAGAGAGAGAGAGAGAGAGAGAGAGAGAGAGAGAGAGAGAGAGAGAGAGAGAGAGAGGAGAAACTGGACACGGTCACGTTAACACAAAGTGCACATTTAATTTTGTTAACATTCTTCCCATGACAAGAAATAATTCAGTCAAATCAATTAGAGTGCAGCTGAAATGGAAAGTAATGGCCTATGATTTCTTTCCAGGAAAAAAACACTGTGCAAAGCTCAACAGTGAGATCAGCAATGGTCCCATCATGATGACATATCACAGATCGCAGATGATCATATCTGCTGCAAGGTACAGCAAGACAGAGGTTGCCTTTTAGTGCTTCTCCTCCATGACTCAAATGTAATCAAACGAGTCCATGAATTGAATAAGACTGAGGGCACCTGTTAATCCAAACACTACGTAAGGAAATCCACTCATTCTGCAGGAAGGAGCACGGATGTCCTTTCTGTAAACACAGCTGAAGCAATCCTTCCATGTGAGCTCACTAAGGAGACTCACCTCTGCTGAGGAGAGACAGGCGACCAGAGATGCACGTGTAGGACGAGGAGGAGGGTGAAGGAGAAAAGCTGAGAGGGGAAGAGGGAGGACAAGCTGCTTGCCAAGTGTCCCGCTCAGGGACAGATGGTGAGAGAGAGGGGACAGAATATGGGGGGAGATAAAAAAAAAAACCAAGGGCAGAATGAGGCTATAAAAGGAAGCGAGGGGCAGTGCTGCACTGAAACACTTGAAGGAGGACGGAGACTTTGGAATTCTTTCAGCACAGCTTGATGGGACCCCTGTGTCCCACCATTAATCACTATGAGATGGAGTAAGGGCAAAAAACAGGGCACATATACTGTATGTGCAGTAAAGAGGGATTTTTCCAAAGAAAACAAATATTCTACATCCAAGTTAGCCAAAGTGTTCTCCTGCTAAAGCTGTCCTTTACTGACAAAATAGTTTGACTAATAAACACTGAAACCAAAGTGTAAGAGAATCAAACAATATAAGTGCACATATAAACTGTTTTCTATCTATTTGGACCTAACATGTAGGGGTTTTCAGAAAATGCCATGGGCCTGATCTAAACTGACACAAGCCCCCTTGTCTAATTTCTTAAGAGAGATTTATTAAGACAGTCCTGGTGCGATACGTCTGCATATAAATGTAAAGTTTAAAGTATCTGATTTTTAAAATGTGCTATAAAGGCTGGTGCCACACAACTGAACACATAACCAGCTGCTAACATTGTAGATTTTGTCCAAAACCCAGTCAGACCTCTGGCTGGTAGGACAGCTTTAAGGATAAAACTGGTTTGTTGCAGAATGATTAAAGAGGGGCAAAGATGTAAAAACTAAATATGACCCTGAGTAGTTACCCTGTGCTTTTCATGGTCATGGTCATATTTGCCTTTTGCCAAATGATTCCAGTTTCAATCTAGCTTGGCAGCAAATCATCTCTGCCAGTATTTATCATTGCTTTACTAAGCCACACAGCATATTTTATTATAGTTAAAGTAATTACATTTGTTTTATCATCTAAAGAGGTTTCACTTCAGCATTTATGCAGAGAGCTGGAAGATACAGACCAATGAGTTTGCAGGACAAGTCTCAACCAGAAAAGCTGATGCAAAGTTTTAATAATATTTTAATAGACAGTTCTCCCAGTCTTAGCAAAGATCAGATAATCAAATCAATTTGACTTCTATCAGACATAAAGAAGCATATTTGTTGGTCTGCACAAATACAGATGTGTAGAATATATGACACTAGGGCAGTGGTGCTGTGTTTGTTGGCTGTCACACACGACTAACAATGAAAATGAAGCATGACCCCTGATGATCTGCAGAAACAAACCAGTGGAATTCCTATATCCTCGACGGCCTTTATGCTGAACTCTTTCAATCGATAACACTGAGAAAATGGAAAAATGAACAACATAATGAGTCAAGGTTAGGTTTTGACTTTCCCATAATCACATTTATGTCACAATAATCTGATCTGATCTGAAAATAGAACTTTAATGCAACATGGATGTGTGTTTGTAAAACAGGGATTTTTCAGACGTTTCAACAAAACCTCTCAACATAAAACACCCTTCAGGCTACTGAAAACACACCAAAAGTAAGTAGATAGCAATATCTTCTTGCATATTACATTTACATCCTCTTCTTTTTGCTTTATATACTTTAAAGCATGAGCAGGACAGCATTTACATTATGATTAATTATACAGCTCAGTAAACTTTGGAGTGGTAAAACTTTGAGAGGTCCAGCAGGGCTGTAAAGAAACTCTGACACATTTAACACCATCCCCCTTCCTTTTCCTGTTTAGAGAACTCCTCTGGATAATCTATTTTCTCTTCACACAATTCTGCATGGACTCAGGATGTTTTCCATAAAGTAGAACTTCAGTACGCCTGCACACTTAAACGCAGCCCAAGCTCTCTGCACGTGCAAGAAGAGAAAATGAGGCTCACACATCCTGCCAATGTGTAAGAGCAAATTGATTTACTAATTCAAGATATCCTTCTAAAACTCACAAGATATACTGATTTACTGTTCTTTTAATCCTCGACCACAAAACTTTGTCTTTCATTGTGATCATAGCTGTACTGTGCATGCAGTTTAAAGAGGAGATTCTGCAGCCAAATGCAACAACCTTTCTAGAGCGACAGAGCAATTAAACAATCACCACAAAGTCACGTTTACACATCAAACAGGGCTACTTCTGATTAAACAATACACGAGCAAACTAAAGAAACACATTATGTCCATCTATTCCCATGTGAGCCCACAGGCACATGCTCTTCTATCGACTTGGACGCAATGGTAAAAATGCAGAAAGGTCAGGGGGTCTGTCTCTGAGGAGAGGCCAACACCTCAGTGGAAACTGCTTGCCCCTTCTGCTTCAGCCTTTGACTCACCAAACACACACACACACACACACTAGTGACAGGGAAGCCCGACACTTCTCATCCAAGGCTGCAGCTTCCTGTATACAAGCACAATGGGCTCTTCCCTTGATTGTCAAAGCCACTATTTCAGTGGATGTGCTGGCCATTTTTCCATGCTTATCGGCGGACATCTTCCTCTCGCCCAGTACATGCACGTTCCTCCGCAACTAAGAAGTCACATTCAAATGGTCTGTCATATGTCTTCCTTTAATTTAGAGATTTAATTAAATGCAAATCACCCAAACACATTCTAAGCAGCCTGAATTGGTGTGTAAGAAACATAAAAACTTATGTTGGATTTAGTCTGGGCTGCACGGTGGCACACAGTGTTCTCCCTGTGTTAGCATTTATCTGCGTACTCTGGCTTCCCACCATCCAAAGACATGCATATTAGGTTAATTGGTTATTCTAAATTCTTCATAGAAATGAAAGGGAGTGTGTGTGGTTGTCTTTCTCTCTGTGTGGGCCCCTGACTGGCGACGTGTCCAGGGTGTATCCCGCCTCTCGCCCGAATGGATAATGGGATAGGCTCCAGCTACCTGTGACCCTGAATTGGATAAACGGTTTAGAGAATGGATGGATGGAATTAATTTAATCATGTGCTTGTAGTAGGATCCCCAGTCAAAAAGGCACTTGCAGAAACAACATCCATCACAATAATTCTCTAAGAGAAGGAGAAAGTAAGTGCTAAAGCAGACGCTGCCGCTAGGCTTCCAGGTAGCAATCTACGCCCCCTGATCCCACCAAGTTCGCACACGACCTGAAATATATTTACATGAGAATCAAAGCCTCTCAAAGGGACCTATACAAAGCATCCTGTTAACATTACTGCTCAAAGAGCCTTCCTTCCTCTGCCAACAGACATTGATAAAGGTTATTTGGTGTGCATAACTGATATGAGTGTATGTGTGTGTGAAGCTAAGGGGGTTATGACACTTGCATACATCAATAGAATGAAGTTTCTGAGAGGACTATTACCACTTTGCCCATCAGAGGACAACGGCACTGAGTTAATTCATAGCAGGAAAGGTGAGGTATAGAAAACTGTCCCCCAGACCCACCAGAGGCAAGGCAAGTAGATTTCAGGGGTTTCAACTTACTTTAAACTAAACAACTTTATATTCAAACACAAATGTTATATGAAAATAGTTATGTGAGACTGTTAAAACACTGATCTAGAAAATGATGTTGACAAAAATATGATCAGACAATAATAACGGAAAAATTAAAAGAGCCTCAATCAGGAATTTTAGGATTGATAAAACAGTCCCTTAATGAAGATTGCTATCATTGCTAACATACCCAGGTGCTGAGGGAGGTGGCCAAAAGTGTGTCATAGCATACTGCAAGCCCCAATGCCCCCACAAGAACACGCACGTCATTCATCAAGGCAGGACATCGACTCAAACAACCACCGAGACTTTGTGTTGGTCTGTTTTACCACCACACAGGACTGGGCAGGCAGCTCATGTTTCCAGTACACATCACAGTCACATTTTTATGACTAAACGTTGCCATTTTGTGAAAGGACTCTTAATAACTTGACATAATAAAACTGCAGTGGATTTATGGCACATTCTCTCTGCATAGCTGGATTTTAATGGTTCAAGAAAGAGAAAATCCATCATGTGTGCAGCAGAAGAAGCTTCCAGGTAGGTGATGCTGCTGAGATGCAAGTCATGACCTGATCAAATCTGGCTGGATGAACCAAGAAAACATCTCTAATGATGCGTTCCGAAGCATCCATACGATGTATCTTTCACCAGCTCACTTGACAGCAAGACAGAGCCGGCTAATGGAGCCAGCATACTTTACCAGTTTGCTGTTTTATAGCCCACAAAACCAAAAGATTAGCAGCTGTCACAGTTATTGATGCAACAATGCCTAAACAGCTTTAGGAACCCACTGCACAATGAAATGACTAAATGCATTAATTGGGGACACCAAACAACCAGCCTACATCAGGTCTTTTTTAAATAAAATCTAAACAGATAAGGGTGATGATGAACACTGCTCTGAGCATATTATATAGAGATCATTCACACCCGTCTATATATTGGCTGATTTTCCCACGCCATCAACTTTGCACGTGTTGCACGTTTCATGCATATCTCTGCCAATACTCCACTTTGCAGAGGCTCAACCCATAGTGCTGAAACAGTAAGTCATATCAAGTAGAAGAATGTGAAATTTGTGGGAATCCCAATAAAATCAGCTGCAACATATTGTGAGAATATTTGTTCCAACAGGCGGAGGAATTCCAAATGTAAGTCATCAACATGGAAACCGATGGTGGGAAAGACTGGACAGTGGGTTGGTTCAAAGGAGAGAAACAGTCCCATGAGCTGGTTTAAATCTGAAATTAAACAGGAACATATTTTCCAGGACACAGCTGAGATTGAGAAATCGTAAGTCAGTTGTGAATCATGACAGGAAAAAGATTTTCTTAACTCTTGGTACATGCAAAATGTCCTCAATCACCTCATTTACCCACAGCTTACAGCTACTGAAACATCTCCTAATTGTATCATGCAACAACCTCTGTAAAGATCACAGATGGAAATACTTGTCTACAGTCACATGCTGGTTGTACATCATATAAAAAACAGCTATTTTAAGTAATTTGTATAATAAATGTGAGATGTTCCCCTATTTGATAGTTAACTTGTCTGCAAAGCACACATGGCAAACTAATTTTAGCCTGCTGTCTCCCGGTACTGCCTGCTTGGAGAGAAGATACACAATACACAGAGGAGCTGGGCTGTGTCACATGCTTTTAATCAAGTCCTGACCAAATTTAATAAGAAGATGGTACAACAAAGTCTTTTCATCCCACTCTTGAAAATAACTTTTCATCTGGTACATTGAGCATGATATTAAATATCCCAGGGAATAACTAAACAGCTGATGTCAGGCACATAAACATGTCTCATCAACCCCTTTAACCTTTGGGACAACCTTAGGTGAGATTGTGAGTAGGGCTGCCTTTAGGACAACTTATATCAGAGCAGATAAACCCAAAAAAGAAATGTTAATATATATGGGTATGTGTGAACATGGCAGTTTTTCTTGTCAGTAAAAAATGGAAGTGTTTGTGTAACAAAAAAAAATTATCTAAAACTTAATTAGTCTGAAATAATGTAGTACAACGAAAAATGCAGTGTTACAACAATATACAGCAGTATATATCTACAAGTCAAATATCCCCACAATGGAGTTTAAATATAGTGTAAGTTTCTGCCAGGGATGTGCTTTTTTTTTGTTTTTCCATTTATGGGATGGGAAAAAAAAAGAAAAACAGGACATGTTATGCACATTAAGCCGTATTTCTTTTTAAAATGATATCCAAAGGCAGGGAAAATAATCCAAATCCATTAGTTTCAAACATTTTTACAACTCCAATGACAAAAATGCAGCTTATGGAAATACAACCTCCAGTTCATTTGTTATTTTAATGTCTTGCCTTGCCACATCCTGTGTGGAAGATGCGTTGGTGTGTTGTAGCAATAGTCTGAGAAAGTGAGCTCTGTCTCTATGTGTACATGTCTGTAGTTTGAACCCAGTGCTCCTTTGTTGGGAGGAGCTTAAAACCAACAGGAAGGATGGGAGAGCAGCAAGAGAAGGGTCATAGTTTAGAATTCTGTCAGTGTAAAGCAGCTATAAAGCAAAGTTTAAAGTGTTCAGCCACAACATTAAAACCACTGACACATGGTTACAGTGCACTATTCTCCTGCTTCCTGGCATATGCATGGATGTTACACTTCTACAAAAAATCCTGCTGTGGGTGGACTCAACATGGATGTGACATCAGCTGCAACGTCAGCTGGTCTGCAAAATCTCCAAATGTCACTTGGATTAAACTACATGCCATCGACAGGAATCAAGGCAAATACACAAAGACCCCTCTACACAACCTACAGGACGCAAAGGATCTAGTACTAAAGCTGTGGACCGAGACACTGCAGGGGACCTCCAGTTGTCCTCTGTCCATGCTCTGACAAGTCAGAACTCTTTGAGCATCATGAATGGTCATGTTATGGCTGATCTTATAATGTATGTAATGTAATAATTACTGATATCTATTTCATTTCAATTCAAACTTAATTTTTAGAGCACTCGTTCATGCATAAGCAACACAAAGTGCTTTACATAATAAAAAATGTTTGAGTTACAATAAAACCAAGTTTTAAATCAGGATCACACACCACACAATATCCTCCCCTCAAATATCCACCCCCCCTCACACACCACACACACAAACATAGACATTTTTATCCCTATTACTCTCTCTCAACCAAAATACAGATATGAATTGATAAGTTTATAAATCTACTGTGTGGAAACAACATCATGGGGATCCATT
This sequence comes from Pseudomugil gertrudae, assembly GCA_037177535.1. Lineage (NCBI taxonomy): Eukaryota > Metazoa > Chordata > Actinopteri > Atheriniformes > Pseudomugilidae > Pseudomugil > Pseudomugil gertrudae. The sequence continues at coordinate 9,716,986 of JBAMHV010000013.1, forward strand.
CACACCAGGAGCCAGACACCAACAGCCAAATAGGGCATCACCACAGGCAAGCTGGGGTCCACATCATTACTATGCAGTACCCCCAGCCACCCATGGCAACACCCATGCCGACCAGGTAAGCCCCCGGTGTTGAGGATCACTATGTAGAAACACTTAGTTAAGAAGTGTTAAAATTAGCTAAATCTCTATGAAAAAACAATAAGAACAGAAGTAAAAGGACAAGTATAAGAATACTATTAATTCCATTCTGAAAAATAATGCAGTAAAAATTATTTTAAAAAATACTAAAACAATAATCCATTTATAAAATTGGTTAAAAGCTAAACTAAAAAGATAGGAGCCAGTCTGCATGACTTTGAGTTTCATAATCATGAGGAGGTAAGGCAGATAAAAGTATTCTCATCATTCTTAAACTGAAGGAAAACATGTAACTAACATGAACCGGTACTGAAAGGTGACTTTGTCACATTGAAACAACATGTAAAAGCTATATCCTGGAAGCATCTTAACCATTCCGCCTGAAGAGGTTGTGACCTCACCCTTTAGCAGGTCAAGGGGTCAATTAAACACAACATAAACATTCTTGGGTATCCCGTTTCTGTTTGCTCGCTCTCCAAAAAGCAAAAACGCAGAAAATGCTCCAATTTCAGCTGGTAAGAAGGCAAAGTGAGTCACCGCACCACAAACTATTTGGACTTTTGTTGCTGTTTTCTGTACCAGCATGCAAAGACAGAACCCACCTCTCTCCTACCCAGACACTCCCACTAGTACCACACTGCGTCCCTCTCTGCCAAGAAACCCCGAGTCAGTCCCAACCGTGACATATGGGGTTTATTTTTTTTCTGCCATAACTTCTCAGCAGGTTGCAGTGTTTTTTTCTAAACTGAAAATGCACATAGAAAAAATCACGCACACGCGGGAAGTCAAACTTACTGCGTGCGCTCTGGAGACCAGGATGGCCACGGAGAGGCACAGAATCACAAGCCTGTTGAGGATAAATCAAAATGTAAAACAATGAAAGAAGAAAAATGATAAAACATACAAAGAAATGAGCTTATTTTGCCTCTACCTCAGATTATTGAGCCCTCTAATGTGTTGTCGTTGCATGTTCCTCCTCACGCGGACCGAAAGCTCAAGTCCCACCGTTTCTTCAGGCTGTAACTCTTAAAGCATGACTTCCCGACCTATAACACACACCAAAGGCCTTTATTGTAATACTTAATGAGTTTATTCCTCAAGCCAGTTTGTATCTAAAGTTATACATCTTTATAGTTTCTACTAATTTTACTAAAGAGGCTGCACGTGAGTCAATGCGCGCGGAAACCCGCTCTCCGTCACTTTTAATTACACAATTACACAATATACATCCATGTCATTTCTTTTAGATTGATTTCATTAAAAGGTAAACTTACAGCCGCCTCAGTCACGCGCGCGATGATGAAACAAGGAGGTAATCACGGGTGTGGGGGGGAAGAGATGCTCCGATTCCCAAAGTTTCACCAGCCACGCGCGTCTCCTAAAACCATCCCCACAAAATTTCATGCAAAAGCACAAAAGTGTAAGAAGTAGTCCCTCTCCTTACCGAGAAAAGTCAAAGTGTTTGTAACAACAGGAAGGCAGAGCCCGTTTGCATGAGCGAGGGTGGTCGTTTTTTTGGGAGGAGGGGAGGGTGTGGAGCCACAGAAACAAGAACGAGTTGCATTGATCAGGACTTCACATCGTCTCGGATAAAGATGCAGCCAAACGTACTGTCCCCGCTCCGTTTATAAGTCGCGAATTAGCTGAAGATAGAAGACGAGGAGCGGCTAACAGGTGGCTGATTACGGGACACTCTGCACAAAGTTGCGCACTGAGTCTCCGCAGCGCGCGCGATGCCGTTACCGTCCGCAGCGCTGTTACTGATGGTTCTCCTCTCAAGTGTTGCTCAGACAGGAGCAGAGGTAAGCGGACAAATCATTTTAGTAGAGTTTGTATGCAGGCATGTGCAGGAACGTGTCTTTTGAAACCCGTCTTAATCTGGTGGCACGTCTCCTACCCTATGCACCCAAAGTCACGCTGTCATTTGCTTCTGACTCTTTAATTAGTTGAGAGAGCCTATTTATAACAATGAATTAGTGTAATAAGCATTCAGGCTGATATTCTCTGTATAAAGTTTTTATCTTTTAGTGTTCTGTCATTTTGCTGTTGGGAAAATCAGTTTCATGCTGCTTCAGACTTTCTGGTGAGGCTTTACAGTTCAGCCTCCTCCGGCTGTGGGAGAGAAGCAGAAAGAGAGGGAGGAGGGAGAGGGTGGGGTTCATATGCTTCCAGTAGCTGAAGTTTTGTGTGTGTCTGAGTGTATGTGTGTTGCAAGGAAATTGCATTGCAAAGTTATAAGGGACGGAGATCATTTCTAAGTAAAGGTAATCCAATAAAAGCAGTTTTTAATGCATCCATGGTCTGCTTCTCCCAGTTTAGGTAATTAAAGAGTTAGACTAATTGTTCTTCCAGGACAGTTTTCTATAAAGGGAGAAGCATCCATTGTGGCATGTTATGTTAAATATGGATGTAAATAAAAGTATATGTCTGTTAGCTTTTATTTTGATGAACTATGCGATGTAGTATGTGATGAACTAATTTAAGACATGTAAAAATTTGCATGATAAACATCTTTCAGTTTTTCCTCTAAATGTTGAAAAGGTGAATAGGGAATAGATGGGTCTAAAACAACATAAGGCAGATACCCAGTTCAGACTATTCTGACAAAGTTATTTTTAAAAAGCATCTTTAGTGAGCTTTCTTAAAATGTGAAAGTATGTTTCTGCCTTTTCTCTCTCCGTGGCTTCTTACAGCTACCTTGGAGACCATAGATGAGGCTTCAGTAAACACACTGGAGAATCAGCTGCCTGCATTGCTTAATCTTTCAGATCAACCCCACTTGTCTAAGACCATACTGACACATGCCAGGTTTTTGTTTATTAGCAGTGCTGAACATGCATTTTAGCAACATGATAGAAGAAAAATAACTAAAGAAACTAAAAAAAATGTTCTTTATGTGTAGACAGAGTTCTGGTTCATCCCTTTAGTCAGATGTTTGTGTGATTCGTTGGTCAGTTCAAGTGTTTAACAAACAAACCTGTTTCCTCTGAAAACGGTTCGGCTAATGGACTGGACTGCAAACGAGTCAAAACATGGCCCAAGTGTAAAGAAAAACTTTGTTGAAGGTTGTAAACTTTGCTAAAAGGTAACTAAGTGATTACAAGAAAGTCTGGTTCATTGGAAACAAAATTCAAAATGATTCAATTCTATTTATTTATTATTTACTTTACATACCACAAAGCATCTTAAAGTGCTTTACACAGTTTAATAACAAAAACAGTTAATACATAATAAAATAAAACAAGTCATTCAAAAATATGTTAGTCTCTTTCACAAATTTACTCCAACACACACACACACACACACACACACACAAATAGAAGACAAATACCCCACCTCCCAAATTTCCCCATCCCTCCCTCTATTCTAACCAAACAAAATCTCTAACCCAGCCTCTCAGCTGTACGTGCGCATAAAAATACTAATTTGATTAAACATAATAAAGATAATAAACATCTGGCTTGATAGTTATGCTCATGTTATCAATTCAATAAGCAATAATCTGTTTTTGTTTATTAAATAACTGCTCTGAAATGTTGCACACAGCTTGTCCTGCAGTCTCTTCCTTTTGTTGGCGTAACTTTTCAGCATAATCAAGCCTCTTCAGTTGTTGGTGGATTGTCTCATTCAACTTTTACCCAGCAAACTACAGTTTGTGTCTGATCTAGTAACACCATTTTTATGTGTTTCATGGATTCATGCAGGGCTGCACGGTGGTGCAGTTGGTTAGCACCGTGGCCTCACAGCAAGAAGGTTGCCATTTCGAGCCTCGGTTGGGGCAGGAGTTTGCATGTTCTCCCCGTGTTAGCGTGGGTTCTCCCCGTGTTAGTGTGGGTTCTCCCCGTGTTAGTGTGGGTTCTCCCCATGTTAGTGTGGGTTCTCCCTGTGTTAGTGTGGGTTCTCCCCGTGTTAGTGTGGGTTCTCCCCGTGTTAGCGTGGGTTCTCCCCGTGTTAGTGTGGGTT
>JBAMHV010000013.1:9721946-9736685 GCA_037177535.1 Pseudomugil gertrudae
GTCTGTGTGTGTTGGCCCTGTGATGGACTGGCGACCTGTCCAGGGTGTACCCTGCCTCTCGCCCGTTGTGAGCTGGGTTTGGCTCAAGCCGCCCCGCGACCCCATTGCTAGGAAATGGATGGATGGAAAAGCAACAGTTTGTACATTAGGTATGAACGTAGAATTTAGGGTATGGACTGAGTTTAATTCTAAACAATAATGGAGGAGGGAAACTTGCATGTCTTTCACTTCATAACCAATATTACAATAAAAAATAAAACAAATAAGCAAACAGAGGAAGCAGGACTACACACCAAAATGACACCATTAACACTCAATTGACATATTTACTCACAGAATATAACATTTCCCTTGTCTTCAGTTCAACCATGGACAGCTGATTGGCTACTTATCTGTCTTGTCTCAGGTCATCTGTTTAACTAGGCCAAGTTGTTAAAATACGCACCACAGAATTTAATGGCCTCCAGCCAGACTAATTACACCACTGGGAACTCAAACCACAGCTCATTGGAAACCTATCAGCTCTGTTAACCCTGAACTTCATTGACACTCAGTCTCTCTGTGTTTTGTTCAAGTTTTTAGCTGTAACGTTACGAACGCCGGTGCGTATATGAAAATATTTCACCTGTGTTTGTTTTTGCAGTGACTGTGGGTTGTACAGGTAGTGCATCTGATTTCATTTCAAGTTTACTTCCTAGCTAAATTACAAAACAATAACTAAAGTAACAATAGAGCATCAATAGTTAAGTATTTCTTAGAAAAGCAAGAGGAAATAGGTTTCAACGTCCTCCTTTTGGGGCACAGTCAAAATGCACGCTATACATTTTCAGTTTTCTCTTGAAACTTTACTTGGTCAGCTCAGAAAAGCTTCCTGTGAGGCTTGTATAATGTCCATCATCCAGGTCATGTGGGTAAAAAAAAAGGAGAAACAATGCTTTGTGACTGTGATGGTTCATTTCTCCACATGTTGTTAAAAAAACAATATCTACACCATGAGTCATCAGCAGTTTCCCTCAAGACATGATTTATTTAGCTATGTGGAAACGTTTAATATGGATAGCCAAAATATCAAGTTGAACAAAGCAGCAGCGGCAACATTTATATGCTGGAAACTTGCATTTAGAGCCACAAACATGAGAGAGACACATGGCATCTGGGCTGAAGTAAGGATGATCGGGGAGGTGTGCATCCTCCTGAACATCTTGTTGCTGATCAGATGTCGCCAGTGAAACTGGAGTATTTTAACATTCTTGATTTATGTTTAAGAGTTGACTGTATTCCCATTGACCCACGGGAGGTCCACAGGAGGAGGTTGGTGATCCTCTCTGGGCCTGGGTCCATCTAAAGCTGCTCTCCTCTAGATCCAGCAAAATTAAGATATACAGATAAAATGATTAGCCTGAACCAGGAGCATATCAGGCTGACCTCAGAAAGGCCATAATAAAAAAATAAGATCTTAGATTGCCTTTTTTGTTTTACTTCCTGTATGAAGGAATAAAAAAAACTCAATGTAGACCTTTGCTTGAGACTTCACACAACATCAGCTGCCTCGGTGGTCATTTAATCTAGTCAGAATTAACCATTAGTAATTACTAAAGGAGCAGATTCCTGCTGGTGAGGGTTTGTGTGAGATGATGGATGCTTGGGGGAAAATCTAGTTGCAAAAACAAGCTTCTCGGTGCTTTTTAGGCTTTTGGGAGAATGACCACAATTTAAAATCAATGAAGAAAGCATGCTAGCGTAATGTTAGTCACTATATAATATCTTCAAAGCTAAGTATCATGACTAAACTTCAAGTTCAGTTTCTTACCATCCATTTTGCCTTTGTAGGGTGTTCCTTTTTTTTAATAAGGATCAAGGACTAATGCGTAGATAGAGAATAAAATGACCCCCTCTGCAACAATATTAGAGAACTGAATGATGACATTGCCTCGGTCTCCAAAGAAAAGAGGCCTTTGCTCTGCAGAATGAAGGGATAGTTCTGTGTGGTAGGGTCATAGGAAACTGGGCTTAGGCCTTGATCTGTTTCTCCGGCTGCCCATAAGTGCTGATCCCCCCCCCACACACACACACACACACACACACACACACACACCACACACAGACACAACAGCTGAATCTGTGACTGTGACTGGCCACCAACAAAGCATTGCAACCTGGGAAGCCACAACCTGCCTGTTGTAAAAATGCCTACATTTGGAATAGTAGATTGTTGTTTCTGTTTTGACAGGTGACATGAGGTAGCAAAGAACTGTAGCAAGAGTGCCCCTATTTCAGGTGCTGCTAATTATGTGTATCTTTGTGTGATCCCTATCTCTGCCATGTGAGAAGGGGATTAAATGAGTGGGTTAAACTTTGTAAAATCCTGTCAAATTCCCTTTTGTCCAACTTAAGAGTTGTAAAGGAGGCATTTCATTGAGATTTGTCACAGCTGTAGTCTTCTATTTACACACAAAACACTTGTTCCGTCCTCATATTTCCCTCACTTTAGAGCGACCTGTATGTACTCCTAAAGATTGGTTACTTCCTTGAGGCGCAGCGTAATGGTGAAAGTGCCATTTAGCCATTTCACTGTGAAATTAGTGAGTCATAAATGTCATTTGTGGTTTGGACTGTGATGGTGTAATGGATATGCTGGTTTGACAGGGAGGTGGGAGGTGGAGAGTGATGAAGGGGAAGGCTGCTTGAAGAGGGAACGGAGGAGGCGACAAGGATGTGAGCCCCAGAAGTGGAGGAATGTGTGTCGGAGCCAATGATGATACCCCGTGGCAAATCTTTTAGTCTCACCCTCTGGTCCTTGACCTGAACTTCTATCTTTTGCTGCCACATTGTCCAGCAAATGACATTTAAGACAGTGATGATAGCATCATTAGATTTATGGCGTTCTCTCTTTTCCTCTTGCTCTCTTTCTGTTTTTTTATTTGCTGGATAAATTTTGGCTCTCTTTTCTTGCAGCTGTTCCCATTAAGACAGGAAAGTCTCCATCTCAGTGTCTAACTGAACAATAGTGTTTAGCCAATGTTTCCATAGAAAATGCATGATTACTTTATTGTAAGCTCAGAAAACAACATTTAGGAATGTGTTTTTTCTCAGTGTGTCTGTGTTTGTGCTACCTCCATGCACTGCTTAAATGATAGATCTGTGTGACAGTATTTGAATGCAGCCTCTTTGTCAGCTTGACACCAGCATGCCATACCATTAAACATCGTATTTGTCAATGTAGGCAGCAGCCTTTTCAATTTATGAAACCAACTGAGTTGCAGTGGCTGTGTGTCTGAATATCTAATTGTCACAATGTTTAGGACTTTTCTTTCTTACCCATAAAAAGCCAACCAGCTTTGGTAGTGATAGAAGCCGTATGTCAGTTTATGTCATATGATTGTACAAAAATTGACATAAAGGTTTATGCATGAAGGCTGCTTTTTGCAGATGATGTGATTCTGTTGGCTTTATCTGGACATGATCTCCAACTCTCACTCAAACTATTCGCAGCCGAGTGTGAAGCGGCTGGGCTGAAATTCAGCACCTCTAAACCTGAGATCGTGGTTCTCAGCTGGAAATGGGTGGAGTGCCATCTAAGAGGGTCCTGCCCCAAGTGGAGGAGTTCAAGTATCTTGGGGTCTTGTTAATCAGTCAGGGAAGGATGGAGTGTGAGGTCAACAGGCAGATTGGTGCTGTGTCTGCAGTAATGCGGATGCTGTGCCGGTCCATTGTGGTGAAGATGGAGCTGAGCCAGAAGGCAAAGCTCTCGATTTCTCCTTAGACTACTGCCCGTGCAACCTGACTCCAGATACGCAGGAGAAAATAGATGGATGGGTTTTATATGAATATCTGCCAGTATTGCTGTGATTATACAATGTTTGTATCTTTTTTCCAGCTTTAGCAATTGAATCCGGAATAACAAACATTAGTCATTATATTAGTTTTTGCTTTTTCATTTAATCAAGATACACCCCCCCCCCAAAAAAAAAAAAAATAAATAAAATTGAAACAACCTGAATAACTTGTTTTAAAGCACAAACGGAGTCTTCCTGAACAGATTGTTAGAGAATCAGACAGAGTTGTGGTTTGGCAAACCTTTACATCATAACAGCTGGTAACTGTCACTGCAGACAAATGGGCTTTATAACAGCTTTAACTTTGCACATAGACAATGTGTCAGGCCTTGGTTTTCTTCAGCGCTGAAACTTGCCTATTTCTGATGCCTTCCAATGCTTTATTCTGCTTTCTGCATACCAGGAGCCCTATGTGATGCTTTGAGCACCAATCTTTTTTTCACACTACTGACTTCTGTATACATGCATACAAAAACCATATATACAGAATCAATGGTCTAAAGGAGGACTTGCTGCTGAACATGCCATTAGTATCACAGTTGCAATGTTGCCTGCATGAAAACTTCACTTACAAGTGAACTCTATTGTGATTTGCTTGCATTGTACAAACAAGTGGACAATCACCTGATCTACATATCCTGTTCTTGGTTGTTAGTTAAAGCAATACAACATACGTTTCTGACATTAGAACTCATTGCTTCTCACTCATTTTGATGGCATGCTGACATCCATAATGAACATTGCCAGATCTGTAATTTCCCTGTAGTTTCCAGCGCAGGGTGTTACACGACAGCTGCAATTTGTTTTACATTGCATCACATGCCAGCAACAGGATATCACCATAATGGGTGTTTTGAATGCACAGTGTGGCTGATTCAGAAAAACATGGAGAAAGGGATAAAGCAAAAGACTAAACAAGAATAAAGGTTGGGCTGACAGACTGGCTGGAGAAGACATAAAGAGGTCACAGGATGGAATATGTATGTGGAAAAGTGGAGAGGATGAAATAGTGTGAAAATCTGCCAAACTTTAATGTAGAACCTTAAACTGGTAATCTATAATGAACTACATTTTCATTTTTAAAGTCAAATTAACCCTAACTACAGGAAATTCCATCCATCCATCCATCTTCTTTACCTCTTTAATTCAACGAAGCCGAGCCCAGGTGCTTTCAGATGAGATGTGGGATACAATATGGAGAGATCCTGTTAGAAATTCTTGGTTTCAACAATCCATATTGCTTTTTCTAACAGGTCTCCAGTCCATCACAAGGCCGCTACAGAGAGACAAACAGTCACACACACATTCACTCCTAAGGACAATGTAGAATGACCAATTAACCTAACATGCATGGCTTTTGATGGTGGGAGGAAGCGGGAGTACCTGGAGAGAATACACACTAACATGTAACAGAAAGGTCACTGTACAATCCCCTCGCTGTGAGGCTGCAGTGCTAACCATCATATCACTGTGCAGACCATTCTTAGTTTCAAATTCAGTAAAATGAAACTGTACTGTCAGGAAAATAAGTATCATTTTAAAGGAAAAAAGTAACTAACCTTTCAGCATACAAGCTAGCCAACATCAGTTTGAACATTGTATAAACTCACTATTGAATACATGTGACATCAGTTTGGGAAAGACTTTGCTTTGTTCGAGCCAACATCTTCTATAATATTGTGATTAAATGAATGTTGTGTATGATAGAAAACATTTGGCAAAGTCCATATGAGGGATATGATCTGAGACAAAACACAGGTGGTCAGGTTTATGCTGCAGATGCAGCTCATTTCCTCTCTGACAGCCTACCGTTTCCTGCTCTTGAGACGTATAGGATATTTAGGACTTCCTAAATATCATTTCCAGTGCTTAAATGTCCAATAAGAATCTCCAACAGAAGCAAGCAAATGTAAGTGAGGAAAAATTAGGAACGAACAGGGTAAAATGTCAGTCTGAATGGCGGGGGCCGATGGACTTAGAGAAGCTAGACTAACCCAGGATGACAGCACAGATAGCAGAGGCACATGCTTTATATTTGTCTCATCACAAGTTAACTGCAGTAGCCTGCATGTGGTGTGTATTTCAATGCATTAAATTAGCAGAGGCCTTTCTTAGTTCTGTCAGCTAAATACAACAAAATCTGATCTTTTGCACGGGTTCTTTTTACATCTGTCCTTCAACTTTCATGTCACAGTCACCTCATCATAACTGAACTAGAGCTGCTCTGTAGGTTTACTCAACATAGTAGAAATTGACCGGAGGATTGATAGAAATAGCAGATTGGGGGTCAGATCCATCTGTAATTCAGAGAAGCTGGGAGTTCTCATGTATTCATCCCTACAGCCTTGAAGGTCTTTCCTGTTCGAACAGATGCTTTATTCATCTCCTTCTTCCCTTTATGCTCCTGCTGGTGCTTGAGTCCCATCAACCTTTTGAACAATGACAACTGCTCATTTTTTGTGGCTATTTTCCAAACCCTTAATCGGATAAGTTTGAGTAGGAAACAAGCTAAGCAGATTATATGACTGGGTTCACTTTGGCAGAAGATGATGTTTTGCCAATCTTTGGATGCATAGCTGAGTTGAAGAGTGGTTTAAGCAAGTTTAAAATGATATGGGTGCAGATCTGTAACCTAGGTTTAGCATCTTTACAAACTCATGGTGGTGAAAGAACAATGATGTAATGCTGATAAGGACTGGTATGGAAGCAGGAGACGAACAAAAGCCGTTCTGTCTGTTAGATTCCTATAAACTGAGGTCTTTTGTATGATATGTGTCTAAAAGGCTCAATTAGCTGATTGTTTCATGCTGTTAGCCTGTAACATTCAAAGAACAAACTTTTCTTTTTCTTGTTCTGTCAATTCCCCAATATTTTCTCATTTGCTTACACACTCATGTAAGTGTGAATATAAGAAATACCATCTTATTCTACTGCATTTTTTGTGAGTAAAGCTTCGTAGAATCACCGACATAGCTGCAGACCCTTATTTTCCTTAGAACAAGTGAGAATGAAATGCTTCCTTTGCTGCCTCTTATGTATGTAAATTTGTGTGAGAAACGTTGAGACTGGAAGTATTGAATCAGTCGTTAAGTCACAGAGGTCATTCCTTGTCCTCACGTGCTGACGTTAGTCCCAGATACTAGAGCACTCTTGAGAGAGACGCTAAACTGACCAAGCCCCTTCTTGTCTTTGTGAGCATAAAAGGCAAGGAAGAGGCCTTCCTCCTTGGAGAAAGAATGGCTTCCTTAATCCCACATCCGGTGGCAGAGTGCAGCATATTCACTGACTTGCCACAGAGATGAACGAACATGAACTTAATGAACTCTTTCACAAAGAAAATAAACACCTTAACAATGCAATTGTTGCCCCCAATGCCATCAACCCCCCTGATCATTTTCCCTTTATGCCTCCAAAGATTTTATTTGTAGAGAAAAGAAACATTCTTACTTGCAGACATTCTTGATTTAACTGAAACAAGAGGGTCTGTTTTCACCAAGCTTGTGTGGGATTGACTTGAAATATTAATATTCTAGTGGAAACAATAAGTGCCCAGACAAGTCACGTGTGGGCAGATGAATGGTGCTTTGCATAAGAAAAAAAAACTTCTCCCCCAAGCAGACTAAACAACAGTGACAAGATCTTAGTTAGCTTGCCAGGTTTCTGATTTCAAGTTTTTTTTTTTCTGTATTTAAGTGCTAGAAAGTGTTGTCTCCGCCCATGCTTAAAAGAAAGTTAGGGTGGGGCACATGCACTTCCGTATATGCACGATCAAAGTCTGAGAAAGAGCTGTTTTATCAAGATTGTGGTGAAAGCTCTGCTGGATGGTTCCAGTCCTCTCTAATAACTTAGGAGGCGGTTGCAGGTCAACGGGGATGCTGCTGGCTGGGTCATGTGACAGGTCAAGATGGGATGGCAATGGACTTGCTGATTGGTCCTTAACTTTTATTTAGGAGAAGTGGTGATTTTCAAACTGCAGCTGTGGTAAAAACTTCCAGCTGTTTGCTATTGATTATTGCAGATATAATGTTTTAATCCAGTATACTGGAATTGCTTTATTTCAACTAGTTAAAAGTATTTTTTTTGTTTCTTAAATTATGCAAAAAGAAAAGATTCAGTCACTTATAACATTTACATAACCATACATACAGTATATGAAACACAAGCAGACACACACAGTACCATTGTGTCAAGCTTGTAAAATTGGGTAAAACACTTTTCCTATTTGCTCATTTGTGTTTGCATGTGAGATTTCTTGGGTGGAGTACCTGAAGTTGCACTGTTGAAAAGGCATGTATATCCTTCTTCCTATCACAGATTCACAGTCGTGTTGTCTTAACTAAAATACAATCGATAACAGAACTTGCTAGGTTAGCCCTTGTGTTGATATAAGTTAGGTAAGTTGTCTTCTTGATGCCTTCCTTAAGAGAAGCGTTTTTTTTCTGTACTTTGAAAGCACAGCACATTGAGCTGTATGGTGTTGATATTGGTTTTGTGTGAACAAACTGTTTATTAGGTTTTCCATCAACTTGTTTCCATGTGTCTTTATATAGTTATATCATGTATTTTCTAGAAAATATTTTCCCAGGGAATCAGAGCTATCTGAAAGCTTGCCAAGCATTCAGGATTTACAGACTTTCACAATGTCTGAAATGAATTTTGTTTACATCCATTGAATGTGTGTTTTTAATTTGTTGAGGTATGAGCTGTTCTGTGTCTGTGCATGAACAGCTCTCTGCAAATGCATCTGCTTTTGGTTATAGAAGCTCTGAATTATTTCTGTGGCATAGATGACTACCTGTTGCCTGCAGGCAGAAAAAGCCATGTTTTACTAAGTTCTTCTCAGCATATAAACACCACATAAAACATTGTCTTACTGCACAATCAACATGTATTAGGTGTCCAGAAATATCCAGAAAGGACACTCTGATCTTGGCATGCTCTGGAAGACTGTTGTGTAACAGTTTGAGTCTGTGTGAGTTGTTTGTTTTGATGATCCTAGCTAAGTTGACATGGGACTTAATGCAAAAATTAACTCTGGATTCTTGTGTAACCTGTAAAAATGCTAAATATTTTATATATATTCAGTGAGCTTTAGAAGTGCAGACATTTTGGATGGAAGCAGCTTTCCCTTTGTTAAGCTAGCTTGCTCTTTTCTGCAGCCTTATATTTAGCAAACAGATTGTAGAAGACAACATGTGCATCTAATTTCCAGAAAGGAGACAAAAATGGCTTTTCTCTTAGACATTTTAAACTCATTTAAGATTTTAAGCAACAGTGTGTGTATGTTTTCTTACATAGACATGAAAATGTCCAACGCAGCCTCACAGCAATTCCTAAAGTAAGAACAAAATGCACTATATTTGAATTATTTTCTCAATCACTAACTAACAAAGTGAAAATTTCTGCTCTGTTTATACTCTTATCAAGATACCAGAAACATTCTTTCTAATTCCTAAAATTATTAACTTACAGATCAATTAATTTTGGGGCTTGGAGGATGCAACTTCACCCACTCCATCCCTTTTCTTCAATGGGGTCTGGCTCATTTGAAATCTATTGAACAACTTTTAGCTACCTTAAAAACAATATTTTGAACACAAATCACACAACTGAAGCATCTCAGTGAAATACAGTACCTAATTAGTGCCTGCTGAAACAGGCATTTTATTTTGAAATGCTGTCTGCTTTCAGAGATATTTTTTCATAATGTTTCTTCTTTAAGTGAAATCCCAGATGATGATAATAAAGGGAAAACATAGCAACAATAGTCTATCCCTCCTCATTTCTCAGTGTGAACATCTGTAGCTCATTTCCTTGATTTCTTACCATGTAAATGTGTCCCTCTCACCTGTGACTCAAGGGGGCAAAATGGAAGCAGAGAGAAGAGTCAAGGCAACAAAGTGAAACATATTTTTCCCATGCACAAAAATGTTTTATTTCTTTTCCAAAGCTATGTCACATTTCAAAAGCTGAAACTGGTTGTAGTGAAATTCCACAAATACTCATCACATTATTATTCAGCTCCAGTTTATGCACAAGCTGCCCACCTTCACACAGACAGACGCGCTTGTTTACAGAGCAACTTGCACCCAGAGCCTCGTTTTCCAAGTATGGCAGTCAGACAGAAAATTCCCCTCCTCCATGGCTATTCGCTCATCTTGGCTTCAGAAGGCCAGGAATGTTAGAGCAGTACAGTTCAACCCAGTACAAGCTAAAAAAATCTACAACAACAAAAAACAAAACAAAAACAAAACAAAAACCTTATTAGTTGACCTCTTATATCTTCTATTATTTGATCCTTTTTCCCTGTTTATCTTACTCCAAGTCTTGGTTCACTGTGTAGCTCCTGGAACAGAATATTTATGGTGAAAAGCACCTGAGATCATGAGTATAAACACTCAGACAGCAGCAGAGCAGCAACTGGTTTCATACAGTTTATTACATTTTATTTATAAACCTATGGAAGATACTATAGTCTGTATTGTACTGGACTCCATTGTACTGCTGCCAGGATAGATCCGTAAAATCTACCTGTTTATTAAACTATCCCAATTGTCTCCATGTGGCAGCTTTTGTCTGTGGTTTGGTAAATATTTGAGGATATCTTACACAGGTTAAATATGTAAACCAATGCCTTAAAAAAGTCATGACTGACCAGTATCCTTCAAAGCTCACAATGAGGATTCTGTACACAGCAGATTACCTTAAAATAGCCATGTAGTGAGACTGACCAACATCAACACAGAAAGAAAAATGGGCTGGATTTCTGTATTTGTTATTTTAGTCAATCAAAAGAAGATTATATGTTTGTGTAAAGGTTCAGTAACAACTTAACAGTCAGGCCACAAAGCTAAAATATATTCAGATGTTATTAAGGTTATAGATGAGCCAACATGAAAGCTTAAACATCTGCTAAATCTAAATGCAAAAATATGACACAACAATATGGTTATTCTCATTTGTTGAAGCTGGAGTTGGAGGGATTGTAACAGTGTAGAATACAAGGATATAAACAGGTTTTTTTTGCATTCTTTGAAGGAGTTATTCCTCATAATGTTGTTCTGAATAAGAAGCACATATTCTGGTAATATTTTGACCTACACCATAACTGCATCATATAAAGAAACTTACTGTAGAGACCTGCCAGTCGGCTTATGTGAGGAATGCAAACCAAGCTCAACAAAAGTGAAAATGTGCAACTGAGTTATCTGCTTTGTTTCTCAGTGAATCCATATCAATGTGGAAGGAAACTCCTCTCCACTCCCCCACAACGGAGGAAATAACTTAACAGTCATATCATTTCTGCATTTTAAAGGAACTGATTTAGGCTTGTTTTATACAGTGATTACATTAAGTGCTGAAAATACAGTGAATCCTATAATGCAGTCCCAGAGCCTCAAATTGTTGCTTATTTGTCTTTTATTTGTTTGTGTGTGAACTAATTATGAATGTAAGTGTATAGGAGAGCTGCAAAATGGCAAAACCTTTAATGTACAGCCCCACCAGGATACTCCAGACGTTTGAAAGGTACTTAAATGGTGGTGGGAGGTTAAAGCGTGTGGAATGTGGCAGGAATGTAATGTCGTTTTAAAGAAAAACCTGCCGATGACATTAACCAGATGTTCGTGTGATCTTTAGTTTCCCTTAACATGGAGACAGTGAAACTGTTACAGCTGTTGTGCGTGTATGGTTCATGCAGAGCAGCTGCATCAATAAGAAGTTTTCTGCCCTCATGTGGAAATAATCAGAACTGCTGGGGATAAATGTATTCAATGGGATCAGCTTTGTGCACATTATGAATGGTTTGATGTGTGATAGATAAGCTGAATGCTCTGTTTGGAGGTTGGTTCCTGTTGTTTTGTTTTGCTGCTGTTATGGAATGGATCGACCCACAGTAGCAAGAACAGTGATTCTGAATTCTGCATTAATAAAAGACTTAAGGACGAACTTAATGACTGTGTTGTTTGAGCTTGAATATAGACTTTTTGTGGACTTTGGAATGTTGCCTCGCAAGAACATTGAAGTTTAGCAAATGACTTCCTCCTTTTCCTCCTTTTTTCCCATGCATTCCTCGTTTTCTGTGTGAAATGGAGTTAAGATTCCTTACAGCTGTAACAAAATGTTTAATAAAAAACATGAGGTCAGGAAACAGTTTGGGTCAGGTGTTTAGGTTAGGATTTCACTTTGACTGGATGTAGTGATAGCCATACAATTTCCTTCTCTCATTGAACTAAAGGGTTTGATTTAAAGAGGTCATTGCGTGATTTTACATCTTCCTTTGAATGGGGTCTGGAAATGGACAAAGCCTTGAAATCCATATCAGTTCTTTTCAAAAGAAGACAGTTACAATGCATGATGGCATTAGCATAAAATGTATTTACAGTATATAGTGTTTAGCTGTTGGCTGATTTGACCCAACTCAAATCAGCACTGCTCAGCTGAGGATTAAAGAACTTTAAAAGTGCATTTCAGACAATTTATGACAAGGGAAGCAGCATAAACAATTAAAACCTCATGTTTTGGGACAAACATATTGTTCCACTGAAATCATCCTATAATAGTCTGTCTATAATAGTCTCTGACTTTGCTCCCATTATTAAGCCCTTTTTTGCAGTAAATCAATGCACTTAAACCTTTTCTGACACTAAAAGCGTTTTTGTTACCGGTAATTTTGACCTGTACTTTCCAAGTAGATGACACCTTCAATCTCACAAGGAAGCATGACTCATCACTTCCTCTCCATTGGGCTCATCTCAGAACTGGACTTTTCATATAATGTCAGACTTGTCAAGCAAGTGTTGTTGAATCATTGGGCGTTATGGAAGCTGCTTCACTTTATGTAACCCGCCTCTGACACATAGATTCAAGCACCAAAAAGCTTCAGTCCACATCATGATGGCCTGTTAATATCCCACAGACTAACAGCCACACCCATTCAGTCTTCTACTGCTTCATATTTTGTTAAAGTAACTTAATTTCATGCTTCATTGCCAACGCCAGCTGCAGTAAACAATAACAAGCCCTCTGTCATATGCACATAATTACGATAAGGCACTGTTTTATGCAGTGCCCAGTAAAAGCAAACAATCTCCCAGCAGACATCACGGTGATTTTCACAGTTTGGAAACATCTAAACTTGCCATCCAGACTTGGGAATGACAGAAACCATTTGTCTTGAGACACGTGAGGCTGTCTGCTGTGAAAGTTTACTGGATCTGATACAGTTCCTCCAAACCTCAGTGACTCACAAGCTACTGGATTTTAACAGTGAACAGTAACATTCATCCCTCCAAGGCCTCAGTAGGTTTGCTCTGTGAAGGATCATATTGTTTGGGCAGAGAAGCACAAACGTAATCTTATTTTTACACGCCATCCAGTTTTGTCACACAAGATGCAGAATTTAAATCTTACTTGAATTTAAGTTAAGAGGTACAGTTGCAACAGTTGCAAAGTATGTGCATTACTACAAGCTGCAAGTAATAAAGTAATAAAATACCATTTTATTTATTTATTTTTTAATTAATTAATTAAAAAATAAAAAAAAAACATTTAAAAGAGGTTCTTTGCTCATCTGTCTATTAAGTGTTGACAGTACTGACTCCTTCCTTGAGCCGGGTGTCATTGTATGCTTGAATGATTTTTAGTTTGGTGTACAGAAAACACAATTCGTCTGAAAATTTATTATTGCACAAAACCACCTGAAAAGATTGCAAGAAAATGGGGTCATTAGAAGCAAGATAAACAGAAAAACATTGATGGGTTAAAATTTTTCCACATAAGACTGTAAAGATTTTGTGTTTATATTATGGAGGTGGTTATTCCTATTTGACACATGGCTGCTCTATGACAGAACCTGTCAGATAATGTGGACCAGTATAGGACTAGTTTTAATGACGTATTGTCTCAAGAAAGTCACAAGGTTAATAGTAAATACTTTACTTATAAGTGGAAGCTGAAGTTACAACAAACTGAAACTCTGAATTGAACAGAAACCATATAAAACAATGCTAAATGTGGGGGGAAATATAAAGCTTAGTCTGTATATCCATTCTATCATGCTTTGTGTGTGCGCTGCAGAGAGTTTTATCGCCATAATGCATAGAAATGATTTTCATGTTGGTATAGCCAGATATCGAAGCCCTCATTCTCAAATGTACCTGAGGATTGTAATGATAAAGACCTCTTACGAACCTAGAAGTCCCAGATACCAAATCAAACAGATCTAATCTGTGGTTGCAGGACTCATTAACAAGACACACCTTTTGTGAAGATGCCATGCGGGTCTTTGTGCCGTTGATCTTATCTGGTGTTTGGGTTTATGGTGATGCATAACGGATGTGGAAGGAAAACAAACTGAGAAATCAAAGACTCGCCTACCTGCAGACAGAACCTGCATCCAGCAGGGATACTTCACAGGGTGGAGTCTGTTGTCATGTCTATTGTGTACACTGGTGCAAAGCGTGCAGTCCCATGGTCACACTCTCAAACATGCAGGAATGTCTGATGAGTTAGGTTGTGTCTGAAAACCTAAAACTGCACACAGTGTAATTCTGAGATGGACAGAGAGAAAACAGGCAGATTAAAGTACACTTATCCTCCAACAGCTAGGATTTACCTTACCAGCAGTAACTCTATACAAGCATGTTCCATCATTGCATTAGTGTGCATTAGCTCCTTTGGTGGGATGCCAGAAAATCCTGCAAATCCTCCACCAGGAGCTTTTATTAAACAGGTTTGCCCTAATAAAACACATATGTGCACCTTTCCAAGGGTCAGTATTTGTTTCCTCTATTTGTATTGTAACACTAATCTAATCAAAAGCAGGTGTTTGTAACGCTTTCCCTCATAAAAGGAGTGTAATGTGTTTGAGAGCTGGAATGGGAAATGGCAAAGTAAAGTAGGC
>JBAMHV010000013.1:9745616-9803956 GCA_037177535.1 Pseudomugil gertrudae
TCTTGGCAAAGCAAAATTGCTCAGCACAATATAGCAGCCAGACCATCATTCTGCCTGCTGAGATGCTAGACAAGACATGTTAAAGAAAAAATAAAAATACAATTTTCAGTTAGCAAGAAATGCTTCACCACGCTGCCAGTACTTTTTATTATTATAAAGTATATACTCTAGTTTCAGTGCATTTGTTGCTTTTTTACGATATGAAATTTGAAAACTACCAAAATTTGTCATCCTTGTTAAAACTTTTGTCTTAAACCTTACTTTAATGGCTGTGAGATGTTTGAAGATTAATTAGTGAGGATGTTATTTCCTTTAAACTGATTTGCATTTAGTTTTTTCTTGGTTTTATTTTTTTAAACCTGTCTTCTTATTTCCATAATGTTTTAACCAGGATTTAACGGAAGCAGAAAGTGTTGCAGAATACCTGCAGTAACCGAACACCCAAAACAAATGTACCCATCCTGTCAAAGAAAGAAAGAATATAAAAACCATTGTGTCTTCAATGTGTATGAGCTATTGAATAGGCTGAAGTTAAGTTAAAAAAGAGCAATTAGAATTACCCACAATGCAGGTTACCTCGAACATACAAACTCACTTTTTATTAGGTCCAAGATAATGATATTAAGTGACATCAGAGATTTTAACACTATACTATTTTTATACAAAGTCAAGAATGACCTACTGCCATGTCACCTACAATCAATGTTCCAGGAAAAAAATGTGGAATATAAGCTTAGAGACAGGTTAGAATTCAAAATAAGATGATACAGAACAACAAAAAAGGGATTTTGTATTACTGTCAGTGGAGGGAGACTGAAATATACTGAATGATGAACTGAAACAATGTGCTAATATCAATATATTTAAGAAAAAATATAAACAGTGTTATAATTATGTATGGACATGAGCTAGTGTAAATATGTATGTAGGTGTTTGTGTGTGTTGGCTTGCATGACATGCAAATGATGGCAGACAAAACACAACCTAACTAAAATGGTATAGATGGTAATGTTTTTTCATTTGTGTTTATTGTGGTAATATGGTTAGAGAAAGGGGTAGGATTTAATAAGTTTATACTTCTTCCTACCCCTTTTCGAACACGTTTAATAAGTTCTGCTCTCTTTTTCTTGTTTTATTAGATGTTTGGTGTTTTTGCAAGACACACTTGAGCTGTAAACTGTTTGAAATAAATAAATAAAAAATAATCTGCGAGTACTTAGCTGATTTGATTTCATGCAGGGTGAACGAGGACTTCGAGGTCCACCTGGTCCTCCCGGACCTCCTCAAGAAGTTGAAGGATCACCGACCACAGTGTACTTACCTGGACAGCCGGTATTTACTCAACACATGTTACTATAATGTCACCATAGATTAGAGAGATAACTTGATTTGTTTTGCCTTCTGACTTTTATTTTTATTCTTTCTCTTTTTACTTATACTTGAAGGGATTACCTGGACTTAAAGGGGACAAAGGAGAAAATGTAAGTATTTTTCCCTCAAATGTTGCAGAATACCTGCAGTAGACAAGGACTAGTTAATATCAGTTATTCATTTTTGCTTTGGTTTGTGTTACAGGCCTTTTGCTCAAATTATCAGTATGGTCCCAAAGGTGAACCTGGACCACCGGGACCAAGAGTAAGAGGCAGAACAAAACAAAAACAAATAACACTCGTCAATGACTCAATAAGTGTTTAAAATGTATTTTTTATTATTTTTTTGCATCCTTAAAAAAATTACTGAAATACATTATCGACAATGTGTGTGTGTGTGTGTGTGTGTGTGTGTGTGTATATAGGTATGCAGGTGTGTGCACATTTTTGAATGACTGTAGTGAACTAAAATATAGTAAAATAATCAATATACTGTATTTATTTAAAGACAGACAGAAATAAAATAAAATTCAAATTTACAATAATATTACAATAATACAGTAACTATTGTACTTGTAATTAATTATGTATAATTAGTTTATATTATTTTGTAATTATTAACAGACAACAGGAAAAACAACTGAAACAGAACACACAAAGGAGAACTACAAAATAAGACAGGAAACCAGAACTACAGCCCAAAACCACACAGACCCTAACAATCTTCCCTTTCTCCTGGTTCTATAGCATAAAACATACTTACATAACATTTTTCTGATATTTAAGCATGAATTTCATTAAAAAAAAGCATTTGGTATAAAACCATAGTATAAACAGATTAAACAACTTTGCAGAGAGAGTCCAAGCTGTGCATTAATACTGTGCAATGCACAGGTCCTTCTTGTCCCTTCCTTATGTTTACCATGTTTAGATTCAATACCAAACTGGTTAAATGGTTATCTGAGGTCAAGATTCAGTGATCTGCCCAGTTTACAATAATATTTTCTAGCTAAAATTTTAGATAGAATGCTGCAGGCTGGTAATCATGTCTGCTATTTATTTTACTAGCGTTCGCTTTTATGATGATACTAGCATAGCAAATGGAGTCCAGCATGAACCCAAGAATTTAGAGCCTTGTAAAACCAGCAAACACAGGATAAAGTTTTCTACTGCATCCTTGTGTCACACCAATTGTTTCTAAAAATATAGATCCCTAATATTACTGTCCAAAAGAAAAAGAAAATCTTATTGCAAACAAAGTGTTAAAAAAATAAAGATAACCAAGTATGCGTTTGATTTTTAGGGTAAACCTGGAAAGGATGGAGAGGTTGGGCTAAAGGTAACACCAACTTACCTTATTATACACCAAATCTGTCATCCAACTCTTGTTATGTTTGACTCTATTAAATATCACTTATATACACCATATCATGTAGGGAGAAGAAGGCTTTACTGGGGCACCTGGAAAGCCTGGTGAACAGGTAACTAATGAATAACCTAATGGATTAAACAAAGTTTAGGTTTCTATAAGAAAATCTATGAATATTAAAGGGATTTAAAGTCAAACCGGTTAAATATTTCATGGGTTTTCAGGGTGAAAAAGGAGACAGAGGACCCCCTGGTCATGTAAGTGATCTTCTATCTTTGTCTTTTCCATCTCATTCTGCATGAAATTTGACCATTTTAACTGACTTTAAGTCTGGTGGTATGTACAGATAATAAAACTTTTTTGCTTTGATTAGTAGAATCATGTAATTTTACTCAAGGATATCAAGCAATTCTACATTCCTATTACATTCTTAATTGATTTCAGTGTTATAAAGTTAAAATATTAATTGCATCTTTGTAACTATGTGCTTGTAGGGTAGTGGTGCACCTGGCCCCCCTGGCCCTCGTGGCCTACCAGGGTTAGAAGGAGAGAAAGGTAAAATGATGCTTTGATATGCTGGCAAATATTTAACATAAAAAATGTATCTCATTGGTATAATCCTATAGTAATTCTTCTGATCTATACCAGCACTAATTGAAACTTTCCCTTTATTTTTGGTTTACCTCTAACCTGCAGGTTTTCCTGGTCCTCAGGGAGAAGCTGGTCCACCAGGTAAAGTCACCACTGATTTTCAGATGATTAGAACTTTGCATTAAGTCTGCATATGCTAGTCACAGTTGTCTACAAGAAGAAAAAAAAGGTGTGTCAAAACTCCCACTGCAGTTTGAAATGAGTCATAAATGAAGTTGCCTCATGGAGACAGCCATGATGCATACTGGGCTGAGAAAGCACCAGTGTAAACATTAAATCACAGACTGAGTCAAATTGCTTCTCTGGCTGAAGACTGAAAATGAAGAGAGATGAAGTGGGCAAACACCTTGAGTTGAGTTCAGCAGACTAATACACCTTTTATACAACCTATTACTCTGTGTGAAAATATAGAAATAATGGGGAAGAAATGTTTGGTGCTTTCTTTAAGCCCTGCTGTTAGAGTTGAACCACCTGATGTGTAAGAGAGGATGGAGGCAAGATGCATCCTGCAAAACAGCGTGAGGTTTTGTGTTGTGATTCTGTAAGCACAGCCATGTCTTTTTAAAGTGTACACTAAGGTGACAACATACCAAACTTTGTTGGACTCAGTGTGAGCATGGAAATGTAAACAGTGACTATATGAGGAGGGGTGTCTTAAACAGCATTATACTGTACAATCATCTTTAGGCAAGCACAGGTTTGAAAGCATGATTTCTGCTCAACAATGTGCAAGATAATAAAATATACAAACAAAGACAAACAAGTACTTTACTGGCAGTGACACAAGAGGAAGAAGAACACTTTTTAATTTAGTTCTAAATCAGAATATGTTGATGGGAAGCTGTGAGGAGACAACCAGCTCACATTTTCATAATACAGTAGCCTGAATCTTGCATGCATAAGAAGGTCTTTTAAATTAAAAATGACATATCCAATGTTGGGTAAAATGATGTGTATTCTCACCCTTTAATCAACATAGTTTTACAATGTTTTGCCCGTAAAAAAATAATAGCAGGTAGAACAAATTACAATAACACTAATTGATTAATTCTTAGTGAAATAAAAGTCACAACTGAGCTGCATGTTCAATGTATTATTGCATGTGTTTTTTCTCAAAGAAACAGATGTGTGAACAGCTTGTCTTCATTGTACAAACTAGATTAATAACTTTATTTTTTGCATTCCAGGCCGTCACATTGAAGGGCCTCGTGGGGAGAAGGGTGTGAAGGGAGATGTGGGACAAAAAGGTGACAGGGGCCTTGATGGACAACCTCTTCCTGGACTGTCAGGACAACCTGGACCCCCAGGACGCCCTGGAGAACCTGGATCACCAAGTATGCCTTCAACAAATTAACAGGATGAATCTTCATGCCAATAGATGTGTTTAATAATCCAATTTTTGTTTGTGTTTGACCTGCCCAGTTGATCCTAATGAGTGTGACATTGAGAAGGGAGCTCAGGGCCCACCTGGACCTTCTGGCTTACGAGGGGAAGAGGGACAAAAAGGTGATGAATTAGAAAAATCAATCTGAGTTTATCTTTGTGTGCATCACATGAATTATATCATTTATATCATTATTGCTACTAGTCTTCTCAATGAGAATGTGTAATGTGTATCTGCAGTAATTGCTAGAACAAGCTT
Source organism: Pseudomugil gertrudae (assembly GCA_037177535.1). Classification (NCBI taxonomy): domain Eukaryota; kingdom Metazoa; phylum Chordata; class Actinopteri; order Atheriniformes; family Pseudomugilidae; genus Pseudomugil; species Pseudomugil gertrudae. The sequence goes on from JBAMHV010000013.1 coordinate 9,750,649, forward strand.
TATTGTGTCTAGGTGACAAAGGTGACACCTGTGTTAATTGTGGAACCCTTTCTGTACCACCTGGCTCCCAAGGCCCTAAAGGAGATAGAGGTGAGAGACTCAAGTCACACAAAAATAAAAAGATTATATTAAATGACCTTCAATCATTTATTTTCCACACCTATGTACTTATGTACTCCATACATAATTACTTAATTTTACATAAAAATGTAAATAATGAAATCAATTTAAACCACAGAGATTCTGAATGTCATCTATCTTTACTTTGTTAGAGATGTAACAGAGTTATTCTTCAGCTACACTGGTAATGTAGATGCATGGATGGGAACTGAACAGTTTTTACAGTTGGAAAAGTTGCTATAAGCTTTCTTCTTCTGCTATACTAAGCTTTCTTTGTTTATGTATAAGCTGCTGGAAATTTCCCTAATTTCCCTGAGGGAGTTATTCCAAAGGGATCAGTAAAGCCAAGTCAAGTCTAAGTCCAAGTCTAAGTCTGTAGACAAATATGCAAGCAACAAAAACAAAATCAAATGACAATTGGGTAATCCATCCATCCATCCATTTTCTACCGCTTTTCCCTGAACGGGGTTGCGGGGGGCTGGAGCCAATCCCAGCTCACAACGGGCGAGAGGCAGGGTACACACTGGACAGGTCACCAGTCAATCATAGGGCCTAATTGGGTAATTAATCTGCAAAAAAAATGTTACTGGAATACAAGTTTAGCTCTCAGTTTGACCCCTTTATTTAGCAATATTTGGTAATATTGATTGGATGAATTCTTACATAAAAACTACAAAATAAACAGCACTTTTCAAGAATTGCTAAAAATACATATTACATAGTTTTGATTCTTCAAGGCTTATTGTAACATATATTCAGCTTCTTATTCTGTTTTTTAACCCACCTCAGCTGATATACATGATTGAAATACATGAAAAATGTTGCTGAAAATCCAGTTGAACACTATTTAAGTCTTGGCTTCTGTCTTTTATGTCATACGATTATACTGTAATAATTTTAACATAACACATGGTAATAAATGGTAAATGTTTCCTAAAATTTTGTTACTTTTTTATTTTACATTTTGATAGAGACAAACCATTTTTTAATGAATTTGGTCTTAAAAGTTAAAAATGTTTGTCCCTATTGGGGCAGAACATGGTCTCAGTGCAATAATACCTAACCCTATCCCAGGGCTACGTTTTGCACTTCAATTCATTCTATAGTCACATGGTAATATACCATATACTCATGCTAGAAATGATTAATTATTAATTATTTTAATATTATTTGAATTATTTAATTAATTATTATTATTTTTTAAATATTTTATTGATGGGACAAACATATATTTAAAATGTTTTTAACCATTTTTTCTTCAGCCAGACATTATATGGCACCATGTCTGCTTGTGAAAGATCCCAGTAAACACGTTTTGCCACCTGTGTAATATTTTGTAAATGGCCTTTTCCAAACATTCTGCTGAGGATTTCCATAACATTCACACAGACTTTTATGACTTGATTTTAATCTCAACCTTTCATTATCTATTGTTACTATTGTTACAGTTAATATATTTTATCACACTTAAATTCTTTGAATTGTTTTTATACAGCTAATGACTAATCATATTGTGTTGTGTAACAGGGTTTATATTGATTCAAATAAATATCCTTTGCTTTTTAAAGTGTTTCTGACCTCATCTATTTCCAGACAGTTATTTGAATCTATGTAACTTTTTTTAAAATGTGTATTTCCACACACATAGAAATGATCATTGAATCAGCTCAGAATGATTATCTCATTTGATAGGACCTCCTGGTCCAGTTGGTAGCAAAGGAGAAAAGGGTAATCCTGGTCCCCCTGGACAACCAGGAACACCTGTAAGTAAAATATCTGACTGAGTCACACTAAATTTATTAAACTAATTTAATAATTACTTTGCACAATATTAAACACGCAGGCAATTTTAGAAAATTTTTGGTTGGTTTGTTTTGTACTTTATGTTTAGGGTTTTCAAGGAAATCCTGGACTGATGGGATCCCCCGGTGCTGTAGGTGAACCAGGAGATGTTTTCATAGCCCCTGGTCTTAAAGGGGAAAAAGGTCGTCCTGGTCATCCTGGTTTACCGGGACAGCAGGGATTAGATGGACTGCCAGGAAGAGATGGCCAAGCTGGTCTACCTGGCCTAAAAGGAGAACCTGTAAGTGTCTCTGCTCTTTAAATTATGGAGCCAGTTGCCGGGACAGGTTTAAAAAACTAGATTGTGGAAAATTTATAAAGGCAAACCACTTAATTATACTGCTGGGTGTTATGTAGGACATAAACATACAAATAAAAAGAATAAAGAAAAAAAATCCAAATCAACACATTTTTTTAAATCTTAAATTTGCAGATAGTCAATTGACGATTGTGTTTGATTATTAAACATTTTCTGATGGAAAAAGCTTAGAAATATTGTTTGAATTATCACTAAATGGCTGATTTATATCAACATGATTTAACTGAGAAATCATAAATTAAGTGATATTTGAATGTACTCTGAAGTACTCAAGCTATTTTATAACCAGCTGTTTTTTTAAACAACCTAAAACTTACAATCTTATTTTCTAATTTTCTTTTTCAGGCAAAAGAAGGCATTAAAGGTGAACGTGGACCATATGGAGAGCCTGGTCTGATTGGACCTCAAGGAGAAATGGGTCCTCCAGGAGTGCCAGGCTTTGGTCAACCAGGAAAGCCTGGAGAAAAGGGCAGTGTGGGAAAACCAGGACTTCCTGGAACTCCTGGTCTACCTGGTAAGTATTTAGTCTGACATTACAACCAGATATGCAGTGGATGAAATAGAAAGTTTCTACTGTTCTCTGGTCTTTAGGAAGGCTATTCTACAAATGTATGCCATAATACTTGGGGGATCAAAGGGTTGTGGGGGTTCATTGAGCAAAAGCAGATTTTTAGGTTCTGTTCCTGGTCTTAAACAACATTTGAGTTGAAGGTAGTTGCAATTGTGATTAAATCAGTTTTGGAAGTCCAGAAAACAGGTAGCCTCTACACAGACTATCTTTATCTCTCTCTTAATTCAACTGATTTTGGTACAAACTGGTCTGTAGCTTTGGAGGCATTCTCCAAGACTTGTTTCTCCATGGAGCATAACAACTGCAAGTACGGTAATAGGAAAGACATTCCTTCTAATGTTAGTATACCCGTACCTTGTATTTTCCAGGTGCAAAAGGTGATTCAGGAATAAGTATTAGCACTCCTGGACCTCAGGGGGTACCTGGACCACGTGGAGAGAGTGGCCAACGTGGACTTCAAGGTGAGCAACAAGCTCTTTTTGTACCGTTTATAGCAACAACCCAATTACTGTATTCATACTAACTGCACATACTGTCCTCTTTAAATAGGTATCTACAAAATTTGTTAATTAATTTTAAATATTTATTTGATTATTGAAGTACTTTATATTAAAAGAGAAAATTATATTTAAATGTTCTCTCATTGCTTACAAAACATTGTGCTGATTGCAGGCGACAGTGGCCTGCCAGGCGATCCAGGGCAGCCTGGTTTCCCTGGAAGTAAAGGTGATCAAGGACCACCAGGAATTGGATTACCTGGCCCACATGGTCCTAAAGGTCAGTAGAGTATTGATATGGTATGCACATTATTTGAAGTATGCAAAAGTCTCATGAAACTGATGTTTGTTTTTCATTCCAATAGGATACAGTGGAACTCCAGGTGCCCAAGGTTTACCTGGAGAGCCAGGAAGACCAGGAAAGGATGGCTTCACGGGAAATCCTGGTCCACCTGGGCAAAAAGTGTGGCTTTGTCAATAGTTAATTATTTATCTAATTATTTCAAATGCAACTAATTAAGAACCTTGTATTTATTTAATGGCTCCTGCTTCAAGTTACATATGAGACCGTTTTTGTGTTGTTCATATCAGACATAGACAAAATGGGCAGGCTGCAATGAACACTCAAGAGAAGAGTTGTAGGAGTAATTCTTGATACCTTTCTAAATAAGATATTAAATACTTGTGAAGGGAAATCAGTGCTTACCTTACAGCATCTTTAGCCAATCAGGCCAAAAGCTTGGTTACTACAATAAATAAAAATAGCAATATAATTCTTTGTTGAAATGGTAATCTGGGAGATTTTAATGTCATTAAATTACCTTAAGCTTTTTAGAGCTCTTTAAAAGCTTATTTCTCAACTTTGCAGGGTGATCCAGGACGGGGTCTCCCAGGTCCAAAAGGTTCACAAGGTCAGCCAGGAATTACTGGTTTTCCAGGAGAAAAGGGTGGTACTGGATTCCCTGGAATTCCTGGACAAGAAGGACAGACAGGACCCCCTGGACAACAGGGTATCAAAGGTACTAAAGAAAAATAAATCTCATAGTAACTCTACTGTGAAGTTTCACTGGGTTAGCCCATACCCCAAAATAAAAAAAGCAAATGTCATTTTGGTTTAAATTTTATTACATTTTTCTGTTTTCTTTAACAGGTGACATCGGGCCCCCAGGACCTCCTGGACAGGTTGGTCAACCAGGTCCTCCTGGTAAAGGCTCTCCTGGAACTCCTGGACCACAAGGACCACCTGGAGAGCCTGGACCACATGGTTAGCATGAACTGAGCTAAGAAAAAAATCCATAATCATTATTTCAGCTGAGACAGTGTGTTGGAAAATATACCGTATTGTTCTTGTGTTTTAACAGGTAGCGTGGGTGTTAAAGGAGAAAAGGGTTACCCGGGTGCTCCTGGTCTCGACATGCCAGGGCCTCAAGGAGAGAAGGGAAGTTCCGGATTCCCTGGAATTCCAGGTTCTAAAGGGTTCCAAGGGCCACCAGGCCAACCAGGCAGAGACGGACAAGTTGGACAACAAGGTGAGTCAGTCAACCAGGAAACACAGTAGGTCAGATCTAATAAAGGTTTGGGTGTAAAAAAGTGTGCAAACTAATTTATGAATGACACACATCTTTTAAATGGGCAAAATTATACGTCTACATCCAGTTAGGTTTCGCATAATTCTCTGTTTGTTTGTTTTTTTATTGAGAATCCATTTAGATTATCAAATAAATGTGATTTAAACGTGATCTCCTATAAAAAAACAATTCAATTCAATTTTACTTATATAGCTCAGTATCACAACAAAGTTGTCTCAAAGGGCTTCACAGACAAGAAGAAACCATGATGAGCCCAGGTTGAAGGAGAGATCCTCTCCCATGATAGACAGGTCCTGGGAAGGAATGTTTTGTACACCAAAACTGTCCCACATGCATAAAAAACACAATGACATGACAGTGTGTGTGTGTGGCATTAATATTTTGGTGGAAGTCAACATGGACAGTCACAATAGAGCATATCTTGCATTTTAAAATTTACTGTCTAACTGCAGCCAGCACATTTTCAATGGCATTGTTTTTAGGATGAGATTAAAAAAAGAAAAAAGAGGAGGACCAGATGGAATTGCAGTGGCAGCAAATACAGAAATGTGGGTATGAAGGCACAGCCAGGAGTAATGGGAGAGGGGATATGAGTGTGTTTACAGATAAGGAGTTAATAAATAACTTTCAACTGACAAACAGAACCTTTATGCAAAATTGTGAAGTCGCATGGCATAAGATACATATCAGATTAGGGACCACATATCCAAGTGGCCTGGGATCTTTAAGGGTTGAATAACCAAAATACAGCATATTTGGTGTAGGCTTGGAGTCCGTTACAAAAATAATGAACAAACCATCTTCATCTGGTTTTCTCAGACAAAACTGAAGCCTTTCAGAGCCAGGGAACAATTTCTGTCCTGTGGTTTCCATCATCTCATCAGTGATCCTCAGAAATTACTGTGTCTATGGACATGTGCTCTGCAAAGCTCAACCACGGTCTTTCATTGTTCTGTTTTTGTTCTTTGTTCGGACTTTGTTGTTGTTCGGAGTTGCTCAGCACAGTTCTGATCCTAAAGCTTGTTACATACTTCGCTTTTGTTCTCGAGCTCAAAGAAGAAAATTCTGTCATTTTGGTCTTGTGGGCTTGTGGGTTGAAGTTAGTTCTGAACGTATCAGGTTAGCAGAAGTTTTTTCTTGTTGAGCTTGAGGAGGATTGTGATTAGTTGGACATTTGATGTGAACGAGGTTACTGCGGAAAAAAAATTACGCGGACAGTTCTTTTTACCGATGCAAGGTTGAAAAAATACTTTTAATAGAACAGCTGACTGAGGTGGAAAGAAATTATGAAAATATTTACAGCATGTGGCACTTAAAGACAGACAGTTACCCACACAACCTACCCTGCTGCGGACAAATTATCTCTCTGTTAATGAAATAAGTGGGTCAGTTATTTATTGCACATAAAAACACAGACAGACCACCTGCAATGATCCCCGCTCCGTTGCAGACGCAGCGAGCATGACTGAAACAGACCACAAATAACTTTTTTACTTGTTTTTGCTGCCTTGAGAGCAAGAACAAACATTTTGCTTCTTGTGGAGTATGTAACGTGGGGTATGTCCGTGTCTATAGTGTAGAAATTATTTGCCCACTTGCAGCAGGCCTGGTTTGTTAAAGCAGCCAAAAAGCATTCTCTGACTTTTGGCTGCAGCTCAAGTTCTTATTTCTGTATCAGAGGTCTGCCTCTCCTTCTGTCAGACTTATACCTCTAACAATACATGCAAGTTATACATTGTTAGAACCTTTAAGGTGAAGCATATAACATGGTTTTACCATATAACATAAAAGTCATATAACAGGATAAGAAAAATGTATAACACGTGTATATAAAAGGTTTAATAGAGAGGAATCTTTGAAGTATAACCTGTGTTATTTAAGGATCATTCCATTAAATAAGCAAATATAAAATCCTGCAAGTTGGTAGAAAGCTGTATTAGGCTCATATCTGGATGTCCTGGGAAAATATTCTCCAAGTTGCATTCAGAGAATGTGTTGTATGAGATAATGAAATAAAACGATAGGTTTGAATTTAACATTAGCTCACATTGTAAAAGCAGATGTGTAAATAACACATCTGGAGAGTTAACCAAGCTTTTTATTATCTGTAGAATGTTATCAAGAGCAGGCTGTTAAATATTGTTTCTTCTCTGTAGGGGAAGAAGATCAAGTAAGATAAGCTGGTTTAGTTAGCTGGGGGGTGTTTCAGTCCCCATCTTCATGTGGCAACACCTCGAAGAAATACATTTCTTAGTTCAAAGTTCACAAGTCATTAATTATCCCAATGAAAGATTTGCAGTGGGAAAGAAAAGTTCATCAGTCACTTAAGTCTTTAAAACCAAATACATAGTTTAGAAAATGTCAAATATATTTTTTGCCCTCTGAAGGATTTCTTCACATCTGTTTAATTTCTGTTATCTTATAAGCCATAAATATTCCAAAAGGGATATCTCTGGTTTCCTCTGGTCCCTTTATCAGATAATACACTGCAATGAATTCAATGCCTCTAGAAGACATACAACATACAATATTTAAATATCTTTTAAACGTTTCTTTTATCTTTTTAACCTTAAAAGTTATTTATGGCAGGCTTCTTTTTATATTCTAGTCTGCTATGTCCTATATGTTATATTAAATTCTGAGATGAGCCATCCACAAGTCTGGATATTTTTAAAAAGCAGCTAAAACATTTTTATTTTAACAAGATTTGATTTAAACTTGCGTTCTTCTGTTTGTTTTATTTGATTGTGCATGTTTTTGACTGCTTTCTGTGAAGCCATTGACAACTGGCTGCAAAAGGTGCTACAAATAAGCTTTACTTACTTACTTGTGGGTATGTTAACAAGGTAGCATAGCATATTTTATGTCATTAGGTCTGGTTGAGTTTTAACCAGATTTTAATCTCCTCTTTAGTTGCTGTTGTCTTACTCTCTGGGTTTGTGTGTGTGTTGGTTGTAGGTCCTAAAGGTGAAATGGGGGTCATAGGAACACCAGGGACACCAGGATTTCCAGGACCACCAGGGACACCTGGATCTCCTGGTTTGAGAGGTGAGACATACAAAACATTAAAACTTGCTAATCTTGAGAATTCTTCAGATTTATCAACAACACCCCAAACCTTCAATTTTTTAGGGGATCCTGGAAATACTGGACCAAGAGGAGATATTGGAGAACCTGGGCCAAAGGGTGAAAGGGGAGAGCAAGGACTTCAGGGACCTGCTGGAAACATGACTGATGCTGAAATGGAGCACATGAAAGGGGAAAAGGGAGACACTGGACATATGGGTATAAAGATCACCATGGCCTTTGACACATGAAGAGTATCTTCATCATGTGGATAATTACTTCAAAGAAATCAAGCTATGGCTGACTGTTGTCCAAGAGTTGATCAGAAAGCTGCATGCTTGTGTTTAATTTTGATTCCTTTCCCCATTAGGCCCCCCTGGTGACTCTGGAGAGAGGGGCATACAAGGAATTCCAGGTGACCCTGGAATGCCTGGGAAAGATGGAGAACCTGGATTACCTGGGCAGCCTGGTAAATTATCTGGCCCCCTGAATTTTACTGCTTATCTATAGGATACATCAGTTTCTATCTCTTTCTCTCTATCTATTTACATCTCAACATCACCTATATAAATCAGGTGAGAAAGGAGATCGTGGTTTCCCTGGAGAGTCTGGCACTATTGGACAACCTGGACAGAAAGGCAGTACAGGAGAGATGGGAATACCAGGTACATTACATGTTATATGCCAAGCAATACCTACATTATTGTACATAAAAATAAAAACACACCTTTAAACCTCTGCATGTTTGAAACAACTGAAGATAAAAGTAAAGATTGTTTGGCACAAAATTGAATCGCAGTATTGGTTGATGCTTGCAGATATGACAGATTTCCATTCTGTGTGTTTGTGAAGGTCCCATTGGCCCAAAAGGTAAAAAAGGAGATTCTGGTAAACCAGGAGATCCTGGATTCAGAGGCAGGGATGGTGATAAGGGTGAGAAGGGATTACCTGGTGATCCAGGTATCGGGGTACCAGGACATCCAGGAGAAAGGGTAATCAACTAATTAAAAATAGTGATGAAATATATGAGCAAAAAGAATAAATAAAAAAGCACAAACCCAGCAGAAATGAAATGCTAACAGTATGAACATCCATCATCAAATATACGCTATGTCCTGATCGTTTCTACTGAATACTGTGCTAATTTGCATTTGTAGATGTGTACAAACAAGCAGAGACCAAGTGAGCTTTAGAGAGAACAGATTTCACAAAAACTAGCACTGTACTTAATGTTACCCTATTAAGTTTTATAATGCAATCAGGTGTTATTTTTCCTATGCTTCAGTTCTTCATAAGTATGAAAACTTTGGGCATTTTTAGCTGAAAATACCAGGATTTTGTATTTTTTAGTAATTGCTTTGCTTTCATAGCCAAAAACATTCCAGAAACATTACTCCCAATTACTTCAACATTGCAGGGTGAGACTGGCCAGCCTGGATTCCCAGGATCACGGGGAGAAAAGGGTGAGAGGGGTCAAGAAGGAATGCCTGGCAAGCCTGGACAGCAAGGATCCAAAGGAGACAAAGGCAGCGTTGGGTATCCAGGTCGGATTTAAATTTGTGTTGTTTCATTCATTCACTGGACAATACTAAGAGTATTATAATCAAACAAGTCATTTTTTTGCTGGTGTGTTCTTATTCTCATTTGTTTGTGCATGTGTGTGTGTTGTATAGGTCAGGCTGGTAGACCAGGAGACCGGGGCAATCCTGGACTTCCTGGGTCTGCAGGAGAGCCGGGTAGAGATGGCCGGCCTGGTAAGTAACATTCTTGTTCACCTCCAGTCAGAGACATGCTGATTAAAACAAATTATGAAACCAATGAAAAACATGAAAATTAACAGTTTTTCTGATAAAAACAGCGACAACATGCTTAGAAGGTCTGTCATTCATTATTAGGCATTTGTCAGATTGTCAGACTCAGGACATAATACGGAGTACATTTGTTCTTCCCTAGGTGAACCTGGCCTACAGGGACCTTCTGGTCCTTGGGGAGAGAAGGGTGAACCTGGAGAGGATGGCATTCCTGGTTCATCAGGAGAAAGAGGAGACCCAGGTTAGAATCAAGAGAGTTAAAATAAGATTAAACACAGGAAAAATGCAGTAATTTATCAGATAATCACAGCCTGGTGTATTCATTTGCCTAGCAAAGGCCACTTTGAAATGGTTTTGAAACTTTAACATCCATCAAAAGAGCATTTTCTTTGGTTAACATCCATCAATTGTCTGTCTTTCATTAAGTAAGTATAATTAAGTATTGTATTTATTAGATTAATCATTGTCACTCAGCTATGCAGAAAACCATTCTGGTTTGCTCTGATTCTTCCTTTGGCAGTGCCCCACCCCTGCCTAAATATTTTCTAAAATTGTTCTAAACAGATTTTGTTTAATCACATGCTAAAATCTTAGTGGAACCTCAGAGGGCAGCACTGTGATGGGATATTAGGAATGTTGAGAAAGAGTTTTCAGTAGGCGGCCCACATCATCATATACATACATACAAACTTACAAATCTAACCATTGGTGCTGTCATCAGTCACCTGATTTTGCAATAGTGGAATAATGTTTAATATACAATGATACAAGCTAGATCTGCTTCGGCTTAGCCTGGTTGAAATACCCAGGAGTGAGTGAAAGTGTGGATGGTTGTTTGTCTATGTGTGTTGGCCCTGTGATGGACTGGCGAGCTGTCCAGGGTGTACCCCGCCTTTTGCCCGATGTCAGCTGGGGTTGGCTCCAGCTCCCCCATGATACCGTTCAGGGAATAAGCGGTAGAGAATGGATGGATGAGTTATCATATTTCTGCCAATAATGCTCATAAAACCTCCTCATCTTGCCAAATAACATAAAAGGCTAGCACTGCTGGAGTTCCCATTTAGGTAAAAAAAATAAATCGATGCATTCACACAGAACTGAAAAATTTGTAATTATTTATTTTACATCTAAAGGTGGTAAAATCTCAAATCTGAAGGTAATTTAAATAATTGAATAAAAATCGTTCACTCTTTGTGCAGGTTTACCTGGCCTAGGTTTGCCCGGGCCACCTGGAGCACTTGGTATTAAAGGTAAGAAGCTGTTTATTCCTGAATTTTACAGAATTTTACAACTACAACATACTTATACTGTCTTGCCATGTGACCTCATTCTCTCACTTCAGGTGACAAAGGTATTCCTGGCATCCCTGGCGCCCCAGGTCATCCAGGTGTCCCTGGTATTAAGGGAGACAAAGGTTTTCCAGGCCCACAGGGATCCCAAGGAGAGACAGGAGAGCGAGGTCACCCTGGCATCTCCTTTCAGGGTCCTAAAGGAGACAGGGGGGATACAGGAGAACCTGGACAATCAGGTGTGTGAAAGGCATAGCAAGACATGCCTTGAAATGAATGTGTGCAAGAAGACCTCCCAAAGTATAAAACAGCATGCAGAAGCTGTCACTTGGCAATTATAAACTGTCAATTGACAACTCTGCAAAAAAGACAGCTCAGAGATAAACAGAAAAACTAAAAACATCTTGTATTATGTACATATAATCAGGATCCCCAGGATCACCAGGACCTTCTGGTTTGCCTGGCAAAGATGGCCCAAAGGGTGACAAAGGTGCTCAAGGTCTCTCTGGTTTCCAGGGAGAGTCAGGGCGCAAAGGGGACACCGGAAATCCTGGATTACCTGTATGCCATAAATGTTTTCTACTTTATCTTTCATATTGTACAATTTATAAGAGAAAAAAAACTGACACAAGGCCGTTTTATTCCTGTGTGTGTGTGTGTGTGTGTATGAATGTTGAATTCAGGGACAACCTGGACTCCCTGGTGTTGATGGCCATAGGGGAGAGAGAGGATTACAGGGTGTTCCTGGCTTCCCAGGTGAGTCTGCAGTGTGATGAAGTATGTAATCAGTTGTGTTTTATCTATGCATGGATATTATTGGCTTCCTTCTCATTACATGTTTGCAAAAGTTGCTATCTAAAAATATTTTTATTGTTTAATATTAACATTCTGTTAACTTTATTCTTTTATTGAAAGTTTGAGAACAGAAAACAGTGGTGGGTTTGTTCGTGTAAATTAAAACAGTACTGTGCTCAGGAGGACAGATCATCCCCATTAGTCTGAGCTCTGAGGACTGGATGTTGATCACATCGTATAGTCTTAGGCTTCGAGACTTCTTCGTATGGTGGGCTGGCTTGACACACAACTGACTGCAATTGGCCAGTCATCACTGACTTGAGCAGACCAACCACTGCTCACGATATGGATTGGGATGTGCTGTTCAATGTGGGTGAATTTTTAAATGACCTGAGACCTGACTGATACTTAACCTGATGATTCTTAGTTACATCTGGGTTAGGTATCAGTCAGATCTGTGACATTGTACTGAGAGAGCATAGCTGACTGACACATTGAGACAGATATACAGTACTGTATAAAACCACACGTTGTTTTTAATGGAAAATAGCAGTTTTGCAGAAAGTTGCCTAGACTCCAGTAAACAATGGATTTGACTTGAATCAGTAGGACTGGTGCAGGTGTATTTTTGAGGGTTGCGTTTTGAAGTTTTGGTTTTGTACATGCCCACCTGTTGTCATGGGTGACCTGGTCAAGAGGTCAGCAGCATGTTATTGAATACCCAAAATACATAAAAGTCTATATGTAAACAGGCAAGATATTAAAAAGATGTTTATATATAAATTAGGAATGAGGTGATTACAATTAAAAACACAGGGACTGTTTATTAGCTTCTCCCTGTGCAGAAAGTAAAAAATAAGAATGATATGTAAGAAATAAAATGAGTTTGCATATTTTCATGTCAGACCTTATCAATCAGGAACAATGAATGCATATACTTACAGGAACTCAGAGAGGGCCAATTAGCTTCTGCAAGTCACAGTAATGAGTAGGGGGACCACAACTGGAGAGAAATCTTATTGCTGGTTTGGTTGCGACACTCATGCATAACCCCCCCACCCATAATGTAACAGTAATAAGAACCTAGCAAAGACAAGGTGCTTCTGTGCCCTGAGAGAGAAACATGATTTATTGCAGTGGTAAAATTTCTAACTTTGCTCTAGGTTTACAAACCAAATCATTAATATGGGCTTTGAAAGAAAGCTCATGATCATGATCAAAACCGCGGCACCTATAATTCAAAATTAACCATATTGACTTGCCATTCTTGGTCATTTTCAGGTGAATTAATGCTGGTAGTTCACATATATGAATATGACAAAATACCATGAATGTGGTTTTATTTGCATTTAAAACCAGTTTAAGGACATGCAGGCAAGACTGGACTGTATAAAAAGCAGCCTGTAAAAACTCTAAAACCTGGGATATAAAGAAGAGCAGCAGTAAATCATCATGTCATCAGCATAAAAATGGTACATGGCATTTGAAGGAATATCACACAGATTATTTATATATAATAATAATAAACTCTAAGCCCTGCAGCACCACTTTAGAAAATGTAAAGAAAGAAAAGAAGGAACCAGCCAACTGGGCACAGTGGCCGGTGTTTGTCAGATAATGTGCAAAATAAGTAGTTGTTTTTATTTGAGACACGATTAGTGTGTTAGGAGTGTGTGATCAAAAGTATCAAAAGTCCTATGTAAATCAGTTAAATGTGCCACACAGTATTGTTTGCAATCTTAAATTGTAAACTTGTAAAGTGTCAGTAAGAATATGCCACTTTCTAATGTTCTTTCTAAACAAATATGTTTTTCTTAGTGGGCCTGCTGATGAATTTTAGGTTTCCTTTAGTCCATTATTTCATTAAGCCTTCTGATCTGCAGCTTATTTTATTTTATTTTTATTTTAAATTATTTTTTAAAAAGTTTGTTTTTATTGACTTTTTTAAAAATGGCAATTTGTAGTCTTGTTTGTGGATTAATTTTTTTAAACAGAGAAATTATTTTTCTCAAATAAAAAAAATATTTTCCATTCAAAAGTTATTGGTATTCGCAAACAATAATCTCTTTGAGAGATCTTTAGACATTGACACAGAACTGAATCTGCAGGCACAAATTCAACTCTGCAGAAATCAACATTGTCTATGTTGTGTATTACACTACATTGCATCTCACAGTCATCCATTCACACACACACACACACACACACACACACACACACACACACTCGTACTCCTATATGTGCATTGGGGGCAATGAAGGTTTCAATGTCTTGCCCAAGGACACCTGGGCATGCAGTCAGGGGAACGCTGGAATCAATCCAGTTGGAAAACAACTGCTCTTCTACCTGAGCTACAGCTGCCCTATATTATATTAAAGGTCTTGCTTGTTTTAGTATGTCGGACAGACAATTTACATAGAATGTTTTTTTTTAATTTAATATTAACTTAAAAAAACAACATTTCTAATCCAACAAGAGGAGATTTATGAATGGGTGTGCCTTTTTATTCAAATGGTATCAGATAAAACACATTATTTTTTATCAACACTAGGTTCAAAGGGTGATGGTGGGGACATAGGATTTCCAGGAGATGTGGGTGACAGAGGATTCCCAGGAGAGAAAGGTATTAAAAAGGTTAAATAAACTTAGTTGTCAAAGATAGAAACTATTAAAAATAATAATGGTTACTTTTTTTATTTTAAAATAAAACTAAAGGAAATGAAGGCCCTCCTGGTCCTCCTGGCCCCCAGATTCTAATCAAAGGAGAACTAGGGTTTCCAGGACCTCAAGGCTTTCCAGGACCTCAAGGACCTTCTGGGCTGCCAGGAACAAAAGGACAGCAAGGTTAGTATTTTTCTCCCATACATCCATTTTCTTAACCACTTATTCAATTCAGGGTCACAGGTAGCTGGAGCCTATCCCAGCAGCCAATCGGGCAAGAGGCAGGGTACACCCTAGATAAGTCACCAGTCCATTGCAGGGCCAACACAGAGAGACAGACAACCACACACACTCACATACCTTATGGAGAACCAATAAACACATTGGTGTGAGGCCACAGTGCTAACCAAATGCACCACCATGCAGCCATGTTGTTTTTTCTTTATAATCTTTGTTTCCTGCAATCACTTCAATTCAATTCAATTGAATTTTATTTAAATAGCCCAGTATCATAAAATCTATCTATCACAAGATTTCATCTAATGGGTCAGTTTTTTTTTATCTTAACCACGTGTTATCTATTTATCCACATCATTAACCTTTCCACCATTTTTGTCATTTTGTTTCAGGTGTGACAGGAATTTCAGGACCAAAAGGTGACGAAGGTCATCCTGGCTATAATGGTCAGCCTGGAGCCAAAGGAGAGCCCGGTCTGCCAGGACCACAAGGTCAAAAGTTCAGAGATGAAAGATGTTGGTGTTGTTGTGTTTTCGCTTTCTTAACATACTCATTGTTGCATGTCTTTAGGACCCAGAGGACATCCGGGTCCCCCTGGGCCTGATGGAGTTCCAGGTCAAGTGGGTCCACCGGGCCCATCGTCCATGGAGCATGGTTTCCTGGTAACACGGCACAGTCAAACAGAAGATATTCCACTATGTCCTGAAGGGACCAGGCTTATATATGATGGCTACTCCTTGCTCTATGTACAAGGCAATGAACGCTCTCATGGACAGGACTTAGGTGAGACAAACAACATGGTGATGAAAACAGAGGAAGAGGATTTCAGAAAGTTGAAGTTTGGGAAGAGTAACATAATGTTGTGTTGTTTAGGTACGGCTGGCAGCTGTCTCCGAAAGTTCAGCCCCATGCCATTCCTGTTCTGTAACATCAACAACGTGTGCAATTTTGCCTCTCGTAATGATTACTCCTACTGGCTCACCTCACCACAACCCATGCCCATGAGCATGGCACCTGTCACTGGAGAAAGCATTAAACCCTTCATCAGCAGGTTTGTTAGCTTTTCTGTATACACACTTGGGATTTAGACATGTAAGACACTAGTGCTGATTGTATTGTGCTACACGTGTACAAAGATGTGCTGTATGCGAAGCTCCAGCCATGGTAATAGCAGTTCACAGTCAGACCATCATGATCCCTGCTTGCCCCGAAGGCTGGGACTCTATGTGGATTGGTTACTCCTTTGTGATGGTAAGTTTGCATTGATGTTTATTTTTAATTTCATTATGATTCTGGGATTTTTTTTTTTCCAATTTAGGAATGCTTAAATGATGTAGAAAATAGCTTTGAAGGTACACTTATAGCTTCTGCATTGATCTGCATTGCATTTTGCATCATTGCACAGCACACCAGCGCTGGTGCTGAGGGTTCTGGCCAGGCTTTGGCTTCTCCTGGATCCTGTCTGGAGGAATTCCGCAGTGCTCCATTCATAGAGTGTCATGGTCGAGGAACCTGTAACTACTATGCCAACTCCTACAGCTTTTGGCTTGCTACCATTGAGGATAACGAGATGTTTCAGTAAGATCAACCACTCACACTTTGGCATTTTGTTGTTACAAATGTTTTTTTTTTCTTTGTTGTTGTTTTTTATTTTTTACTTTTAGTGGTTAAAGGAATATAAAACCATTTTTTTATAAGTTGACACAATTTCCTGATGTTTTCATGAAATATCTAAGAAATACTTTGGATAGTTTCCCACATAAATCTGCAATCATTTTTAGAGCTGCTATCTTTAGAACACAGTTTGTCCCGCTTTTTGTTTGTTTTGCCTCTTTTGAGATCCCTTAGTCAATGAACCTAAAAGCACATTATTACAGCATTATAACGAGTGAGCATGAAATTAGCCTTACAGCACATGAAACTGGTACTAAAACCTTGGCTGACATTTTTGTTTTCAAATTCTTGCAATCATTCCTGCAAACACCAAGTTTCACTCAGTTTATTTCTCTGAAGTTTTATGAGCTTCCCAGAGGTTACAAGTCTTTTTAGTAATTGTAGAGCAACATATGGTGCCTTTAATGATAGATAGGAAATTATACTAAATGAAATATTTTTAAACCCAGGGTGCTTAAACAAAGTGTCATAGTTGTATTTTTTTTTAATTTAGTATTTTTGAGGTTGTACTGACATACCAAACATATGCACTATTTCATACCAGTTTTTATATGTCTATGTGTTTTCCTCAGTGTACAGTTAAGTTTGAAGATCTTGCTGTTTTAGGAGCTTATATGGAAAAAATGCCACATTTTACAAACATTTGACAAACATACTGACCTGTGACCCTTTTTTAAAAAAATATTTCTACCTGCCTACAGGAAACCTGTCTCGACAACACTAAAAGCAGGCAATCTCCAAACACACATAAGCCGCTGCCAGGTATGCATGAAGAGGACATAAACGGCCATAACCAGAGTCCTTATTTCTGACACATCAGCGACAAAACAAGCATTGATGTCCCAGACTTGGCTTTACTGCCTGTTTTTAAAAGGATGGTGCTATTTTTCTGCATGGCATGTGTGAAAGGAGAGGGACAAGAGACGTGGGTCGCAAAACAGCCAGAGATTGGACTATGCAAACCCAAACACAGAGACCAAGTGGCCTTCTGTTCCATGCAGGAACACACAATCACAGAATGTTTCCAAAGAATGGCACCCAGTTTACTACTGCACTGAGTTCATGCCCCTTATACTGGTAAACTGGTGTTCACTTTGAAAGGGCTGTTTGTGTAAGTTAGGTGCTATTGATTTATACTTTCTACTCTCCTTTTATGTTTCTTTCCTTCTCTGTGCCACATGATTCAAACATATAACTACATTATTATAGATGTTCACACATTATTAGCTTGTTTCAATCTACTAATACTAAGGATGGAAATTACCACTGGTTACAGATGCTTGTTATTATCTAAATCACCTAAATGTTGACACACACACATACAAATATCTATGCTAAACTCTCTGTTGTAAATACAATACATTCCTTTTTGACATAGTTAAACATACTCTCCTCAGGTTATGATTGTATTACTTTGTGTGTTATTAAGCCCAGTTTTATTTATAAGATTTATGAGAATATGTTGAACTTGACTTTATCTGAAATTCCATGTTACCAAAAGCAATGTTTCAATGTGTGACAGCCATATTAACATACAAACCAGCACTGAATTAGCATTGACAAGTGTAAATGTGTGTGTGTGTGAGTGTGTGTGTATATACAATATATGAATGTGTTTGGATAACTTGGAAATTGCGTGCATTGTAACATGATATATATTGTGCCACACCCCTGTTGTTCATTCTAAAACAATGAATAGACAAAAGCGTAATCTTTTCTTTTTATTGATCTTTTTTGCCCCTGTGGATTTGCAAAACCTTTCTTTGCTTTGATCCCCATAAAATGCATGTTTGTTCTTAATGCTTACACAGCTTTTGCCTGCGCACTTGAAAATTTCAAATAGTAAAATACTTTGTTTTTTGTCATCCTGTCTAATCAGCTTAAAAATATAGTTTACATAAAGAGTCTAATTCAGTCAACAGAAAATCCTTAATCATCCAAATTCAGAGATAACTAAAGATGCAGAATAACTGAATTCTAATTGCTTTTGTTTTGTTGTTCAGTGTCAATTTGTTTTTGTTGGTGATATTCCTTGGGGCCTGTATTGTTGAAACACTAACTCTGAGTTGGGGGGAAACTGGGATTTTCGTTCCAGAAACAAAGGTGAGTCTTGCCTTAAGTCTGTTTCCATGGTAACTGACTCTGTGAAGTGAACCTTTATAAAGAAACCCTGCGTTTCTAATAGTCTCCTTCCACCTGAGGCAACTGTCAATTCAGTTTAGTTCAGCTTTATTTATATAGCGCCACCTCACAACAATGTTATGTCAGAGCACATTAATACAAGCCAGTTTATAATAATCTTGTTAAAAAAAACAACAGATTGCATCAAAACTTGACTTTAATCCAATTTCCCATTCTGAACATGCACACAGCGACAGTGGGAAGGAAAGAGCTTCCTTTTAACAGAAAGTCCTCCTGCACAACCTGGATCAGGAAGGATAACCATTAACATCGACTGGTTGATGTGGAGAGGACAGGAGAGAGAGAGAGAGACCAACAGGTCCTCAGTTAGTCAGCAAGGAGGATCTGCTTAAAGAGGGGAAACGTGGTCATGATGCCCATACTCTCTCATATGTCTATACATGGAAGATAACCAGGAGAGAGATGAAAAGTTCTCTGTAAATCATGGGATGATCCTCAGCAGTCTAAGCCTATGGCAGCAAAACTAACATGGCTAAACCACCTCTAACATCAGATATGGGTTTTCTGCACCAACACAATTCCAAAGATTTAGAAGCTGAATTAATAAACAAGGTGGACTTTTTTAGAGCTTGAACCGACATCCTATCATTTCCTGATCCAGATCTTAACTGTTTTGATGTGACCTGGATTCTCCAGCTGCACATGTTCAACAAGACACACCGTGGAGGTGAGAGGACATCACAGCAGGATTTATATTTTGAGCTGCAAAATTTGTAAATGGGACTTTTTTAAAAACATTGACAATAGTCAATGGGCAGTAGTGAGTCGAGTCATGAGAAAAGTCCTCCCATGTGTCTGAAATAATATTTCCATAAATGTTTGATGGGCAGAGATCTATTGTCAGCCTTTAGCAGAGAGGGTCTCCTCCATACTTTTCCTCCTGTCATAGCACAATATAGAACCTTTCTAGAAGAAATGTTTATACTGAATTTTCATTTGATATGTGTTTTTTTCATGTGGTTGAAGCAACAAAAAATAACAATTTTATTCTGCCCAATAATATTTTAAACCACATGCTACAGTTTTAGTAAAGTTACACATTTAGCAGTTTTCCTCCATAATGCTTCTCTCTCCTCAGCAGCAGCAATAATTGCTTTTCTACGACATACATTACATGTGACCTTCAATAAGAAATTTGGGTGAAATAAACAGGCTTTTGTCAACAATTGCAGTGGTGAATCCAGGTATCAAGTCTCCATTGATCATGGTCCTTATTGTGGTTTCCAATGCTGGGAAAACATAAGAGTCAAACTAACTCACAGTAACTGTTCTGGACCTGAAAACTATTTCACCTGAACCTTGGACCTGAAAAGTTTCTCTGCTCAGAGTTAGATAACCCAAACTTTCTTTTTAGATTGGAGTTAACTGAACCTCCTTTCTGGAATTGACCACAGTAAGTACATTTCATATAAGCAACATATACCAATTTAAAGCATTTTTTGTATGATTTCAATAATCCCAATTAATTGTGAAAATACAAAACACATTTTTTTATTTGTTTAAAGCGGAATTAACTTTTATTTGCACATAAAGAGAAATTAAAGCCCCATGTCAACGTAGCCACCATGACCACCACCACCAGTATATTAAAAAATAACATAGTTTTTTGTTTATATATTAAATGTATTTTTTATGTTTTTTTTTGTTTTTTTTTTCTTTTGCTTTCAGTTTTTCTTTAGATTTTAGTCCTTTAAGTGCCACATGATGGCAGCATCTGCACACTTTAGCACCAGCCTATTTGTCTCACACAGCCCGTCACCGTTTTCATCAGCCTTTTACTGGCCACACACAACAGAAGCTGACCTAAAATACATCATGAACGATGATTTGCCCACAGCCCCTGCAACTACGCTTCCACAGTGTGATGCAGCCACCACCTCAGCACTTCTGCTGGGACTGTGGCCAATGAACCCTTTCACCCCACAAAAAACAAACAGATTGATTTGTTCTGCAGAGGGCCAGATAACCCCGCCTTTCAAGTCTGCTCTCGTCTTTCATTTATTACCGGAACCCTACCCCCTGTTTCCTCTTTCGTCACTGGAGAGGCAAACAGAGCCCTTGACCCCTGGCTGTCTTCATAAACATGACTGATAAGGCCTTAACCTATGACCACGGACCAAAAGGTCCCTCAGGTGGGAGTTAGACTGCTTGGGTGTGCAGCAATGAAAGGTGATATGGTCAATTATAGCTAGGACACAAGCAAGACTGTACTTATTTGCTGCAAAGTTAAGATTCCTGCAGTTTGAAGAAAGACTAGATGAAGAGAAGTGGTTGTAAACAGCTACCGTACTTATCTGGTATCTCTTACTCAAACCTTTAAAATGACAAGGTAGCAACTTTGAGTAAAAATAAAGTCAAATGACTTGAATTTCTCTAACTTTTTTAAAAAAAAAAGTAACTTGCTTTTATATAATTATATGTCCATCCATCCATTTTCAACCGCTTGTTCCCAGAGCGGGGTTGCGGGGGGGCTGGTATAATTATATGTTTCCTACTTAATTAAATTGTTTTACTGTAGCCTACCTGCTTCAGTATTGTATTAAATTAAAATCACATGGGTGGACACAATAAGCCTTGAAACACTGCAAGTTGGCCACTACAATGGCCTTTGCTATTTTTACTCTAGTTTTACTCTGCTGCAATGCTTTCTGGGAACTGGGTCTCTAAATAACTTAATCTAATAAACTTAGTAAAATATCCATGGGATGCTTAATTAACTCTATTGACTGAACTTTATTTTAAGTTCCAAAAGAAATTGAATCAAATAATTAATTAAAAAAGACAGTTATCTAATCACATTGAGTCAATAATGAGGGTATATTTATCATTTTTACTTGAAGATAGGAGGATATGCAGTGCATAGAGTAAACAACAATTTGAAAAAAACATTTTTTCTGTATTTTAACAAGAAAAGTTAACAGCTTGCATTTAATTTTTAACCCAAGTAGAATGTCATTTATTCAATAACTTAAAATGCTAATCTATCTCCTGGGTTACGATACACAGAAATGCCCTGAAACAAACTCTGCATGTTGGTTGGGATTGATTTCACACAGCTGATTAAAATGAAACATCACTGGAATTCTCATATAGACAACATCCATTCCTGCGTACGGTCAGCGTGGGTGCTTAGCCTTTCTCTGAGGTTTTCAAAGGTTTAACCTCTTTAAGTAACTTAATCCTGGAGATTGTTTGCTAACACAGCTAAATCGAGACCCAACTTAAGAGTTACAATCACCTTCAAAGGTCTAAGGTTCAAACTCTGCAATAATCTGTCCATGATGATATTTAGTCAACAAGTGACAAATGTTAGACTTGTTTATTTGGTTATTCAAAGTAAACTTAAATACTAACTTAGACACATGCTGAAATGTGACTCATTCCACATGAATATGTGCTTGTCCTGCTGTACTGTTTTCCAGAATGTGTTTATGACAGTGCAGGAATATGTCAGGAGGTTTGTGTAGCCGTGAACTTTCCTCTGAGCAGTTTATGTCCAGAGGCCGCTTCCACAATGCCAGCTTGACCCCCCTGAGCTGGGTCAAATACAGATTACGGTAGCTTGCAACACAGCACGCAATACAAAACTCATCAAAGGTATGAGGACAAAACTCTCAGAATTATACTCTCAAATACTGAACTACTTTGTGAACTTTTCTATAGTTGAGGGTTTATAGGAATATAAAATGTTAGAAAATGTAAATACAGTAAGAACACTTTTGTTCTTATTGTATTTACATTAGTGTATGCAGTTAATGTTCTTTTTCCTTTTTCAATTAAAAAATGCTTCTTATTTTTTAATGTTTTCATGTTGCTGTAAAGCACTGAATCACAGGTGCTATACAAATAAACTTGCTGAAACAAACAAACAATCAATAAAAAAAACTGAAACCAAATGGAAAATGTATAGATAAAACAACAATACATATGTCGATTGAATGAACTAAATGAAACTAGGTGAACTATAAATAGGAAATGGGAAGCTAAACAGAATGTAAAAGGAAGGAGAACTACAAAATAAAACAGGAAACCAGGCCAACACACAACAAGACCCCACAATAAAAGGCCAAAATCATGACATTCACTGTTACCTTCAGTTGCTGTCCAGATGAACAGCTAGGCATTTATAAGTCTTCCTCCACCATTTTTCACAAAATGGAAATAGCTTTTGGCATAATTCTATCTCTCCTAAAACCCACAACCAATCATCTCTCTTGACTTGTTGCAAGAAAATTACATGACTTCTAGTTTAGAGATAGAGGATTATTTTTTAAATTGCATGCAACAAAGTTATTTGCCAGTTTTCCAAACTGTGCAGCTATACGGTGTACATTTGGAAAACTGGCAGATAACTTTGTTGCATGCAATTTAAAAAATAATACTCTATCTCTAATCTAGAAGTCATGTAATTCTCCTGCAACAAGTCAAGAGCCTACCTTCACAGACAGATGTTCTGGCTAACTAACTCTGATCTGTGTGTCAGGTAGTCAATTATCCTGTCAAGAGAGGCATTCACCTGTATTTTAGCTTTTTAATACACCAGTGGAGGCTAACCTGTGTTAAAAGCAGTGGAGAAATCAGAGAATGTTCTACTCTGTGCAGCATGCTTTCCAAATGAGAGTGGGCTTATTAAAGCAAATTGATGATGTCATGTTTGACACCAACCGTGTCATAAAAAGTCCTTATTTGCTTTTCTTTTTCTTGTAAAGACTTGAGTCTTTACAAGTCTCTTTAGGATTTTCTGTGCTGAAATACATCTGTTTTATAGCCTTTAATTACTGATGGATAAAACCTTTTAAGTACCAGAATGAGGTAGGATGAGTTCCACAACACAGAAACTTTCTCCCGACTCAGGCTAAACTTAAAGAGGTTCTATTTAATCCCCCATAGCTGATCTAAGCAGGGATTTAGGACCCAGCACTGATACCATCTGTCTCACAGTCTTGTTTTGTTTCTGTTTCAGCTGCTTCTTTACCTGATTATTAGAGGCAGACAGGTTAGAACAAATGTTAGCTGATTAATCTGTGTTTCTTTAAGTGACAGGGCTTAATGATGGGCATGTGTAAAGATCTGCAACTGAAGGTCAAAGTAAGACTGTATAGGTGTGAGAGAAGCTATAGTGGCTAGACAGATTTAAGGTCTAGATATGCACTGCCCATATTTGGGCCAAATCTTTTTACTGTCTACTTGTGTGGATGTCAAATACATTAAACAAACAATAACAATCTGTTTTCTTTCATCAGTAACTATTAACTGCTACTTATGTGCTCATTTCTGAGCTTTTCAGTGTAATACTCATCAAAGTGAATGCTGCCATTTCTTTATCACATACATAAATGTATGTTTGAGTTTTCCATCAAGATGGACTGGTTTTGAAGAGTTTTTTTTACTTCGATATTTAAGTGACGTCCCGGAGGGGAGTTCAGTGATTGGTCAGTGTAAGACGGAAGATGTTAAAACTTGGTGGACACCGAAACATTTTCAGTGTCACATGAGCATTGCTTCTTCAGCTGTGAGGATATCTGCATTTGTCCAAATTCCTGATAGAAACAACAGCTAGATAGCAATGGATAGATGCTCTTTGAGAGCTTTGTGACACTTTTATTCAGGAATGGCACTTCACTGAAGACTGCTGGATGAATAAGGGGTGTGCTACCAGGCTTTTGCTGAAAGGAGGGTCTATTTGTACAATGAAGCACCGGTCAAACTAAGGGAATTAACTCATACTTTACCCGAGTGCTACCAGCAGCTAACACATATGTAATATCAAAACTGTAGATGGAAAATACTATAGTGTATTTTATTGAAACTTTGGCATCTGAGAAATGCTGTAATGTAACAACTGGGCTAAAAGCATTAGCTACATGAAACAATAGATACGTACATAGAGGAATGGTTCAAACCAAATGATCGGACTAAAAACATTAACCACAACAATAGATGGTAAATGGTCTTGGTCTTGATGGTGTAGCGCTTTTCTACACATCAGTGCACTCAAAGCGCTTTGACACTATTTGACACATTCACCCATTTGCTCACACATTCACACACCAGTGACACACCGGGAGCAACTGGGGGTTCAATGTCTTGCTCAAGGACACTTGGACATGTGGACGCCAGAGCCGGGATTTGAACAACTAACTTGCTGGTTAACGCTAACATACACACAACACAACACACACATCCTGCTACATCTACGAGTTCTTTACTTTTGTTTTATGGGTCAGATTTGAATTGCAACATGTACAGCTGCATGTTTTATGTTGACATTATTGATTGAGTAATTTTGGCTTGTTGATTTGTTTCTATGACTAAACGGCGTTAAACAGAGATAAAAAAAAAGGAAAATAGAAAGTTAACAAAACACAAAGAGAGAAAGACGGCATAAAGGAGACACTGTAATCCAACCAGATACTATTCCATCCGCTACACCTGTACAGAAAACATAAAGAATATCTCATGGAGCCCTGCAGGGAGTCAAAGATCAACTAAAGGCAAGAACGCCAGAGATTAACAAGCAGAATATCTAAATAACTAAATTCATTTACAAAATACAAAAAGCAAAAACACTCACGCAGACACACACAAAACAAAAACTAACTCAAATCTAAAGTACTCTTGCATAAGAAAAATTGGCTGTTCATGAATGAACATAAAGAATAGCTCAGTGAACTTATGGATGTGGGAAGTGCTCACAGAAAAGTGATCATGCTAAGGCGACCCCCTCTACCCAAAGTCAGAGGCAGGCCAGGACCACCTGAAACCAGGGCAAACGACAGTCAGCCCCAAACAAGTACACCAGATGCATACCCCCAGGAATCAACCCTTCACCGACACACATATATACACATACCCAATAATCCACTCACACCCATACCCTTCTGCCCCCCTCTCTCACTTTCCCCCCACAAGTCCATACAAACCCACACATCCACAAACATACATCCTCACCCTCAGTTTCCCCAACCCCCACATACACTCACACTGACCGATCCATATAAACCCAGTCTCTTTTTCCCTCCACACTCCTACACCTATCCCTTCCCTCTCCACTTCCATCTTACATTTTTTTTTACTAGTTTAAGTCTTTACGTCCACTTGTGTAACCATAATTAGTTTTAGCACAAATTCTATAAGCTGAAACGTTAAAATACCATGCTCATCCCTGATTTTACCACCAGTTGGTTTTATGGGAATAGGATCAACTGGAGTCAAGCCTGATCCTCTTTGGCTACTTGCAATCTGTGGTACATGTTGGACCTTTAAACACCAAAGTCTCATCTAGTAACACAGTGTTGTGTCTGCTGTTATTCTTTAAGAGAGAGTTATTAGTTAATAATTAGCATTATTCTCTGTAATATTCCAACAACAGCTGATGCACTAATGAATGAGGCTTTACTTATAACTCTATTAGAGAGTAATAACTGTAGACATAACAAACAATATTATGAATTAAGACATCGAGAAACACCTAACCTATAGATACATTGACATTCTATGAAATAGTCAAAGTCAAAGTCAAAGAGGTTTATTCGTCACATGCACAGTTATACATAGCATAATTGTACAGTGAAATGTAGACTCTGTACCTGCATCCTTTAATAATAATAGAAGAACAATCTAAATATTTATGAAATAGAATAAAAATAGAACAGAATAAAAGGATGTTGAGTTTTAAATAAGATAATAAAAATAGCAGCATATTTGTGTATATTTGCATACATATTTACATGTGCAAATAGAAGTGGGAAGTACTGAAGTAAGAATAATTTTAGTGAAACCTTACATGTCCTTCAGTACATTGATCCTGGCACAGAGTGTTACACACAGTGTACATGTGACATATAATATTTAAATAACTATAAGGAATGTGTCGTTCTTACTGATTCACATAATGCAATCATGAAGTTCTACACATTCTGCCTAAACATGAAAATAAATCAACACACTCAGACCTATACTATAATACACTGTGTCTTATTTGCCATAAAGAGCGTGGGCTTACAGCTCTGTGATGATTAGTCTGTTGTGATATTATGCTGATTTAACAGTGAGTTGTAAAATCCGCTTAGTTGGATGTCACAGCACACACGTTTGTGTTTCCGCATGATTATCAGAAATATGACTCCATCTGCTGAGCTTGGCCCTTGTGTAAGGTCTGATCACAATCTCAGCATGATCAGAAGTCTGATGTGTTCAGACAGAGCCAAATATGGTGCTTCCTCCTCCTCTTCCTCTGTTTCCTCTTCCTCCATGGACATTTTAACTCAATAAATGATGTCCACTCAGAAATATGGAAATAGCGGGGTTTTGTATGAATGAGAGGAGAACAGAACGCCTCCAAGGCTGAGCGGAGGAGTAAAAAAGAAGAGTGGACGTCACAGTAACAGAGAGTGCGTGGGCACAAGAGGAAGAGTAGGAGTGCATTTGTGGGAGGCATTCCAGTACAACTCTCAATCTGTCTTTAATCGCAGTTTGTCACGGCTAAATCTCTCTTTGAAACTACTCTTTATTCTTCCATCCCTGTCATCCTTACTGTGAGCTGAATTACCCCGTGTACCCCCGTAGCGGCCACTCTTCCCACAAGGCAATGTTTTTTATTTTGTTCAGATATTTGGTTTGCCAAAAATTGTCCTCCTCAGGAATACGTGAAAGGTGGAGGAAGCCCATACAAAAAGATGTCCGGAAACTAAGATCAAACCAAAGCTGACAGCTTGATTATTATTGTTCAAACTAAATTTTGTCATCACAACACTTGCTTCTGCAGTTAAAAAAAAACCCAAACAAACAAAGAAAACAATATCGTCTGTTCAATCATGTCTCTCCATGTAAGGGTATGTCCTGTAATGTGAGTGAGCTTAGACCGTGCTAAGTCAGAAATAAATTGGCTCTATTCAAAGCAGGGTTGGTACAGTTCTTTTTAGCTTTGATAAAACTCTGTTATATCTTTTCTAGGCAAATTT
This sequence comes from Pseudomugil gertrudae, assembly GCA_037177535.1. Classification (NCBI taxonomy): domain Eukaryota; kingdom Metazoa; phylum Chordata; class Actinopteri; order Atheriniformes; family Pseudomugilidae; genus Pseudomugil; species Pseudomugil gertrudae. The sequence goes on from JBAMHV010000013.1 coordinate 9,778,285, forward strand.
TTCATAGTCACATGTGTAGATACAATATGAGAGACTATCAAAAAAATCTAAAACAATTGTTTATGAAGAGTAAAACGATAAGCAAATGACATGATTTAAAGGATAACATCTAAGATTGATACAAAACCACTGTGTGGGCCAAATGACTGTATAGAGTTACAATTACTTATCACCGATCTTATTGGCACAATTGCTTTATCTCCTTGTTATGTTGTAACAGATGCACATCTTATGAATAAATATGTTGAATTGCTATAACTTACATTACTCCTGGATTGTCATTCGTGTTGTAGTTTCAACACACAGTCTGTTAGGTAACAACAGAGCCTTGAGAGAGTTTATACCAAGCCACAACTATTATGGCTTAAGACTTACAGTATGTTTGTACAGAAATATCTTAAACTGTTATGCAAACAGGAGCACTGGGTCTCATGATAAACAGGCAGAAAATAAAACAACTTGTACCACTTTACTGTACTGTAAATGGTCATTTCTTCCTCATAGCATCTATTTGACTTTCATAGTAATGCATCTTAGTGGGAGGCTTTTCTTGTTTGCACCACATTGGATTCAAATGTAACATATTGTTAAAAAACAGCATTTTAAATGCCTGTTTTGTGTCATTAAACACCACAGTCCTGAAGATTTGAGATTTTTCTCTGCTTTTACACACCCGTTTTATGTGATATTTATAGGATTTTGCAGTCAATGCAAGTTGATATTATATAATAAACAAAATATCTCATACATTAATAACTGTGAAAAAAAGATCCTTATTGACGGTCATGGGGTCACACTGTCGCATCACATTGAATTATTTTTTTTTAATTGATTCATTGTAGTTACTAATTTTTTCTTATCCATTTAATTAAATTAAGGCTTGTAATCAGCCCAAACAATAGCAGATTATAGGACAACATATGGGCCAAGGAAAGAGTAAATCCAACTACCCCCATTGAACTGTCGTTTATTTATTTATTTATTTTAATTTTTTTTGTCCAGCATTAAAGCAGGCAGAATGATGAACTGTGATTTGTGCATATACACAAGCATCTTTCAAGCTCACCTCTCGTTCCCATCCATGTAAAGTCTAAGTCTTTCTTAGAACAAACTCAACAAACATTGCTTCAGCTCTTGGCTGAGTATTCCAAACCCTCACACCACTGGCTGAAACACACACTCCCTTTAAGGCTGTTCGAACGCTCCTGATAACATTAAGGTTTTCCCTGTAATTATAGCCCCTCTCTATTGATAAAAAGTTTCTGTATGCTAACTGGTAGTTGTTTGTTGTTTACTTTATACCTGAACTGTGAGATTGAAATTCTACCACATCTGGTAATTGTAGTAGCCAAGAGCTTATAAATAGCTCATTAGTGTGGTCCTGCTAACCAGCCTAATGAACCATCCAAATGTCTCTTTTCTGGAGTGTGTACAATGGTTGGAGTGAGGAATTGTAGGTTTTGCCCCAAACTTCCACACAGTAGTTTAAATATGACAATATTAATATACAGTATAAAATATGTCATGCTTTAATATTCAAGAAATATTTGGCTTTACACTTAGAAACTTAGTTTAATTTATCTACATTTGTGTCCTCTAAAACAATTTTTAGCATCACTGTTCCTCTTACAATTTCCAAATATTATAATTTTTGTTTGTCTAGCTTTTTTGAAACTTTACACATATAATTTAAATATCAAATAAAGAGTTTTGGTCCAAATACTAAGCCCTGGGGAAAACAAAAGCATGAAGACTGAAAGCCACTCATCTCCACAAACTGCTTAAGTAACTTTTCATCTATTGTAAAACCAAACCCATAACCTCATAATGCTCACGTTTTTTAAATACTATTTTAGAAATAATATTCTTCAGGCTATTAGCTGCTTTATTGACACATCAGATGACTGATACAGCATGTCCACAGCCCAAATCAGCAACTATTAGTCTATTCTGTGTTGGTGTAAAGTAATATTTTCAGTCTATGTGAGCGTTTTTTTTTTTGTTTTTTTTTGCATAACTTATGATATTGCTTGTCTTCATACTATTCAGACCTCAGGGACAAAATAATGAAGGACTATCATCATAAGGAAGAACCAGAAATATCACAAAGAAAGGATAAAACTAGAGCTGACAGCAAACAATTGAGTGCAATCAAACTGTCATTCTTTTACAGCAAGTTGACACTGCACTTACGTCTTTATAGCTGAAGGTTTTATTACTTCAGTGTCTCTCAGTGTCGTGTCACACCAGCCTTATAGTATTGGTCCTAAATGGATTAGATGGTGCAAGCTATAGGCTGCAAATATGGGTTTAAAACAGTATTAATGCAAACAGACAGGTAGCCAAAGAACACTGGGATCGTCAAAGTCCATGTTTAGCATCAAATTAAGTGTATCATTCTTTTAATGTTCTATATTGTCATTATCACAAGTATGAGAAGCAAGGCAGATTTTGAACAGTGAGATTTTGTCTAACATTTGAGGCAACTAAAGTTGTAAAATAACTTCCAGTCAGAACAGGATGGCCTTTCTATCTATTCTGAGCAATCTGCAGGATCAGATGGTCGGCGTTTGTGGACTCCTGTCTAGTACTGGGAACACAGAATGGGACACAGCATTGGGGAACGTCGAACCAAAAAAGGAAATTACGGACACATAAAAAATAAAAAATGCAAAAATTGAGCAGACACGGCAAATAGATTACCAAGTGTGTTTACATCCCATCTCATTAAAGCTGTGAGTGAACGCTGCAACGCCGTACAAGTCAAACACTTGATTCATACATGGAGAAAGCAGAGGGATTTTTATGTGTGTTTGGATATGTGGTGCTTAATGAAGTAATTCATCTTCACAGAGCATCTTGTTAGACAGGCCTTCCTTTAAATATAGTGATCAGCCCAAGACGTTATGTGTGCATCTCTGCTCTTTAGTTCCACATGCAGATCAGGTTTTTGGAGTTAAAAGGAGAATAAAGGTACAATCTGTTCTGTCTTCACACCAAGGAGGAATAGTGATTAGGAACTGTTCTTTATGTGACAAGAGGATTGTGGGTGAAGTGTGAACATTAGCAGCTAAGGGTGTGAAGATAAATGGATGGTATTTGTATAGCACTTTTTCAGTTTGATCGATTCCGTTATAGGAAGTAGTAAGAACCAAAACCAATAATTAATACCCACATATGGAACTTTTGTTCTTTTGCCCCTATCAGGTCTGTATTGGCAACATATTCAGCTCTTTCAACATCTCATTTTGACCAAAATTTAAAACCAACATTTAAATCCTGATAGAAGCATCTTGTTACTGTACTCAGAATAGAACAGAACATTTTAAAGAACAAAGAAGAAGAAGAAGAAGACAGTTGACAAGAAGATGACTGGACCAGAATCAAGATGAGAGAATAGTGAGGTGAGTTTTGGTGGTGTTAGAAAATTTAAGTCACTGAATCTGTCAAGAATAATAGCTCAAAGATTAAAGAATGAGCACATGTGAGCAAACAGATCTTCCAAATTTAACTTCTGAGGTGTGATGGATGGATGGGCTTTCATATTGTTACTCTCACTGAACAGTCATGAAAAACATTTGAGTCATGGTTTTAATATAACTTATATCATAATGTGAATAATTGATTAATTTTTTTCATCAACATTGCCAAGAAATCTATAGTATATTGATAGCTCTGCTACCTGTTCTACTACCATGTCCTTGTGTAAAGATTAGGAGATGACACTCTATATCCCACACTTCATTTAATCTGGAAAACAAATCTGCAAAACTCTCTTTTACATTTGGTAAGTAACTGTTTATTATGTTTTATGCCAAATTACCTCAGATGATTATAAAGTTGGATGCTGGAATCGTTCCCTGACTTGACTATTTCATTTTCTGTTCATGCTGAAATCAGAAAATCACACCTTAGATTAAAATGTGATCCTGCTTAAATTAATTTTGTTTAGAAAAAGAATTCCAGGGACAACAAATACAAATGTATTATAAAAAAATAAATGGAAATATAGTAGCCTAACGAAAAACATTAATCCTTTTACTGTTTATGAAAAACTTTGTTCACTTCATCAAAGGCTGTATGAACTGGAGCAAACAGGACATGCAAGTATAATCAGTTTTTTTAACCTATGTGGTCCTCATAGTTATCTGGTGACATTGTCCACAGTGTTGTTGCTTTTACCTTGTTTTTTCTGTGAACCAGAGTGTTGTTTTCTTAGCAGCTGTTGAATTATTGAGCAAAACTATCATTACATTGGCAGACCAGGTATTTACAGTACGATTAGGATTGTTGTGCTCTTAATGGGTCCATCCATTAGCCTCTGTGAAGGCCAGAATAACACCTGCATCAACAGGAACACCCCCCCTACACACACACACACACACACGTGAAGACACCCACTCACAGACACAAATGCAGTCACACGGTTGTTGTAGTGGGACCCTCATGGGAGCTAGTTGTTTTCCAACAGTGGTCTGAGTACGTCAGAAAATGTGCTTACACCACGGCGACACATGCTGGCTCAACAGTATTACAGAAGCATAGCTGTCCTTCAACCTCTCAAGAGACTTTGGATTAAACACAAAATCACATACAGGCGTCCTGCGGCGACAGCATGTGTGAAGAATGCAAGAATGTGTTCCGAGATTAACTTCTGTTTGTACGTGTGTGTGTGTGTGTGTGTTATTGACCTTTTATGTTCTGTGCCGTGAGCTTTTCCATCATTACTGGCAATGAGGGCAAAGATTTCAGGAGGCCAGTATCTGCAACCCCCCCGAACAAAGTAGTTACACTATGAACACCCCCCCCCCCCTCCCCCCCCCTGAGCGATAAGAAGGCCTTTGACCTTTCAGGCTGGAGACATCCATGTTTAGATTGTCAGACTCTTCTATCAGTTGAAAAGCAGTTACATAAAATCCCATTGTGGCAATAACATAGTTTCCCAGTTAGACCCATCAGTTACACACACACCTGTGTTGTTTTCCATGGTGCATTTTTGTGTTATGATGGAATGTAAAAATTCTTTGCATTATGATTGTTTGAGTGAATAAGAAAAGGCAGTTAGGATACCACTTAATGACATGTCGCATGATTTACAAATGTGCTTTTTCAACCTTTGTGCACACTAAACACCTTTGGCTTATTACTCACAGCTCCTCTCAGTGATGTCTACCTGGCTTTAAATACCAACAAAGCTGCAACTATTTTAGAGGTTCACACACACACAGCAGGTTCACTACTGTGCACACAATCTTTAATTGACTTTGCTAAGTAGCCTAGTTAGCTAGTTGCATGTTTAATAATTGTTTGTCTTAGCTCTAAACTTGTTCATATATCTTTGACTACACTTTAGGTTTATTGTTTAGTTTAGATTTGTTGTTAAAAGATTTTAAAACAGGGGTTAAAGTTGTTTCCATGCATTTTATAAAAAAAAACTGATGCAAACCTAAATAATGTAAAAAATGTAAATTAGCTCAAGTGCTTTTATTACAGAGCAAAACTGAGCCTTAACAAAATCCTAAAATGTAAAACAGTTTAGATAGCCTTTAAATGTGCATGCCCACACAACATAAAGGCAGTATTAATATATTTTAAAGACAGATTCGGAAAGATCTTTATTGACAAATAAAGCTGTGGCTACTTTTGGATACGTCTTTGCACTTTTACCTTGACGTGTTTGTGTGTTGGCAAATATTTTCTTACTGGTAGATGTTCATTTCAGTTAAACTCTCTCCTTATGTCTGTTTTCTTATGCTCCTGTCTTTAAATTGTGCTTCAAGAAAAACTTGATGATTCATTTGAACACCTAAATGGTCATCTTTACCACCATAAATATTTCTTTGCATTCCTCTGTATGATTCTGTACTCTGTATGATTTCCTCTCTAGGTCTAGTTCCACGTTGCTTGCAGAGGCAAGGCCTGATGAGTAATTCTCTTCAGTCTGAAACTTTGTACATGGGCCAAATTGATTCTGACAGACCAAAACTGTTTCTAGTCTGTATCTATTAAAGTTTGACAGCGTGTTAATGAAGTAAAGGCATTGCTGCTGATGAAGACAAGTGAAACCATGGCTGGTAGTGGCAAATCCCCCTGTTTGAATACGGTCACACATTAAAGCTCAGATCATCAACTACTCAATTTATTGCCTATGTAAGCACTTTCCACATCCTGTGTTAGAACCTTTCCCTGTGAGTCCACAGCCTCCTGGAACACAAATGATCCATTTCCAAAGACTCACTAAAGCAAATGTAAGACTCCTCTTTATATACTTTATTTTATTTATAAAGGGACTTAATACATTAATACATACTGTATGTTTTTTATACCATATTAAAAACTACAATGTTATCTGATGCTTGTCTTCTGAGTATTCTGAAAGTCAGTATTATGATATATATAATATGTATTGTGGCTCATATGCACATTTATGAAGACTAATGAGGCAAAGACAACCATACTTATATAGTCATACACCAATCTGTATGCACGAAGAACAAAAAGAAATGACTTAAAGCAGAATGAATGTACAGATTTTAAAGAAAGTAATCATTTCAGACTTAAATAAAAATAGCCAGTTCAGAAGTTTAGATTAAAAATATTTTAGAGAATTTTAGAGAATTAGGTGTTTACACTGTCATTTTTCATCTCTTTGAGGAGGAATAATTTTTGTTCAGTGTTAAAGAGGAATTTATCACGTGAATATGGTCTTTGGTGATGAGTGGTGACAGACATTTTCCGTGTTATGGTTTTTAGTGCTTTTATACTATAGATCCCCCTTCCCCCCTTATGTCAAACCATCAGATGGGCCTCACTTGCTTAATGTCTTCTACTGCTAAATCATTAAATCCAAAAACTGGAATTGTGCTTAATATATGCACCATTAGACACTGTGTAATCTTTATTAGTTACGCTCATCCAAACGAGGGTATTACTGTGTAGATAATCAAGATGTGAATGCTTCTTTGTGGCCTGTCCTCGTAAAGCTGACAATCGGATGTAATGACTGTTAAAGGTACCACATAGAAAAGATGTAGTTTGTGCTTTTTATAAATTATCAATTGTAATTGCCCTTCTTTTACACGTGAATGTTTTTTTTTTACTACTGCTTAGCTTCACAGTACTATCTAGTTACTGTCTTGTTCATCAAGCAAAGAAAAATATCATATGCCCTCTACGTTACACTTAGATAACCAGCTGCAAATGAGAACATATATATATGTATATATGGCACATTCTGTGGCCACTGCTTGCTGCTAAGAAGTTGCCTTGCTTTGCTGCAGCCACAGCATGTATAAAGAGATGTGCCTTCACGTCTTCCAGACTGCGTGACGGTTACCTGAGATGAGGAATCATTTCTATATGTGCATAGTTTTGGTTTGAGATAGGATCTCACTGTAAAGAAAAGGAAAATTGAGGCAGTTCATCAAGAAATGTTAAATATTTAAAGGCTGCAGGCCTCTGAGCAACAGAGGGGAGGAAAGAGTTGAAATGGTGGGAGGAGGAACGGAAGTGGGAAAGATGAAGAAAGAGTGTAGAGAATGACATAAAACATAAAAAGTGTAGACCTCATTACATATTCATGTGATGGTTATTATATTGTGTGTGTGCATGTGCAGTGCAGCCAGAGATCCTACATATTATCCATCACTTCCACTTTAATTGTGCATGACGATGAGAGGGTGTGCTCATATTATTAATTCGATGCTATGTTAAAGCAAATATTCTCATTTTTCAAATTATTTGCTTTAACACTCTCTGGAGTGTTAAATGACCATATTCATGAATATTTCTTGGATCTGGCTTTATGGCTGATGTGTTCATTAGCACAGTCTTTTGCTTGAATTTATCCATATGGGTTTATATGTGTCCATGCATAAATATGTCGTATTCAAGTGTTCTTCTGCCTTCATATAAATTAGCATTACAACTTCCCATACATCAGATTTATTAGATATACTCAACTCTAACCATGTTGCAATTTGAGAAAATGCAATTATGTTGATGTTGAATGAGCATATATGGGGTATTAGTTTTTTATTTTTACATTTTTGTGCCCTGACTAATATATACTATTAATATCGATCATGGACAAAGTTAACAAATGAGAAAATTCAACACTTAGCTGGTAGAATATGAGATCTGGTATCCTAGTGAAGTAGATAATGTACAAAAATGTCATTCTGTGTATTTATTTAGGAATTTTTCCCCAAAAAATATTACCAAGTTATCAAAAACAGGAACACAGAGTAGTTTGTGACGGTTACATGAGATGCTGTGATAGTGGGTTGGACAACTTTCCACAACTTACAATCAAACCACTTCACTGTACATTTTGTGTTTTCACTTGAAGCAGCTCTAAGAAGGTAAAAGGTAAAAAGGTTTTTTGTCAATCTCAAATAAGAATGTAATAAACATTATTTGTTTAAGCATCAAGTGCTTAAATCATTTTTTCTTATTTGTTAACCTTTCAACCTGGAAAGATTGAATAAAATATAGACATGTTGATGATAAATGTTCTGGACTACGAAACTTATTTTTTAACAGATATATTCAGACCCATTAAATGTCACAAACTTGTTTTTTTATTTATGTTTTATTGTGTTTCCACATGCAACATCATGACTTTTATCCCAGTTCTTTAATTAATGTATTTTGTTTGGTCTGATTATATAAATGCCATTTTCTTACAATAATTATTGAATAATTCATGGTGGTCACATTTAACTTTCTTACCTACATCTGAGTCTGTAGAAACGTAGCAAGGAAGGAGAAAAAAAGCAGGAAAGAAAAGGCCCTTAACACAGAAACAACAGTAATATGATCAGCATTCATTTTGACGTTGCACTGTATTATGATCTGTCTCCTTGACACATTCGTGGTTCTGAACAGCAGGGCCAACAAAAAAGACAAAACATTTTCTTTGTTGCACAATACCAAGTACTCAAACTCTTTAAAACTCTTGTGTTTCTGGAGCAGGTTTTCATCCAGCTATGTGGTTTAAAACCAGCTTCATTGTTATGTTTTAGAGAATGCTGCTCCGTGTTAGGAAATTAATATATTCTGGTCCCATGTTTGTGTTTGTCGAAGACATGAGGATGCCCCAGTGTGTTGTTTCTCTTTGTGTAGTAAGATTAATACAACCTTAATGGAGTTACTCATGAATGAGTTTCCAAAAGCTGGATGTAAGTATTTCACTACAAGGATGTGTTGAGGATGTAATTAAAGCCATATATCAGATCAGCTAATAACTCACTAATGGTGCATTCATCTGTTTACTGATGACAACAGCCAAGTTAGGATGAACATACAAACAACCACATTAAACTCAGTTTGTGTGCGTGTGTGTGTGTGTGTGTGGAGGGGGAGGGCTATGCACAAAGCAAATCTAATTATTTTCTTTGTGGATTATTCCTTTTTTCTCAGAGAGGGCCATGTTTGACCTGAGGGAGTGCCATCTTCTCATTTGTGGTAGACTCATCAACATCTAATTTGAACATTTGATTGGGTAATTACATAACATGCATAATTTAACTTTGTAACTTCTTTTTTCTGTTCTCATTAAAAGTACAGATACACACAGTGATGAACGTCTCACCACAAGCATGGCTGCAAATGAAAAAATTAATTATTTTTAAATAATTAACTTGCACATCTGTAACTTACATACATATCCTTATGTAAATGTCTTTCTCTTTATTTGAGATTTAAAAAATAAAATTATATTTTTTCCTATTGACAAGCTCTTCTTGTCATTACTATTATTAAAATTTACATTATTGCCAGTATCGCTATTGTTATGATTATTTTTGTGTTTCTATTTGAGTGTGTTAACAAAATGATTTAAAGATGTTGACAAGAACAATATTGTAAAAATAAAAAATAAATAGAAGTTAATATTAATAATTGAAGTAACCCATAGGGCAGGGATGGGGACCCTTGGCTCTCATCCTGAAAGTTTTCAATGTCTCCCGGTTTCAACACCTTACACTCAAATAATTGAATCACTTTGCAGATCTTAACAGTTGGATGATGTTGGATGGATGGAAAATCTGCATGATTCTGGTCCTGAAGGACCAGGGTTCCCCACAGCTGCTGAAGTCGCTCGTCTCAATATAGCATTGTAAAAACAACTGGATCAAACCTTTACTTAGTAAACCTACACTTTATCATACAACCTTTATTTCACATGACTTGTGTTTCTTAAATTCCCCTCTGGAGATGAATAAAGTATCTAATACGATTATAATTATTATTGTTAGTATCATACAGTCCTACAGTATTTATATTTTAGCTTTAACACGTTTGTTACAATAATAACAGAATTCCTGAGAAATATTAAAAATAATAAACAGGAAATAGTTAACAGTTTTAATACATTTTTTGTCCATGTTTGATTAAATATGGCAAAAGAAATTCATGATCCACCCAAAATAATTATTTCTACCATTGAAAGGAATCACAAGACCATGTTCCTAACATCTGTAGATGAAAACGAGGTTATTGATATAGTTAATAAGTGCAAAAAAAAGACATCCTTACCATGACATAGATATGAAATTAGTGAAATATGTTATTGATGGGATTTCCAAACCACTTACTCACATATTTAACTTGTCATTACAAACAGGTCAATATCCCAATAAAATGAAAATAGCCAAGGTTCTACCATTGTTCAAATCTGGAGATAAGCACTACTTTACTAATTACAGACCTATTTCTCTTTTTCCACAATTCTCAAAAATTTTGGAAAAAATATTCAATAAAAGATTAGATAGCTTTATTGATGCTAATAAACTACTTTCACATAGTCAGTATGGATTTATAAGTAAATGGTCAACTTCACAGGCACTGATTGAATTAACTAAAGAAATGACTAACTGCTTAGACAAAAAAAGAAATATGTAGCTGCTATTTTTGTAGACCTTAGGAAAGCATTTGACACAATAAACCACCAAATAATGTTTGATAAATTGGAAAAATATGGAATTAGAGGATTGGCACTGGAATGAGTGAAGAATTATTTGAATAATAGAAAGTAATTTATGAAATGGGGAGAATACCAGTCAAATTGTTTGGACATTGTTCTCCCCGTGTTAGCGTGGGTTCTCTCCGGGTTCTCCGGCTTCCTCCCACAGTCCAAAGACATGGACCTTGGGGATAGGCTGTTTGGAGACTCTAAATTGCCCATAGGAGTGAATGTGTGTGTGCATGGTTGTTTATCTATGTGTGTTGGCCCTGGATGGACTGGCGACCTGTCCAGGGTGTACCCCGCCTCTCGCCCGTTGACAGCTGGGATTGGCTCCAGCCCCCCGCGATACCGCTCTGGGAACAAGCGGTAGAAAAAAGAATGGATGGATGGTTTTATAAGTTGTTTGTTGTTTTGCAAGACATACTTGAGCTGTGAATTAAACTGTTCGAAATAAATAAAATGAATAAAAAAATTCCTCTTAAACCACCCTGTATAAGGAGAAGAATTATATAAATTAAATTAAATAAATCAGACATACACACTACAACTAAACTTACCATTTAAATTGACCATAAAACCACACAAGGAATATACAGACAATATGTTAAAATATCACACATTTGTACTTTGCAAACTACTTAAGATACAATATGAACAAGCATAAACAAAATGTAAACATGATGTTTCCCTGAACTGTTACCTGAACCATTCATTATTAATTAACTGTTAGTATAGTCCTGATTTTTCTGTATTGGTGCCTAGAATAGCAGTTATATTTACTCACTCGTTTGTTTAAGCCTTGATAGTTTTCTCCAAGACTGATTTGCCTTACCTTTGTTTAATAATTGGAGATATTTGAAAATGCAAATCAGCTTTTTTTAAACCCTTGAATTGCATGTATTAACTAGAAACAAACATGCCCCTCCAAAAAAGGAAAAATAATAATAATAGGAAGAAGAAGGGTCCTTTTTAGGGATGGTTCAATCATGTGAATACAAGGGATAATATGCTAAAATACTGGTTAGCAATGAGAGTTTATCAACCAGGTCAAAGTTGTTTTCATTTCTCTTGATATACATTAAAATTTTAGTGTAACTAAAAACTACCTGTGACCACATAATTTCTTTTCCACATTTGAAAAGATTTATCAGTTTTTATCTTTTTCACCTACTGTTTTTTATTTGTAGCTTTTATAATAAAATTTAAAATATTAATGGAAACTAACTGAACATCAACAACAGTAAAAAAGCCAAATATTGAGGAGATTGTCTTCAAACTGTATCTATATACTTTATCTATAACGGGTCTATATATTTAAATCCGTTCTGCCAGATGTGAGTCACACATGCTCACATACAGCCACTTTAGAAAACTGCAGTATTAGAGGGTACCTAGAGGTATCTGAAAAATCAAAAAGCACTTGTGAGTGAGTGCTCTGACCCTTCAACACTCATTCTATAACATTTGGTAATTAAGTCATCACCCTTGACTTAAAAATGTGAGTCCAACAGCTGAGATCACCCTTGGCAAGTGTTGATATAGTTAATTCCTCCTTTTTTTTCTAGCAAGCTACACACTTATCATTCAGTTTGTACTTGACTTGTGGCTTTGACACAAAAGAGCTAAAGCTATAATAACGCTGCAGTGTTCTCTGGCTGTTCATACTTTTTCTGTCTGCAACTGTGATTTAAGGAAATAGTCATATTGTTGTGAAGTTTAGAACAACAACATGAAATTTGCCTTTTAATATCTTTTTTCTTAGCTGAAAATATGGATCACTATTTTTTAAATCTTTTAACCACGTGGAGATTTGCTGTGTTGCTGCATTAGGTTCAGGGGGTTTGTAGTTCAGTATTAGAATAGGAATGCAGATCAAATGTGTCTCAAGTGACCATCAGTAATTGAATTTTGCTTCTTACATCCATTTAATTTTATCGGTGGGAAACTGGGACTGTTCAAGAGAGATAAGAACAGATTTGCTCAAAGCTTTTAAAGATTAAGAAAACTGAATTCCTGAGATGTCAAACAAATTTTATTGATGTAGCTTCAGGCTTGATGAGATAGTTTGAGAACACTTACAACAAGTTCCCCTAATGGTCCTTGATAGTGTGGTCACTTAGAGTTAGAGCTTGTTAGAGTAAATGTCTCATCCGTTCGGCTTTTCCTTTCCTTTCACCTGACTTCAATATGATTACATGAAGGAACCTGAAAACATCTCACCCATGTATCTGTATTCAAGTCTAAGATAACTAACACTAACATAACTAACTAGCTAGCTTTGTGCCATGTAAACTTATATGGCTTTTAAAGATATTGAAAATGTTTTGTTCAAACTCACAGGACATTATAAAAACCAGAAGAAAGAAACAGTTGAATGGTGCTGCTGCCTTACCACAGCTGCTCCTGAATGTTGTTTTTCTACTGGTGTGACACTTGTCATGTCACACTGTCGTCAGTTGCCACAAGCAGTGGAGCTGCAATAGCATTGAGTAGTTTTCCACTACACTTAAGAACGAGGTAAAAATATTTACTATGATGACACACTGGCTGTGAGGTTGTCATAAACAGTTGGAGGTGTCCCCTGCAGCCCTTTAAAGATCACAGGGTTTTGTTTCCATTATTCCAAAGTCCATTTGATATGCTGATATCTACCTGCTGTTTGTACTAAATAATAACAATTATAGCTACTGAAGTTCTGCTAAGATGAGTAATTCTCATGTAATCATTTATGATTAACTTACCATGAAAACGTTATTTTAATCACTCTTGGGAAACCTATGAAATTTAAAACAAACAAAAAAAAAACAATGTAGGTTTAATTTGCATGATCAATAACTTAAACAGTTTCAATATCTCTTCAGATCAATACTATATCTGATAAACTGTGCAAAATTTAGGGCACAAGACACTGACTGATAGCCACGTGGATATCTCCCACTTTGAGGCTATTATGGAAACACTTGTCACTGTGGTTTGGCTTGGCTCCCTGCAGCTAATAGATATTGATTTGGATTGGAAACACTCTAAAATCCATCTCAGAGCAAGTATTAGCCATAACAAGTTGTTAAAACAAATTCAGATTGAGGTTGTCATCTGTGCAGTTTTAAACACATTCTTTAATATGCTGCTCATCAGACACATTTCTGTCTGTCTTTGAATGGGATTACAGTGTAGCTGAATATATTTTAATATTAATATAAAGTTTGTTATACATCATATTGTTGTTTATGTATTACCTTCTCATTGTTGTCTTTTAATCATTATTATGAATCACTGAAATTTTCCAGCATCTTTTTAAAACAACATTTCTTGCACATCGGCATCCCTTTGACACTGATTGGAGTCACAGTTGTACGAACTCTATTAAATAAAGGTTACATTTCAGCGCTCTTTGTTTTGCCGCTACAATGACTTGCATTGGTTTTAGTGGGCATTTCCTTTCTGCTGAGGCATTTAATAAGAAACACTCCTCACAGTGCCAGATGTTCAAACACACCAAATAGTGATGACTACTTTAGCATATTTATGAGTGTGTGTGTCACAGTGTTACCCACCACAGAATGTGTGAATGTGTTTGTTCCAGTTAACAAGAAAAGACAGAACAATTGAGATGAATATTCAATCAGCAGGTCAGTTTTGGGAAAGTCACAGAAACAATCAATACGCAGTGCACACACTCCTACAAACAAACAAGCAGGAATGGGTAACTGCCTACACACTCCCACACAGTTCCTTTTTAAAACCTGAACCATTTCTTTGTAAATAATGTACACCTACACACTTTCTTTTAATCTTGCCTCACTAATCACGTGGCTTAAAGGGAACGACATCTACACACTAATTTGTCATGATATGATGGAGAATGAAACTAGAAAAGTAAAAGACCAAAAAAGTTTCTCTTCTTATCAATAAATTGACCTAAATCCTTCACAGGTCTCTTTACATTTCACTTCAAATGTCCAGATTTGAATTATTCAACATGCTGACAATTCATATTTATGCAGTATAAAAAAGATTCACTTCTTCTTCATGTTTAATCCTTTCCCTCTATCACAGTCATCGGTTTCCCCTCTTCTGACCGAGGCAGAGAGGTCTCTCTTTAATCACTGTCATTCATATCAAACTATGTGACTCCTGATAACGCATAATTATGACAAATGACTAATGATGGTATTATTATATATAATAGAGCCTGGATATCATATGCATTCATGAATGTTTTAATCAAAGCAAGTGAAAGGTAAGATTCTAGATGGCAGGGCAATGTTATATCTCTATGTGAGGCCATGAGTAATTCATTCTGCAAGATGTGTTCATGAATAAAAATGATTTTCTGTGTATGTCTGTTGCCTGCTTAACATGTTACCATTGGTTTTTCTTCCAGCAATATAAACATGCTAAGGCTGCATATCACTGACATGTTCTCTGCTTTTTTTAATGAGCATGTTAAATAAATGTCCATCTCAATACCAATAATAATAAGTAAAATGAGAAAATCTAAGTTTTCTGGGTGTCTTCAAACCAAATTGTTATAGTGAAATAATGAAGGGATTTTCATAAAGCACTACAGCTCTATAATTATTCATCAATGGACAGCCGTGGTTACACAACCACAGAAGAGCATTGATGACAGTCTGTGTAACTAAGTTTCCAGCACTGTTTTGCACATCCATGCAATCATTTGTCTACTGGTTAGCTGAAGTAATCAAAACTGTAATTACTTGTGCTGTGACTCAATACAAGTGCCAGAGATGTCCAATAACACAAAAATCTCCATCAGCACATATTATATTTCCTGCAGGTCAGGCTGCCTGTGATCAATCAGCATAAAGATTAACCAGAAAAGAGACCAGAGAATTTCATTTTTAAGGTGGTGTATTGATTAGTGAATCGAGTCAATTAGTAGTGACAACGTAACACAGAATGAAGTAATATATCCTGTGTGTGCCCAAGAGCACAGAAAACTGCTTCCATTATTATTACCTAGTAATATGTATAGGTAAAAAAAATAGTATTAGGAAATTATTTTAAATGTTTTTTTAAAAAAGGCTTGTTTACAACAGCTTGACATAAAAACAGACTGATGTAACTGACTGTTATCACTTTGTTTGTTGACATTGGCCTCACATGGGCTTTGGGGACCCGCAGCACCATATCATTGTATAAATAATAACAGTATAGCAACTTGTTTTGTTTTGTGAAAACAGAAATGTTCACAATTTGAATTTGTAAGAAAGACAACAACAACAATGAAACATATACACTATGATAGCATAATTTCAAGTCATTATGTCAACCACTAGCTGGAGCAGATATCAGAAAAAATCATTAAGACAAAACAGAATATCACAAGGTCACATTATTAAATTTTGAAATAAAGATTAGCTGATCAAGAACAAAGACAAAAGCCACAGAAAGAAAAAAATTCCTAAAAACAACAAACAAAATTAATGGTCAAGAAAAAACATTGGGATTATATTCACATCAAAAACATCAAAACACTGGTGGCATAAATATATGAATCATATAGCCCGGGCTTCTGATATAATCTGTTTTGCCTTTGACTAATAAGATGAAGCACAGGCAGGTCGAGCAGCGTGTGATGTTTGGATGCCAACAATACATGTTTGTGCTGTTCATTTGATGAGGCTGGATGAGGCGCTGAGCGGAGAATGACTGATCCTAATCTTAACCCCCCCACCCCACCACCACCACCACCGCTTGTCCTTAATCTTATCTCATCAGTTCGGCTATTCTAATCTACTTTATGAAAGCTTATCAGACTAATCGTTGAACACAGTGACAGTGCAGTGAGCGACTGAAGCATTATGTGATTGTGACTCAGCAAATGGGACAAGCGGTGATGTTTGCATTTGAAGACCAGCCTAAAGTAACTGAATGAGATAAGGTGGTTAAAGGCTTCGGAAAGGGTTCTTCAGTTATATATAGTTTAAATATAAAAAACAATATTGCATAAATTCAGTACCTTGTTTCCTTTCTTTTCCTTTCTTATGATCACTGGTTAAAAAAGTTAATAAATCCAGATACCAAGAAGGACTAAGCTGTTTTGAAAGGGTGCACCCTTAAAGTCACAGGCATCTCCTTCCCAAACTAAATAAACCCATAAAGACCTAATGGGTTGATTGCAGAAGAGGACAAGAAGGCCTATTTAAAACCTTGTAAATCAGATTCAACTGGCCTTTTAATTAACTTGCAAATTAATGCACCATGCTGTGTAAATTGTAGGGAAATAAATATTCATGTAGTTAACTAAGAAAAAGGGCAAGGACATATCACATGCAGACAGATTGCCTTTGCAAGCAGGGCACCCAATAAACACCTTATGTTTTTTTTTTTTTGCAAGCATCTACTTTACATTTTCTTTGCTTCTACAGTTATGCAAAGATAGAAAGTCACTGTTTTGCCTCATCTTTCACTCCACACCAAACCTCCAGCTACTGTTTATCTTACCTGTCAGGTCATGGTATAATGAGGCAACATAAGTTTGAATTACTTGTTACAGAGACATTCTGGTCCCAGACTGAAGGAAGTCTAGATACTTTAAATGTGAAACAACTAAAAACATTCACAGTACAGACTATATGGGAAGTTGTTTTTTTTAAAGTCCAAAAATGTGTAAGCATAAGCCTGTAATCTGGGAAAATAACAGACAAGGTGTGACCCAACGGGTATATATATACCCAATAGTGAAGCACTCTGCTCCAACTGTCTATCTTTAACACAAAATGAAATAAGGCTGAGGTAAAACTGTGTCTAAAAATACATAAAATCCTTACTGTCTCTGTAAGTAAAGGTGATTGACACACTAATGAAGTTGCTGATTGAAGTTGCAGTCAAATCATTGGCTCTCATGGTACAAGTGACCTGCTCTTGGCCCAGTTGATAAGGTGAAGGTGATCCGATGCCCAAAGTAGGGCTATATATAGTCTACACCTATGTCATCATTCCCTTACTTGCTAGTTCAGCAATAACTTATTTCAAGTGTCAGAAGGGAGAAAAACAGGTCCCCATTTAACCGGAGTTTAGAACAATGTTTCTCTTTCTTACATTTACTGTGTTTGGCCTGCATGCATACTGCCAGGACACACTGTAGGCTACTGATGCTTGTTTTCGTCAGTTAGACGCACAATCCTTCTGCCTGAGCAGGAAGACATGACCCCCTTCCCCCCCATTCCTCCACCAGGGAGTCTACAGGCTATCAGAAACTCACCCCATCCCTAGCTGGCTCCGGCATTTCATCATTACGCACATTACCAGCCAGTGACGCAGTGGCATCAAGAGACTTTTCCTGGCGTCATCGTGATCACGATTTTGCCTGACCATATATGGGTCTTATCTGAGTCGTGTACAGAGTAAGTTTAGGTAAATAGGCTACATAAATGAAGCTTTAGCTTTATCAGTTTAAACGTTTCGGCCATATCCTCATTCTGACAATTCCCCATCCTTTTCCACAAAACGGAAAGACAATTAAGAAGATAAAGAAGTGGGGAAACGGCCAGTAACTGAGCGGCTCGGCTGTCCTCTGAGTTCTAGGCAAATATAATGACAGACGATCGCGTTACGCAATAAGTCACACTGCGCTATATCTGCTCTTCCATGTTCCTGTAGCCTTTCAGCATGAATGCCCTACACTGAGGGAAAAGGCAGGGTAGAATCTCTCTTCAAACCGCAACGTTTGACGCAATAAAGTGAATATTAAATGGATGCGCCAGAGCTGCAGCTCTTCATGCTTGTTTGCCATCTGGGTGTGAAGACAGGAATGACTGTACATTCACGTCACCATATGACCAAAATGAGGTGAAAACCACTTCCTGTAGCCCACTGCGAGTTGACCATCAGAATAAAATTATGAATGAACTCGGATCGGGATAAAAAATCCCCTTTATGTGCTTTGATCCAGCATTTTATGCTTGTAATACACGAAGCAGCTATGCGTTTTATAATCCACCCAAACGCCTTAAATGACGCATGTGGAGGTTTTATGGGTCAGGAGCATCTTCTTTGGTTGGTTATTTTAGGGTTATATCCTGCTAAAAAATCTCCACAGAAGCCAAATGATGTATCATGGGACCTGAACAGCTATAAATAAAGCTCAGTTCTCACTGACTACGCTTAAATGAGTCGGAAGAGGGCAGAGTAATAGTAGGAGGGCTTTTTCCTTTTCTCTCCTTTGAACGGGGCAATCTCACTCCAGCATTCATCCAGTTTCCACCAATAAGCCCAATGAGCTGAGTGCGCACCGCCCACTGTCGGCGTGTGTATTTTTTTCTTCTCCTTTGCCTTCTTTTTTTTTTTAACTAGAGCTGGATGTGTAGATCGTCACATGTTGTTTCCCCTCTTCAGTCCGGACACAAGCAGACATGTGTTATTTATTGCTTGGCTGTGAGAGAAGACGATCGCGCGAACAGCCGGCTCTCGAAATAGAGGATTAAAATAAAGCGAGTGGTTTCTGCGGGAATTCGTTGCGTCTGGAACCGAAAAGACGCGAGAATGGCGAGTCCGCCAAACACGGGCGATCAGTCATTATTGGCCAGTAATGGGAACAACAACAACGTCAAGAAATGTGGATACTTGAAGAAGCAGAAACACGGACACAAGCGCTTTTTCATTTTAAAGGAGCCGAGTGAAGGTTTCCCTGCCCGGTTGGAGTACTACGAGAGTGAGAAGAAATGGAAAAACAAATCAACCGCCAAGAGAGTTATTTCTCTGGACAGCTGCCTCAATATCAGCAAGAGAGCGGATGCAAAAAACAAATTTCTTATTGCTCTCTACACTAAGGATGAGTATTTTGCCGTAGCGGCGGAAAACGAGCCGGAACAGGAGGGCTGGTACCGGGCGCTTACGGATTTAATGGCAGAGGGGAAAGTCTATGACGGATCGGCGTCCAACTCTGCGTCCTCGCTGGTTGGCTTCGACGAAGCGAGCTACGGTGTGATAACGCCGGTGGCCGCCGCCTACAAGGAGGTATGGCAAGTCAATCTGAAATCCAAGGGACTCGGACAGAGCAGAAATTTGACCGGGGTTTACAGACTCTGTCTCTCCAGCCGGACTATCTGCTTTGTTAAGCTCAACTGTGAGGTTGCTTCAGTTACTTTGCAGCTGATGAACATCCGGAGGTGCGGCCACTCCGACAGCTTTTTCTTCATCGAGGTGGGTCGATCTGCAGCCATCGGTCCAGGGGAGCTGTGGATGCAGGCTGATGACTCTGTGGTGGCTCAAAATATACACGAAACTATCTTGGAGGCGATGAAAGCTATGAAGGAGCTGTCGGAGTTCCGCCCGCGCAGCAAGAGTCAGTCATCTGGTACAAACCCCATCTCTGTGCCCACACGGAGGCACCTCAATAATCTCCCCCCAAGCCAGACCGGGCTCCCCCGGCGATCGCGCACTGACAGCATGGCTGCAACCTCTCCAGTGAGCAAATGTTCATCCTGTCGAATACGCACGGCCAGCGAGGGCGACGGCACCATGACACGCCCAATGTTAGTAACTGGGAGCCCCCTCAGCCCGGGGGTTCACAGAACCCTCCTGAGCAGATCTCACACCATTACAGCACGCCCCTCTCTGACATACGAGTCTTCTACCCTGCAGCACAGTAAGTCCATGTCTATGCCCCTTTCTCATTCACCACCTATGCCCACCACATGCACAGGCAACGTTTCCTCCTGCCCGGACAGCACTGCCCCCCGCCCTTCTAGCTGCAGTGCATCCTTCTCAGGCTCTCCCAGTGATGCAGGTTTTATATCATGTGAGGAGTATGGCTCCAGCCCTGCAGATGCACGAGACCTCAGGTTACCTCTAACCCTCCGCAGCAACACTCCCGAGTCTCTCAAAGCAGACACCCCACCCTCTAGAGATGGCAGTGATCTTGATGGCTACATGGTGATGGAGCGGCAAATTCAGAATGGAAGCAGGCGGTTAGCAGAGCTGGAAAAAGCTTATAGAAAGCGCACGTATTCTCTCACTACCCCCCGCCAGCAGAGGCGTCCCCCCCAAGTGTCTTCAGCCTCTCTGGATGAATATACGCTTATGAAGGCCACATACATGAGTGGAAGCCAGTCTTCTTTGAGATGTCACACCGCCTCCCCTAAAGGAAGTGGCCTTGAGGATTACAGGGATGTTCATATCAGCTCTAACAGTGTCCATGGCGACAGTGGCTACATGCCTATGATGCCAGGTGTGGCACCCCAAACACCTGGGTCCAAGGATGATCCTTACATGCCGATGAGCCCCATGTGTGTTTCTGCTCCAAAGCAGATCATCAACCCTCGTTCACACTTCTCTCCTGCTGGGCTGGCCCCACGCACAGACTCCCCCGGGAGCGTGTCTCTGGAGGACAGTGGTTACATGCCAATGTGGTGCGGTAACAAGATGTCAGTGGAGAGCACCGATGGAAAGCCCAACAATGCAGAGTACCTGTACATGTCTCCTGTTGACACACTTGTGTCTCTAACACCCCCAGACTACATTCTCAGCCCTTCTGGAGACCCCCATCTTCAGCACAGACAACCATACGCTTACAGCTCTATGCCAAGATCACTTAAAGGGCAATCTCAACGCAGTGGGTCTGCTGACACAGATCAGTATGTGGTTATGAGTTTGCAGAGACAACGGATAGAAGAGGAGTCCAACTACTGTCCCATCTCTCCAGGGGAATCTGTAGGCAGCAGCTCCCCAGAAACACCAGGCACTCTATCCTCTGTTTCATGTCCTCTCAGACTGGCTCGGATAGATGGTGGTCTGGTACACCGCAATCGGGTTTGTCGGCCAACCCGCCTAGCTCTGGAATCTCTCAGAACACTACCATGTATGAGTGAACATCCTCTTCCCTCCGAGCCACGTAGCCCGGGAGAGTACATCAACATAGATTTTAGCAGTGCTGCACATGTCCAGCTGGCATCTACGGTGTCGGAGAGTTCTGAGTCCTCTGGGGGTTTAATATGTGCAGAGAGAGGATTCCCATCACCCTCAGACTATGCCAACATTGAGATCAACTCTAGCTTGGTTCACCAGCACACACCTGAAGTTTTGACTTGCCCTCTGAGCACCCAGCAGGACGCACAGGAACATGAGGAAGAAGAGGAGGAAAGAATAGAGGGACAGGGGAAGGACAGGGGAGAGGTGGGGGAATATCCCCTCCAAGAGCAGGGGAGCCCAGTGTGCCAGCCTGCTCAGGTCAAAGACGACTACACTGAGATGACCTTTGGTCCTCCTGCTCCTTTACCTGATCTCTGCAGCACTGATGTTACTCCCCTCCCCACCAGCCCCCCTTCTTGTGTCAAAAGACTCAGCATTGAGAACAGCTTAGTGGTACCCCCTGTTCCTGCAGATTCTTTTCTCCTGGGAGCTCCTTCGTTATCCGTCACAGTTGTGGATCCAGACAGGGGGGCTAAAGTTATCCGGGCTGACCCTCAGGGGCGTCGGCGGCACAGTTCTGAGACCTTCTCCTCTACCACCACAGTCACACCCGTGTGTCCATCGTTTGCCCATGACACTAAGCGACACAGCTCTGCCTCTGTGGAGAACGTGTCCCGCACTGTTCGCAGCTCAGAGGAGCCCGGCGAGGACTATGGCAGCTCTATGTGCAGGGAAACTTCAGCTGGTTATCAAAATGGACTCAACTACATTGCCTTAAACTTGATGGAGGGAAACCTCGGTGGATGCAGGTTAGGGGGCTGCGATGAACTTCTGAGGTTCAAGACAGCCTGTGGCTGTAAGGGGGGCCTGAATGGCTTCAACACCAACCCTTATGCCAGCCTCGGATTCAAGGAGACTACTACTGCTGCTGTGAAAGGTGAGTTTTGATGCTTGCCCCAAACACACATTCATTCAGTAGGTTTTCATTCACATTCACAGTAGTGGTGCAGTGTCTCTCTCTTTTTTTTTTTTTACTACCGAGTGAACATTGTGATACGTAAACACAGGCTACAGGAGATGAGAGAAGTCAGCTACTTATTGGCATTGCTGCTGGGTGTGTGCAGTGATGTTTAGATAGGATTAGACACCTACTGGTCACACCCGTGACTGTGAAAAATTTCAAGCCTGTGTGATGCTTGGTCTTTTAGCATGAGCACAGGAAACAGCCACGTGTCCTTACGAGTAAAAGCTCCGAATGAGAAATGTCAGTGATAAACCCAGAAGAGTGAAAAACAACAAAGATGTTGCCATATTCCCTACAGCTTGCTGTTTCCTTATTGTACATTATCTGATTTTGAGAATGTGATTTAGAGTTGTGATGGTTATATATTATTTTGCATCTGTCTTAATCTGAAACGTCTTTTCCTTGTTCTTTTTCTGTCTCTTGATGCTGCTGATGTGGGTTTGTGTGAATGGTCTGCTTTGCTCTCCCTTAGTGACGCAGTTTTTACCACGTCAGTATTTATATAAAAAAAAAATTATAAAAAAAATCTGATCCAGTGACGCACACTGTGTTACTTATGCCTCAGTGGAAGATGCTCAAACAGTTATTAAAAAAAGCAGGTTTAGGGAAAATGAATGCATTTCTACAAATGTTTTGTAACATTTAGGAGTGGATGTGTGTGTGTTGGCAGCAGAAGCCCTTGTGCCATGTGGGAAAGAACCGTTGCCATCAAAATATTACCTTTCACCTCATTTTGTTCAGCGTTGCATCAGTGGCTTTTCATGTGTCTGTAAATGGCAGGGATTATTTACAGAGATGGATGACCTGGCAGGGGCTTGTCAGAAGTTGCTCTAGCTTGAAAAGAAAATACATCATGTCGGGATCTTTGTGAGTCAGAAGTCTGTGTTCCTCATGGTGAAATACAAGAGTTTAATTAGTGTTTGTGCTTTCATAAGCGAGTTGTTTCTCTGTCTCTGTCTAAGCTGGCTCTCATGCTGCGAGCTCAGCCAGTATGGGGCTCGGTGCAAGTCATCGGGTTCCCCAGAAAAACAAGTGAGTCAGTTGTTTATCAGTTGTCAGGTACTGGGTTTCAGGACTGGAATGTGGGCAGTGTGCAAAGGTTGCTGGGAGAGGTGAATGCTCACTTGTTTTTCTAACCTGGTGGGATGGGCTCAGATGGGGGGGAAGGGAAGATTTTCTTCTTTTTCCATCACAAACAACTTTGCAAATATGATTGGTAGCATTATTTTTAACATTATTATCATATGATCAGAGACTGATGCTTTGAATTTAATGAGGCACATGCATTCTGTACACATTGTTCATTTCCTGTCACAGAAAAAGTGACATTTGACCCTCAGTGGAAACATAAGAGGGAGTGAAAGAACAACAGTAGGGGATTGATGACATGTTTTGCTTTTCATATATAACAAAATAGACCACGGAAGTGTTGACTGAACGCAAAGGGGAGATGTGAGGATTGAGGGAGTAAAAAGTTAAGAGGGAAAGAAAAGATTTGCATCACAAAAAAGAATGTTGCTATGTCTTGTTTATGTAGAAGGACTACACGCCTGTTTACTACAAGATGACAGGCTTTACCACATTCTCATGTAATCTCAAATCCATAGTTTGCATTCTCATCATTGCATCAGTTACATTAGGACACAACTTGTTTTCATTCTGCATCGCATTTACTATAGTGTGAGGATGAGGTGAAGAGAGAGGAAGATGCTCCAAAAATGTAAACCCGTCCCTCCAGTCAGTATGGAATTTTACATCTAGAATCATGGAAAGTGTCTTAAATCAGTCTCAGCTTGATGATATCATCGTGTTTTGTTGTTGTTTGTAATACTATTTGAGGCAGAACTTTGTGACTAAGCTTCTTTGTAGGGGAGCTGCATTTCTGATAAATTCTTGTCTCATTTGTTTCTGGCTTTAGAGAATGAAAATTCCCTGATACAATTGAAAGCAGCATTAAATGTTGATGTCAGAGCATTTTTGTAAAAGATGCTTTCCAGCTCCTCTCTGCTGCCAAAGGCCAATGTAAATATGTTTTTGCAAAATGAAGAAAGCCTTTTTGGCAGAGGTAGCCTCTCCGCCTCTACTTCAAGAAGCCTGTAAAAAAAAAAGGGTGGAAACAGTTATTGGGAATTTCACAAGTGTTGATGAATTGTTCCGTGTTACAGGAAATATTATTCTTGTCAGTGGGATGGGATGAGGGGGGGTATAAACCTTTTCTTATTACGTCTCTTTTTTCCACTGTCCAAACATCTCTTAATCACCCCCCCTTGTCATCTTTTTTTCCTCATGTTCCTCTTTGACTAAAAACAACCCTGCTCAGTCCTGCTCAGATACTGGAGAAAAATTAGTCATGCTTTCCATTTGCGGGCACTAACCCCCACATCACCACAAAAACAAAAAACATAATATGGGTTGGCAGTGGGGGTCATGATATTATTTTTTTATTTTTTATTTTTTTTTGCACCTGCACCGCCAAGCAGTGCTCACTGGTTATCTAGCCCCTCAGAGGAGAGTGACAATAAGGCAAAGACTGGCCACCATCTGCCACCACAACAAGGGGAGAGGAGTGGGGTGTGTGTGCATGGGGGGGAGTTTCAAGGAGCCAACCCAAAACCCTTCCCCCTTCTCTTCTTTCCTCTTGTGCATCCTCCTCCCCCATATCCCCCCTTTCTTCTCTCCAGACACTAGTTTCTGTTTTTCTGAAACCATGTGATCCAGCCCTTTCGTTCCTCCTTTACACACAAACACACATCTTCTTCACAGCAGTGCGTTTAGGTGTAATGTGTGCAGTGGGTCATCTC
>JBAMHV010000013.1:9804031-9815734 GCA_037177535.1 Pseudomugil gertrudae
TAGTTATAGTTTTTGATGGCTTGTTAAGAGCATTCTTTACACAAATATCCTTTGTTATCGTCTCCATATATGGAGCATATTCTTTTTTCACTTTCGATATTTCTTGCATGTTTTTCCCCTCACCTGTCCTGCAAACCCCTCCCCTGCAGACGCACGTACGCTCCTTGCTGCCTGATACATAACTCTTTGAGTAAAGTAGGACGGGATGTTCCAGCACTAGATACAAACAAAGTTAACCTCCCGTATCCTGAATTTAGCTTGGAGGTAAGAAGGATTACATTCACTTCAGGATTAGACATTGTTCACTAGCTTGTTTTCTGGAAGGTATTGGAGACGGAGCTTTATGTATGTGGAAAAAAAAGTAATAATCGTAAACACAAACACACACAAAGTACATATAATCCTATTTAGTAGGAGCTTGGTGATTAAAAAGTCTCCCACTCATTGTAAAGTACTCCTTCACTCCGTTTAGCATTTTCTTACATTAATGCTTGTATGAAGCTGTGGAATGGAAGGTGGAGCAATGGGTTTTTTATGAGTGAGCATTTAGAGCTGAATGATATGACAGATATGAGAAAACAGGAAACTGCTCTGTCATTGGGTGTTACTACTTATTGTTTGCGATATTCATTTGATCCTAATGCATCAGCTTGGTTTTGGAAAACTGATTAGCTTTTTGTCGCAGGGAGGCAAATAGAAAAATGCATTAACTGTTTGATTTAAAACTGATGTATAATAATGAGTCAGCAAGATGTCAAAGCGGGTGTTGTTTTTGTTTTGTTGGTCAGACAGAGGTGTGGGAGGTCAAAGGTGTCGGACAGTGTTTGTTTGGTGCAGCACTACTGTAGATCAAGGAGGAGCTGGCTGAGGTAGGAATGTAAACAGAGCAGATCTGAGCCTGCTGGTCTCTCCCTGTCCATTTACAACACGGCCATAATAAAAACAAGTTGATTGTCCTCCCCGCCTCTGTCTGTGCATGGTTTGGTTTCTCATTTAGCTCTGCAACAAAAACAGAAGCAACACAGGTCTTGTTTACGTCTGAAGAGCGAGAGATGAGGCTGCTTATACGTAACTGTGTGCATGTGTATGTCCGAGCTCTGAATGGAGCCGGGCTAATTTTAGCATGAGAGAACTGAATAAATAATGAATAGGGCCTGTGTATGTGTGGGTTGGGACAGAGGGGTGCAGACATTGGGCTACAGGGAGGGGTGGAGGCCCAAATGCATGTGCTCAAAAAAAGAGGAGGGGTGGAGGCCATTGGGTTCATTCTCCCCTGTACCTCTGTCCCCTCCTCCCAATAACACTCCCCCTTTCCAAATCTTCCTGCCCACCCAGACTTTTCTCCGATCAGCGTGTGTTTGAATAGCAGCATGTGTGGCCAGAGCCCCTCGTGCACTACAGTACTTACTTGCACTAATGCTCATTAAATGGAAAATAGTGATATTTTAGTTTCTGCTCATGGTTACACCTTTTTACTTATCTGAGCTGTTAGTGATCAAGTACTCCTTCCTGGTAGATCTCTTGTCATTCTCACACCAAGTGCTTGCCTCTACAGGCTGCTGACTGGCCCAGTCTCTCTACCTACCAGCACACACACACATTTGGATTGTTATGGTCTTTTGGTCCCATGACCTCACTGCATTCCCGTTCCTCCCTGTCAGATTGATTCTGTTACTGTGGTTTTTCCACCACTTCCCACTCCAGTGTTTCTGTTTTCATCTCTCTCAAACACCCATGCAGATGAAGAGGCAATGCTCAGCCAGCACAGGTGGCTTCAGGAGTGAAATCAATTATTCTGTTATTCAGATGAGCTCTGCGGGTTCCTTATTTTTTGCAGCTCAGACACCTCTGAGCAGCTTGGATATGTATTTTCCGTCTCTCCAGTCATCAATAATTCTGTTATGATTCTTTACAATCAACATTAGCATCCCATTTTCATTTGTGGAAAGTTTGTATAGAGCAAGGATGGAAAGCGACTCGCGAGTGTGTGTTCCTGGTAGGATTAGTGAAGAAACGGGTGAACTGGGGGCAGGGGTAAACTAAGGATTCTGAATGAAAGGTTTGTTTTAGGGACCGGCTATCACATCCAGCTTTGTGAAAACAGCTCTTGTTCACAACCAGGAAGTCAGAAGCGGAGATGGCAAATGAGGGAAGAAATGCAGCCGCTGTATGTGTGTTTGTGTTTGTGTCAGCCGGCCAAGACTTCCGTTCCCATTTGATAGCTCTACATGCAAATGAAACCTCACAAACATGTACACAGGGGCAGGGGTCAGCCCAACTTTCCACTTGAAGTAAAGCAACACTGAACACTCAGGGTTTGTGGTATTTTAAAAGCAAATAGCTGCAAAATGTGTCTGCATGTGCGTGTTTGTGTGTATAATCAAGAATACCTGGGAGTGTTTTCTAAGTACGAGTGTGTTGTTGCTGTCGCTTTAGTCGTCGGTAGTTACTGCAAGTGTTTCAGCTGCGAAGTGCTAAATACCACACTGTTTTTCCCCTGCCATGAAAGCACCTGCCACTTCAGTGTCTTCCAAAGGAAAAGCAGTCTACTGTAGGATCACTTTTTCCATCACTCTAACAAAGTGGGCTGTCGGCTTTACCTCTGTTGCTCCTCTAAAGCTTCATTTTTCTTAAAAAAACCCGCATATTCATATAATCATCAGAGAAACATTGAGCCCAAAAAACATATTAGTTTGCATTTAATTTCTTGTTTGAAATCTGTAACTCAAAACTTATTGATCTGTTTTCTTCTTCCAGACTGAAGACTGAAGGGTCTTCCCATTTCTCCTCCCCTCCGCCTCTTCCTGTGAAAGTAGGATTTCACTGCAGCCAGATGACGAGGTCGCCGCAGCGACAGCTGGACCCTGCACTGCAGCCGATGTCCCTTGACCTCTTTGCTTTGCTTCTGGGGGGGGGGATTCTGGGGTCACAGGGACATCCATCGCCATGGAAACACGGACACAACCCTTGACCCAAATTTTCCCTCCTTTTCTTGCTGCCTGAACACTCAGGTGCCATTGCTGCTGTAGTGCTAGATTTAAAAGAAAATGAAAAGAATTTAAACAGACTATTAACTCCAACACTAGATGATGGGTGACTATGTATCTCTGTATGTAGGCCTTCAAATACTTCTGCGGTATGTTATGTTCGTTACTCTTATTGATCTTACAATTTCTACTCCTTCAGCTGGTTTTCTTTTGGCTTCAGCCAGTAGTCGCCAGATATGCTCACCTGAAAACCTGTGAACCAAACCCTGGAGTGCATGCGTACACACGCAAAAACCTTTTCATGCATACCGATTACATGTATTTATTTATTTATCGTGTACGTATGCATTACATGTGTGTGAAAATTTGTATACAAGATTGTACTGCAAAAAGAGACGGCATTTATTAGCATATTTAAAAAGTGACACTTGCTTAAAAAAACCCTACCTCAGCAACAAGTCACACAGTAGAAATATATATATATAAAATATTTATTTTTCAGAGGTGAATGTTCATCTTTTTTTCTTTTTTACCGAAAATAAATCATCAATCCAAAGCCTTACTCTAACCATCAGCCTTCCTCTGATGGACCCTCTTAGTTTGGACCTTTAACAACACGGTATCAAAGATTTATCCAGTTATCTCCAAGACTGAATGTTCATCAGAGCCGATTGAGAGACAACCTCTCTGAGATTAAGTTCCCCCTTTTCCCCACATCAATGACCATATTATGTATTAATAGTTCAGAGTAATATATTTATTCTTATACCTCATATGGAGGGTTCATACATGCTAAAATAATACTAAGAAGACCTTAGAACACGAGATGACGTTGCATTGCAAATACATGAAGCTGCCACAAATCCAAACACTGCAGCAGAGCTAAGTGGATCGGATCATTAGAGCCCAAGTCCAAGTGTCATTCTTAATTCACTTTACCGAGTTGCCCACTGTTTGCCTGTGATATCCTGCACACAGCCTGCGGAATGTTATGACCTTTCAGGAAAAGGGACGGGAACATGAATGTCTGAAGTTATTTATACAGAGTAACAGTCCCAGTATCTTACTTTTTTCTCACCTAATGCCTCATTGTAAAGCTCGTGCACAGAGCAATGTGGCACTCCTGGGACCGCGAGGCTCAGTCGGACCGGCTGTTTGATAAAGCTGCTCCCTAGCTTAAATCCACAGCCTCCACAGCATGGTCTTGCTTTTACAAACTTCCCAGATTGTAACACAAGACACACTGAATGTAGTTCAAGCTGTGTTCCAAGTTTGGTAACACAATCCAACAAGCATGACAACTGCAACAACATTGAAACATCCAGAGGTACTGAATGGGAACCACGACAGATACAAGCCGAATAAAGTAAATCAACCAGGGGAAAGTATCTTCTTATTTATCTGAACTCACAGGTACTTAACCTTTGCCTATATACTGTAAATAATGTGGAGAATTACATCTGAGCAAATGAGAAACTTTGACAGGTGTTAAGTTAAATAACTTATGTTTGTACTGTACATAGTATGTGTTTGAGTGAACTTTCTCATACAACAATAAGCACTAATTAAGTTATGCTAACCAGCAAGGTTTGGCTTTGATTTCTATTTTTCTTTTCTTTTTTTTACTATTATAATGATAGTCTTGCAAAATGGATGCCACTATAAGGACATTTTCTAATGCTGTAATTCTAAGAAAAAAAATGTAATCATTAATACTTGACACAATTACTTCTTGATACTTAGGTACACAACAAATGGCATATATGCAATATTTACATGTTTCAGAATTAGTTTACAATGACGTACCAAATGTAAAAATACTGTTAATAATGTTTGTTAAACATGAAATCAAATTTTTGCTGTTTGTACTTTTTTTTCTCCTCCAGTTTTGAAATGGAAATCCTTTTCTGCTTGTTTTTTGCTAATGAAGCCTATTGGTGTTTTGAGCTGTGTTTTGCATTTGGCAAATGTTTCAAGTTTTTATTCAGCATCTAAAGGTTGCAGTATGGGCTCTGGCTTACCTTGCTGTGTCTTCTCATTGTAAATATTTCATATCATGCACATTGTGATGCTACTAAGAAATGATAATTTAAACTTAGCTCATTGCTTTAGGTTGTAATGATTCTTTATAGACACACGCAATAAATAATATTTAAGAAAAATGAACGTCTCTGTTCACGTTTGTTTCCTTACTACCGTACTCATCATCACAGCACTCTTCATCTTATCTCACTCACCTGATTGCTTTTGAGATTCACTTACTTGGTTATTTATTTTAAAACAGAAGAAATGAATTAAATGAATTGTTCCCTTGTTACTGTGAAAACCCTGCTCTCTATTAAAAAAAAAACTGGGTGCAGGCATGCCATAGCTTTACCTACAACATTAGCATTATTATTGTTTTTGGACCTCTAGATCCCAACCCCCCCCAGCAACAGTAATTAGACCAGCATGTTGAAACAGCCTTTGTAATTGGGAGGTAATAAATAACAGTAAAGATATAATGATTTTTTACTCTCAGCCATAAAGAGTATTCAACCTTTAAAGATTTGCTATTTTTCTTATTATTGTGATAATTAGGTGAGCTTATTGTCTTGTACATCATGTGTTTGAATATGGAAAAGTACATGTTTCATAGGTGAGCAATGAATATCAGCCAAAAAGTTAAAACATTGAACAGCTGGATAGAAGGATAATGCTGCAGAAAAACATGCAGATTGAATACTAAAGAAATGGGACCCCCAAAGCATTTACTAAAATATAAACAACAGTTTATTCCATCAATTCATAGTAAGTTTGGACACATAGTGGTGCTAGAAGAAATGCTGAATTTACAGAGACACACAAACCAAAGAGGCCAGACAACGTTATTTCCAGAATATGACATGATAAATAATGTGGCCTCTTATTTAATTAAAACCAAGACAGGGAGCCACAATATGGACAAACTACAACAGGTTGCCACGGCAACACCTTTGCCTACCTGGCCTGTGGGTGGCCTACACAGTAGATCAGATTAGAAACTAGAAATTCTTTAAAACCCATTTTCAATACAAACAGACCCGTGTGTCCTTAAATGTGAAAATAACACCAGCACGGTGACATTGCAGCACTTTTTTCTTTCTAATGCTGATATTTTATCCTAACCGCTAAAACCATCTGCAATAACAAATTCAGACATACAAATCTGCAGTGAAGTGGATCATTTTGATTCATTTATTAAACAGTAACCTATACAAAATCAGGGAAACTTGCAAGAGATTGCAACGAATGCCTAAATGCCACCGGAAATTCTCGTGGATGCCAACATGTAGGTTGGCACCTGCAGACATCTATGTGGTGACACATGGTGCACAGCTGATGATGTGAAATCCCATTCCCTACAGAGGTAAAGCCAGCATACTAGCCTGGAGGTATTTGCCAGACATTAGGCAGTTGTCCCATTAGTGAATGTGGAGGCTGGAGGCCTGATAAGTGAACAAACTCTGACATTAAGCAAATCCACAGCAGCTTTGTTCATGGCTCCTGTACTCTCCAATGCCTGACTTACTTAATCAAAGACTTCTACTTTTCATTAAAAAGCAAATAAATTATACAGCTTAAATGACAGACCTCTCCTGTCACAAGAATCATTGGCCTTTTAGGTGGCATTACTTTCTATAATGTATGTAAATAGACAACGGAACCTGTGCACAGCCTCTGACAAAAACGTTGAAGTTATAAATGCAAATCACACGTACAGTAAGAGTATGCAAACTCTGCTGGTCTCAGTCTGCTATTGTTTGAGTTCATGTATGTGTGTATATGAGTGAATGTATGTGTTGGTTAGGGTTGGGGGTTTGCAAAAATCAATAGGTCCATATGAGTAGCATAAAATAGCCAGTTGCCTCAAGGGAGTCATCAGACTTATGGACAGGGACCTGCAGTATGTCCACAGGAAATGGCATGTTTCCGGAATGCTGTCTGGGATACTACATTAAAGGCAGTGTGCACATCTGTGTGTGTGGTTTTAAAAGCCAACTGGCTTTGGGGACATTTGTGGATGCACCAACCCCTTCCCCCAAAACAATCAGTTTCTGGTTGTCTTTTGGGATGATCCTTATCCAGTGACCAATATAATGTCTGTATTTGAGTACAGATGTGGACTGAATGCGATATACAGAGAAGTTATCTTAAAGTATGCATCAAATACCATTTTGCATTGTTGTACAGATCACTTAAAACGAAGGACTACTGAGAATCTTTTCTTGGCAACAGATACATTTATTGTGTTTACTGTATGAAAGTGAAGCTCTAAAACCAGGCAATTGCTCATAAAAAGGCCTTGTTTACACTAAAACAGAGACGGTCAAATGGCTAGCCTCACATTTACATGCTTAGAGTTTTGGGTGGATAAAACCACAAAGGTTTGACAATGGCCTCCAGAGTGTTTTTTTGTTTTTGCACAGCAATACGAATTCTGTCAGTATAAACTGGAATCAGAATCTTTGGGTAATGGTGACGTCTTTCAAATTTTCTTGCTCACACATCGTTTTCATCGCAAATTTGTTTTCAAATCGCAAAAGGAAAAAATTGGGTTTTGCGTATAAACTTTATGGTGTAAAACATGGCCTGAGTCAGACTGTACTGTCCAAGATGTCTCACAATGGTGTCCTGTAAATGAAGACATAGCAAGAATGGCATCCATTCACATCAGAGCTGACATCATTGTGGCAAAACTAATCAGCCATTTTAACCCCACTAAAGGTGGGGGCAAGCATAACACGTCTATACCCTGGTTCAAAGATATTTCTCAACCAGCATCAATGAGCACTTTTATATGCAGAAATATTTTGACCATATATATATATTGCACAGAAGACCAGCTCAGTAGACGGTGCATTCTGTAAGCTGAAAGACACCATTTATATATCTGTTCAACTGTGAACATCTATTCAAATACAACTTCCTACTTGTGTGAGTCAGTGTCAACACTTATCTCTCCCTCACACATGCACCCACACACACACACACACACACACACACACACACACACACACACACGACTGTATACTCAAAGCGCTGGCATACACTTATACTCCTGTGTCATCTTTTCAGAGTAGCATAACTTGCCAGTAAAACTGCAGTAAACCAAAGACAACTTCCTCTTTCTAGTGAAATCTGAGACCATAAAAACTGTTCCATTCCATCCATATTTACATGCTCGTGAGTACAATCAGATAAAGAAAAACAAAAACATTGTTTGTTAATTCTTCCTCAGAGTTCATACTATACATACCATACGTGTGTAATGTTTTAGAATGTTAATCACTTAAGGCCTAAGGTGTCACATTGTCACAAATGGTCTCTAAGACATTTTGCGTCGTTTTATGGTAGAATCTTTACTCAAAACCCAGTTGATCACCATATGATACTGGTCTGCTGCACCCTGGTGAATATCAGAAAGCATAAGATTACACTATAATAATTTAGAGTTATTACACAGTAATAATTAGTAAACACTGTATACAGATTTTTTCAGATTTTGGTAAAGGGTCAAATAAAGTTGCCAGATTTTAAAAATGTAATGTTTCTACCATTCCTCTTTGATCAGGCTTTAAGGGGTTAAGCAAAACATTGGATTCATCTTCATGGTCTTGACTCCTCAGTTTTCCAAGAGGTGTTCGAGGTTCTATGACTATTATTCTTGAGAAGTGAGTCTGTGAAGAAGATCCAGTGGGGTCTGACTTAGCATGTACGAGTGTGTGTTTGTGTGTGGAACAGTGTTTGCGTGATTGCATGAGTGTGTGCATGTGTGTGCATGAGTATGCGCATGGTCAGCTTGTTCGGTAGACATTCCCAGCTGTTTTCAAGGTAGTGTTCTCACGCTTCTTCCACATCTCCTGTTTCTCACGCTGGTTGCTTTAACTGTAATCCCTACCTACACACACAAACAAACACACGCACACATACGGAGACACACACACATTGGCCTGTTGCTTTACCTGGGCACTAGATAAACAATAACCCACCACACATAACCACACAAAATGACACACCCCTTCCTGTAAGTGATGACAGAGAAACAGCCACAATAAAGACAGGGTAGAGGACAATAACACACACTAACACACGCACACACAATGAGACAGAATGGAGCATTTGAGGTGAGGAGGGAGAGACAGGAAGAGGCAGGTAAGAGAAGTGGAAAAACAAAGAGGAGGCTGAAGGTACAAAAGCCAACAGGATGAGCTCATGCTCTTCACTGGCTCCTCCCACTACGCGTGACTCATACTTGGCATATGGGGGTGAATGTATGTTTACAGCTGCAGGTCAACTTTGGGCGTGTCCTCATTATTGCACCAGTGAACATGTTTTCTCAAGCACAGGTAGAGTTTTTCATTACACCAATATAATAAAAGTGACAATCAGAATGGGTGCCAAAGAAAACACAGTGAAATACTTTGGAAAAACACTTTTGTGGAACTTCAATTTAGAAAACTGTATGCAAAAGGTATGATGTAAGCTATTAGAATTAGAAAATGCCGAAGTCTGTTGCCCCTCAAAAGTAAACCACAAACTTATATAGCATCACAAAAGCACAGTGTTCCCCTCCCAGCATTTGCCTCAAAGTGATGGATGTGGTTGGTGGACACCACGCAACCTGCAGACAGCAAGCAGTTTCCTTAGAAGGCAGCAACAACTGCTTTGATGGTGGTTGAGCCTCAGCGATCTGCGTGTATTTTTCTTCTTCTTGATATCTTGTCTGAAAGTGTTCAGGGCGGTGGAAAAGTATGGCGATTGCATGCTGACACAGATATCTGCATTTCAGAAAACTCACTCAGACACTTTGCATCTCTGTGAGAAGTAAAGCGAGTTGAAAATGATCTGTTCTTCACAATGTATAAAGTTCAACAGGAGCCTCTTTTTAGTGGTTTACATCTGAAACCAAGACTGCAGTATAATTTCCCTTTTACTCAAATTTGAATAAAAAGAAATAAAAAAATAAAAAGAAGAAGATGAAGAAAAAAACATTATGCAAAAGTTTGGGCACCTTAAGCAATTTGAGCTCATAAAACTGGTTTACAGTTGCTGTTAGAGTCAGATTGTCACTTGTTTTTGGTCTTCTGTGCTATTTGTCTTGATGTCTTGTGTACTGTACAATGAGAATCTTAATACACACACACACACACACACACACACACATGAGTGTGCCTCAAAGTGATGGATGTGGTTGGTGGACACCACGCAACGTGCAGACAACCTTTCCTTAGAAGGCAGCAACAAACTCATGAAAGGAAAACTCTGCAGGCATCTTCGTAACAAAATTTTAAATAAAAAGTTTTAAACACTACATTTAAATGAGCCTGGTGCATTTTATCTTTAACACAAAAAATGGCTGCAATCGACATGCTGGGAGAGAAAACGCTGTAGAATTTATTGAAAAGAACACACATAGCAATGAATCATTTGTACTCATCAAAGGACATTTTTCACCATCCCAGTTTCTTTTTTTTTTATTTAACGTGTCTTGTCCAGCATCAAAGCAGGCAGAATGATAGTCTGGTTGCTGTATTGTGCTGAGCAAATTTGCTTTTGCCGAGAGGACCATCATTCTGTGAGGAGTTTACATGTTCTCCCCGTGTTAGCGTGGGTTCTCACCAGGTACTCTGGCTTCCTCCCACAGTCCAAAAACATGCACCCTGGGGATAGGCTGATTGGAGACTCTAAAGTGCCCATAGGAGTGAGTGAGTGTGTGGGTGCATAGTTGTTTGTCTATGTGTGTTGGCCCTGTGATGGACCGGCGACCTGTTCAGGGTGTACCCCTCCACTCGCCCGTTGTGAGCTGGGATTGGCTCCAGCCCCCCCGCGACCCCGTTCAGGGAAAACCAGTAGAAAATGGATCGATGGATGGATGTGTTACACATGATTTATGTATTTTGCTGGACCGATCGGAGAAGAAGAGAGGACAGAAAGACAGCAGACAGGAAAAACAGAAAAACACAAACAGAAGAAGGAAAAACACCACAAAGGAAACACTGCTTTCTGATGAAATGCTACTCCATCCGCCACACCTGTACAGAAAACAAAATAAATCTCTGACAGGGTCCCACAGGGGATTGAAGATCTACAAGTGCTACATACGCCATAGATGAACAAGCTAAACATGTTCAACCTGGATAAAACTTAAAGAATAGCTCGTGACTCATGCCGAGCATACAGGGTGAAAAGTGCTCAGAGAGAAGTGAGAGGTGATGGCAAACCCAGCATCTGCCCAGGAGGTGGCAGAGGTAAGGTCCCAGCCAGAGCCCCCCGCAGTCATGGGGGAAAGGGCCCCAGCGGGCCCAGGCCGGGAGCAGCTGACCCGGCCAGGCACCGGCCGCCCAGGACAGGCAGAGCCCAAACAGCAAGCCCAGCCAGAACCCCAGATACCCGGGTCCGCGCACCCCCCTGGCCCAAAACTTGCCTCCGGTAGTACCCAGACTGAGATAAGGCGTGAGCCTCAAGAATTCAGAATATCATAAGAGATAACAGAAAATGTTGATGGGAAAATGCAGAGACTAGAAAAAGTGACATATTTGTGGTTATTAGTTAGTGTGACAAATATTTAGTAGTCAAGAAGGAAGATATAAAAAATATTTTAAATATCATTATTATTAAAAATTATTATTATTATTATTATTATTATTATTATTATTATTATTATTATTATTATTATTATTATTATTATTATTAT
>JBAMHV010000013.1:9815834-9827838 GCA_037177535.1 Pseudomugil gertrudae
TATTATTATTATTATTATTATTATTATTATTATTATTATTATTATTATTATTATTATTATTATTATTATTATTATATGTCTGGGATAAAAAACAACTGGTTTGTTCTATTTGGGTTGGTAAAAATGCTCCAGTTTTCTTGTTGTGTAACATTAGCTGTAACTGCTTTGTTTTGTGTGTCCCCAAAGATATGCATGTATGTGAAATGTTCTAAAGA
This sequence comes from Pseudomugil gertrudae, assembly GCA_037177535.1. Classification (NCBI taxonomy): domain Eukaryota; kingdom Metazoa; phylum Chordata; class Actinopteri; order Atheriniformes; family Pseudomugilidae; genus Pseudomugil; species Pseudomugil gertrudae. Next base: position 9,816,050 of record JBAMHV010000013.1, read on the forward strand.
AGACATCAAGATGAAGGAATATTTTCAGATAAAACAAAAGCAAAACTTATGACATGTCTGGATTAGTCCCACAGCCATACTTGACAACAGCAAATACTCCTCTGTTACTTATCATCATACTCTTTATATGCAAATTCAATATTTGCAGACAAAGACAAGATACCCATTTGATGATATGAGAAGGATATATCAAACTCTTGTGTATCTACATATTGGGTTGAGGTGAAGTTTCTTTTCTTTTAAGGTTCTTTGTTTTGCTGAGAAATGAAAAAAAACTATTTAAAAGTGAAAGGACACCTACAGAGCACAGCATTTTACACTAAATTGCCGTACCCAGCAAAACTGCACCATAATGCTAAAAAAATTGTATTTATCCACACCAATTACTTGAAAAAGTCTGTACAAGCTAAAGCTATTTTGCAGAGTCATCATTGTTTCATCTATTGTTTTGTTTTCCTCATTTTTTATGTTTTCCTTATTGACTCTACTAAATTTTTGTCACACTAACTAATAACCACAAAAATGTCTCTTTTTCTAGTCTCTGCATTTTCCCATCAACATTTTCTGTTATCTTTTATGATATTCTGAATTCTTGAGGCTCACGCCTTATCTCAGTCTCTCTTCATATGATGTGCAGAATGTGGCAAGGTTTTGTAAAGTCTATGCTTCATTGGCATAATGTCCTCACAAATTCAGTCTCAAGTTAATTCTGTGATTTTCTCCATTGCTTTTCTCTTTGTAAGTAAGGGGTTGATGAGAGAAGAGAGAGAATAGAGAGAGAAGTAAAGGACAATGATGCCATTTCTTACATGTTTACTTTGATTTATTACACTGGTGGTCACAAAAGACATAGACAGCCTCCAATGACCTTTTCATGTGGTGACTGGAGCATATGTGAGAGAGTACACATATATATATATACAGCGAGTGTTAAACAGGATTAGGTGGATGGGTGCAGCTAATGAAAAATTGGAGGAGACACAAGTGGGGGTTGACATCTCGTTTGGGACTTACTTAATTATTCGCTGAATGGTTGAGACTGGTGGTGGTGAGAGAAAGATAAATAAATAATTAAACAAGCACACAATTGAGCCAACAAGGCCTTTTCTATTAAAGAGGAAGTAAAAGAAGAGCAAACGAATCCATAAAATAGAGGCATGGATATATTTCCCCCCACTTCAATATTAATTTCACTGGCAACAATATTAGAATGAGACTCAAGATACAAAAGATTGCCTTGTTTGGCTTCTTCTATATCAGTGTAATAAAAGCTGTTTTCCATCATTGAGATTCACACAGCAGGTTTACTGAGAGCTCCAGAGACACTGACACTCTCTGGAAGCGGGCCATCAGTTTCCTTCAATCACCCCAATGTGTAAGGGTTGTGAAGCTGACAGCCATCTATGGCGGAATGATACCCCTCCCCCTGAGCTCAATAAACAAACACACAGCCTCCCCAGAGTCCCCCAGGTGGTCTCAGTCAACACGCTGAATGCAGCACCACTCAATGGCCACGGTTACATGGTGGTTTTTTATTCTAAATTAATCTTTATTTTATTATTTATATTTATATTATATTATTTATTTCATTAAAGTATTCCTCTTTGAGTTTGCATGAAAGTAGTAATTCCAAATTGAGATTTACATTCTGTGTTTACGTGATCATTTTTCTTCTCTTTAAATCAGATTTAACTTTTTTCAGAAATAAAGAGGAATCAAAACTCTCACGTAAACAAAGAAAGACCATTAACCCATCCTTTATCTTATCATCCCCCCTTTCCTCCCCTGATCTCTACCATTCTGTGATGCATCTATTTTCCTTCAGCCCCTTTTTGATCCATCTTGGGTCTTCCTTTCCTTCTCTGAGCTCCAGACAAGCTGAGGGGCTTCAGACATCATCCCTCACCATTTAAAGTCTGCTAATAATTTCTTCTTGTTGCGCTCTCATGCATGCATGTCCACATTAAAAAAAATCTGCAGCACTTTGTGTCTGTTATCCAATACTTTAGTAAGTTTGGGAATATCCAAAAGCAATGTTTCGGTGAGTGAATGGGCCATTTAAGACTTAATTCAGCTCCTTTCAGCTTTCACAACTTTCATGAACTTTCATAGAAGCTTGATTACTTGAGTAGGACATTGAATGGCAGCTCATTTTCTTTGACTCACTCAGAGGATTTACAGACCGTTAGCCTTGCCCTTCCTCATCTTCATGAGAAAAATATTTTTTTAAATTCTGTTTAATAGGTTGTGTACTAGCATGATCGTACAAGCATCCACCTGCACAAGAATGGCTATCAGGAAGTCAGCAAGACAGTAAAAACTAGCTAGATGTTGATATCAGATAAAGAGCCCTCAAGATGTTCACTGACTGATTTACACGTTTTCCAAAGTCAGAATGACATTTACGGTACTCAAACACTCCAAACATTCAAATGTAATGCAGTGATGGCGGGGTGTGTGAAGCATGGAGTGTGTCAGCAGCACTATATTAACATTCATATGGATACCCTGAATGTAACACATAAATGCCTTGACGACTGGTGTCACAGAGGTTTTGCAACTTTTTTTAAACATTTTGCTGATTAAATGTGATAACCCACACTTTTTTTTCTGGCTGTGTACAGTTGGAGCAAGAAGTCGCAGAAGAAGGTTTATACTAGCATCCATAACAGCCAGGCAGTTATGCAAGTGTTGGCATGGCCGGAGCAAAGAGGCTCATAACAGCTGTAATGAAAACCAGAGAGAGAGAAAGAAAGAGTAAGCCAATGAAAAGCAGCAAATCTTCCATCACAACTCCAACCGCCCTGGAGAGATTTCACTACCCCCTGGTTTACTTTTAACAGTTATGGCCTGTTTCTCTCCAAGCACTTATTTCCCCAGTTTCTCTTTAAGTCTCTTGATCACTTGGTTTCTCTCTGCATTCTCTTCTGTTTTTGTCTTTTTCTTTGAGCATGATAGCACGAAAGGTTTTTCTCCCTTTGAGCGCTAGCAGAGCAACAACACATTCCTGTCCGCATTCCAGCCTCGGGAAAAACAGTGTCCGGAACATAATAAAAGGCCGTGCACGTCATTTGTTTTTAAACCGACTTGCTTGCTGGAACAAAGCTGTGCTGAGGGCAGAATTGGGCAAATGTGTTTGTGTGAAAGAGACAGTCAAAAAGATGTGTTTGTGTTTACAAGCGTATGTGCGCATGTGTGTTTTCTGTTTTTCTCTGTGGTAATGACATTGTGATGAGCTTACCCTTCCACTACTATACACCACATGGCCTCCACCCAGCCACACGACCTGACAAGGGGGAAAACGACTGACTGGGATCATATGTTTGTCTCCTCTCCTTGTTGTTATTAGCATTTTGTGTACCTTTTTCATGCGAACCCAAAGTACCTTCTGACCTTGTTTGAACTATCAGGACTTCCAGGTGTCTGCTGTATAAGCATACACACTACACACTCACACAGAGACACAATAAATACAGATGGACAGTTGATAAGAGGAGCACTGGCTATTTTGATGCAGTATCAGTTTACACTTTTTGTGTTTGTTGTGGAAATGCGCTTCCATGAATGCACATACATGCACACGAAAACCTTGAAAATGATCCATAAATACAACAACCTCTGACAGTAGCAGGATGAAGGTTGGAGCAGCTTGGATGTTTTAATGTTTTGGCCCTGATGTGTCCTTGGTCAGAAAGCCTCTTTAACTCTACGTCCTGCTTGAAACTACAGTATTAACATCCCATCATTCTATTTAACATAACTATTCAAGCATATCTAAATTATCTTGATGCAAAAGTTTTTTTTATATTTCCTGTCATTCAACATTGTTGCTTTATTGATCTAATTTATCCACTCTGCTATTTATTACAACCACTTCTAAACACTAAATATCTGACAGTAGTGATAATTTTGTCTGCAGGAGTTACTTGCTGAGAGTTCCTTCAAAGGCCAAGCCATGGCATTGTTGACCCCATCCTGTCCTTGGTAGCTCCATCAGCACTTCAGGAAGCTAATGATCTCTTTCCTGTATCTGACACTGAACATGGTCCCTGACAGCAGGCCTCGTGTGTGAAGGATGCATGAGTGTACGTGCATGTGCAAGTTCAAGCACATGATTATTCAGCCATAAAGGAAGTCATAAAGACTTCCGCTGATCACTATCAGTGTGGACAGAGGGAGTGGAGAGATAACACAGCCACAGGGTATATACACAAATTTAGACCAGAGTTGGAGTGACACCTAAACAAAGCTGATGTCTGTGAGGATGGGAGATTTCTGCATCTAACTCACATTATTTGTAAATGTCACCAAACATCAGCTGCTGTTCGTTAACTACGCCCATGCTATTTAAAAATACAGATCCTGGAAAAAAGCATGACGCTCTTACAAACACTTTGAGTTTTGTTGACACTCTCCTCTAGTGTGAACAGTTGCAGAGAAGCGTGTATCTCTTTGACAGAGTCAGTTTGTTTATGTGTGAAAATATTACACAGAAACAGATCTGACCCACCACCTGTGTAAAAGTTATAAACTATCTAATACTGCATTTTATTCAGTTAGCATGTATGTATTTTTTATTAGTGTACCACATGAAAATGAAAAAGACACATTAAACAGTAAATGAAGTGTATAGTATCTGTAAGGGGTAACTATCAACCTCAAGGTGAATATTTGCATTACTACAAAGAAGCATAGCAAATATCTGCATGCACCTTAAGGGTTAAACCCATTTCTGTGATTTGCTTAAGTATATTTATATGTAACATTAACGACTGTTGTTTAAACAGCTGACATTTTACAGATCTTTTATACCTGCTTCTAAGTGATAATTGCAGGAAATGCATTAATGGGTTTAAACCCTGACTTTATTTGACCCTTTAACTAAATCTGAAAAAAGAAAAAATTCTGTATTGTATATTTATGTATTACCATGTGACAGGTAAAAACATTACAGTGTATTCTTCTGCTTTCTGGTATTCACTTCATTTATACCATAAAGTGATGCAAAATGTCTCAGAAACAGTATGTATTAAATATGATACATTAGACCTTAATGGGATAAGAAAATGTTGAGGGAAACTTTCTCTAAAAGCAGCAGGAACTATGAAAAATTCACAAGTCAAAAACTATTAAATGATATTTTTAAATTTTCATCTATTTTTCCCCTTAATCTGTCTGTGATGTTCCCACAGGTCTCTCTTAAATATTTGTAGACATGAAGATTAAGGATGCTTTCACATTTTAATCTTAGGCAATTTGCTCAAAAAGTCCACTTTGTAAGGTGAATAAAGTGCAAACAAACTCTGATTTGGACCAAAGAAGCGGACTTGGTCCGCCCGCAAATACAAAATTTAATCTGCTTAAAGTAGACGTATTATAGGACACTAACTACAAAGCAAATGAATTATGTAGTCAGTGCATAGCATTGTGAGTCACCACAATCAAAATGATAAACAGGTCACAGTCAGATATGATAGAACCTGGTAACATTTCTAATAGAAATATGATCACTAGACCACTAGGTTCTGATGGAGCGCCATGTCTTTCTGTTATGTGGCAGAAGCAGAATTTCTCCTGCCTTAACCAAAAAATGTACGCTTTCTTCTTTATCGTGTGCCCAGTCTTCTCCTTCAGAAATTCTTGATGTGTAATAAAGCGTGAATGCAGATTTACTCTGGAAGAATGTTACTACCAATCTCCCCCTAATTGAACCAAGTCCACAATTGTATTGATTTTGGTAGTCCATCCTGGTGGATGGACTGGCATTACCAAATGCTCCACACCAGACCGAGATGTTGTTACAGTACAAATAAACCTGCTGATTTTAGAATGATTGCATGCCATTTGAGACTCATTACTGAGTCATCATACTGGTTAAATATCATCAACAATATAGAAAGGAGCATTATAGCATTATATATAGGCAGGTTTTATTTTTTTTTTTTGTAACATGAAACAAATAATGATCTATAAGATGTTTCATACATGAAACATCAAAAAGTCAAAGTTTAATAACTGACCAATAACCAGCGATTCATACAACATGCTTTTATGTGACCTAATATTATAGTTCCTGTCCGTTAGGACTCAAGGGACCAATAAATGAAGTCATTAATGGCCACTGTTTATCCTGTCCCTTGACCGGGACATCTCTCGTAAAACAGGAGGTAAAAAGTCAGCCCCACCCATTCTTATCCTATATCTGCTGTGTAAGCAAATTTCTCCACATCTGCACATCTTCATTTCCTTTGGTTCCAGCAAGTTAAGGTTTGTCTCTTTGTTTAAACTCATACATCCCTCCTCTGGAATGAAAATGCATTTAGTTAAATTTAGTATGATACAGTATCACAATAAAAACTGAAAGGAAAGTAATTCTTTCTTGTGCTTTTGGTTTCCTTCATACTGCTTCTTGTTTTCCTCAAGTGGTCTTGATGTTGTAATCCACACCTGGACCGGCGCCAATCATGTCTGCAGACACCTGCGTCAGACTGAGAAAAACAAGAGTGAAAAGAATGGATTCCTCCCTTCCCCCTTTACCCACATTCCCCGTCTCCCTCCCCTGTTTGTCTGCACTTTGCAGACCCCCTCCCCCTCGTTCTCTATGAGTTTGAATTGGTCACGTGACTTCCTTCCTGTTGTTTTGACCCTGGGACTCTGCCCTCAGGTTGCACACACACACACATACACACACATACACACACAACATCACCACTACCACTAAACACACCCCAATAGGGACCCTTATTAAACACATTGTGTTCAATAAGCAAAGTGTCTGTAGCACACAAACATAGACACACAAAGTAGGGGATACAGAAGGGAGTGGTGGGCCTCTGCTGAATGTGATTGAACTTTAGAGGAACTCAGCAACCCCGCTCTCCTCTTTATGGTGCTCGACTCCAGCTGACCTTTCCGTCTGTGGAGTACGGCAGACTGTGGGGGGTTGGGTGCCGTGCTCTTGTTTTGACTATCTGAGAAGAAAAGGGGGGAGAAAAAGAAAAGGAACACCATGTTTTGGGTCCAGACATTGACTGGTGATGGAGACTACTAGTAACATCAGTCAGCTTTGAACAGACAGAAGTGGATAATGAATTATCGCCACGTTTCCTGCAGCCCTTTCATGTCAACAGTAGTTGTCCAGGGTAACCATTATTTTTAGAAGGTTTGGAGGTCAGTGTAAACAGTACGATCCAAGGCCACCAGAACGTAAAAGGTTCCCCAAATCCCTGTGGATTTAACCATGTGATCTTCTTGTTATCTCACTGTTTTTTCATAGAAACTTTTCTTCTTATCTAAACACTACGGCACTTTGCTGCAAGCGTCAGAGCATCCACGGTGGATCTAGTGTTGTCATGGTTGCAGATAGGGCTGCATGATATCTCTCTCTTCAGATAGTCAAAATACATGACCATGAATGCATTTTCTGTGGTACATTTTTAAATGTGTGTGATTATGGGTATTTGCACAGTATGTGTGCAATTGCACACAGTAGCCACATCAAAGGTTTTAAAAACAGAGTTCTGAAAGAGAAAAGAAAGTACATCTGTTCTGCATTTATTCAGTGAGAACTACAGGGAGAAGTACTGAGCTCTTGTCTGTCTGCCTACAGCAGATCCAAACCTAATTGCCAGGAATAAATGTCATTTTGCAATTCTAGAAACCACTGGAATATATGATGTTAGTGTTTGTCCCATCATGCTACTTTTAATTTTTTCCAAGGTGCTCTGGGAATGAGCATAAGCTTCATAAACCAGTACTAAAGACAAACGGCCAGAGCATGCTGGAGGTCCCATTAAATAAAAATGTGCTTGGACACACACAGAGTTAAACTACAATAAAAAAAGAGATAAATTAATATGGATATATAGTGCTGTTACTCATTGTTTGATTGGGAACATGTAAAAACAGGAATAAAGGGCAACAAAGGGACAATGAGATCATTCCAGTTCCATAACCAAAGGCAAAGCGGTACTCTAAAAAGGCTGTTTTAAAATACAGGAAGAAAAGAAGGAGGTATCCGATTGTTTAATGTTCAGTGATGTTGTCAGTGGAGATGTTTATCTTGGAGAAGGTAGAGTTTGTACCAGCAGGAGGGACCTCCGTTTTTATCACTGTGAGATGTGAGACAGTTATAACACTTTAGGTTGTGTCTCGCTTAATTTTTACACTTAAGTAGTGTGGAACGTCCGTTGTGTTTCAGAGCAATTAGTGATGTAATTGGACTTGAGAAATGCCAGGTTTCCATTTCATCGTATACTATGATATGAAAAAGTTGCAGTTTGAATACCAGTACATTTTCTGTCATACTGTGGAATAAACTGTCTAATGTCTTATTAATGACAGATAGTGTGCAACTCAGGTGTATAATATTTAAGATAGTAGTCATATTACCACGGTATATTGTAAAAATGTAATATTTTTGCTTTAGGTCATCATACTGTCAGAATTTCATACTGGCACATGCCGAACTGAAACAGTCGCACGACATCCTCGTCTCATTTCAGATTACAGAACATTTTGTTGCATCACTGCGTCACTTTCAGTACGAACCAGAACATCATTTTGAACTGCCAGCATTAGTTTATACTGTAAGTAGGTATTTAAAATGAGGTTAGCAAATGAGGTCAATCATTTTATAGAGCAAACTCAGTGAAAATGGGGAGAAAAAGCTCTAATGAACAGCATAAAACCATGGCCAGAACTTTTTCTTTCCTTTTTTTCTTTTTAAATCTGGAACAGAAGAAAGCAAAGGGAGAAAAGACTGAAAAAAACAGATATTAGGCACAAATTGTGTTTTTAATCTAGTTTTCTTTAAAAATGTTGCTGTGTGTTAACAAATCTGTGTAGTGTATCTAAATGTAGCTGAATGAATAGTGATAGAAATGTTAGAAATACAAACTGAAATAAAATTTTGTGAGGAAAAAAATCATGCAAACCCAGTAGACTAAAAAGGAAATGCAAACGATCTAAGAAATTCCTCTCAAGCAGAAATTGCAGATTATTTATGTAACCAATTATATGTCTATTTTTCAAGAGCCAAAAATGTGTCAACACAGTTGGAGGTGATTTTCATTTGAACTTTACTATCTCCTATAATCCCACAACTTCAAAGTGCACATAAAAAAGTTAAATAAACACATAGCTGCTAAACATAATGATGAAGCTCATTATTACTGATCTAAACAGGCAGCTCTGTAGTTGCAGATATTCATAGAAACATGAAAATGGGAGGCCAGTGAAGAACAGACAAAACCTATGACATAGATGAAAAGTTAATATCATGCAATGTGTGTTTGCCAACTGCTTCTCTCTGTGATGTTTGAAGTGAAAGATTCTTTCTGTGCCACTGTGACAACTTTGGAAAACACAAGGTGTTAAGCAGTCCAAATTAAACCTGCCTGCAGCTGCAAAACGTTCTGTTCCCAACCTGAGTACGACGAGACCCCTGGCACAGACTCAGGCATGAGTGGTAGTGCTTCTCAACACCTTATCCAGGCAGAGCAAGGTGACCTACTAATGTCATGTCAGCCATTTGCAGAACAAGAAGAGCTGAGAGTACTTTCTCCGTGAATGCTAAGGATGTGTGTTACCACTCAGGTGGGGTAATAGAGACACACACGGAGATCTAGAGACACAAACACTTGTTTTGAACATGGGTAATTCTAGCTTTGACTATAAATATTTGGACAGTGCGTGTAGTGTTTTTGTTCCTCTGGGTCTGTTATTTCTATTTCACTTGTGTAGTTTTTATTCAATTCAATTCAACTTTATTTGTATAGTGCCACTTCATGACAATGTCATCTAGGGGCCCTTCACAGACATCGAATTGAGCAGATTCATAGAAAATAGCGAAGGGAAACCAAAAGATTGTATCCATTCTTGAGTTTGATCCAATACCTATCATGGGCATGCAAGACACATCAGTGTCTAGAAACAAAGAGATGGCTATGCTAATTATCCTCACAAGTGAGCATTCATCCCCAACTGTCATGTTTAATATCTATTTATCTGTCTGTCTGAGGTTTTCACACATGATCCTCATGGCTGAATATAATAAATATTTATTGTAGCTTCACATCATTGGTCGCTACTTAATGTGGAGGAGCTAATGCTGCAAAGCGTAACAGTTGAACTGTAGCACGCATAAATTCTCAGCTCCACTTTGTTACATTGTGTCATGATGATCAGCGTGTAAATTATTCAGAAAACCCAGCAGTGTTACATTTATAATGTTAATACATTTTCTCTTTACAGTATACAAAAGATTATGCATCACAGGATGACAGGAGTAAGATGATATAAGACCATGTGTGAATGTGTTTTTGCATGTGCTACCCCGCTGTTTATGGCAGATGAGCCTTGTATTAGGCCTGCTATACATGCTAACACAGCTCCACCAGGGTGTGCTCATTAGGATTAGACCACTCTGACAGGATGGACGGATGAGGACCATAAACTGTGAGGCGAGCAGTCTGTGTGCCCTCATGCCTCACATGCTATGAGAATGAATGGATGGAAGACTAATGGCTGAATGGTAAAACAGCACTCATTTTGAATAGAATAGAATAGAATAGAATAGAATAGAATAGAATAGAATAGAATAGAATAGAAGTACTTTATTCATCCCAAGTTGGGAAATTTAGTTGCATGATTTCAATTTTGTACCATGAACAAATTAAATTATGATGTAATGGGACTTCTGTGGCATTTTAAACATAGAAAACATATTTTTGATGGATTCTCTTCTTACTGTATTAATTCAGTCACTTGTTTTAGATATTCTGAAGGACTCCAACATCCATATGTCAATATTTCACCTGCTTTCAGATTGTTGTTTCCTCCTGTTCTCTTTCTCATAGCTTTAATTTCTGATGAAACAGGTAACAAAAATATGCAAAAGAAAATAATTCTATATAAAACTATTAGTAATGATGCATATACAAAAAAAAACTTCCTTCAGTTCACATAAGTTCTCACTATTCAACTGTCACATTATATAGTTAGAATTAGACCGAATGAACCAAATCTAACATCTGTTATGATTCCAAGATTGTGCAGCATTATGGTTCAGAGATATCTTCATAAATTGTGATGTTTGCCAACTGTTGTCCTTCCAACCTATTCTGATAATAATGTTTTGTTTGGACCAGGTGACAAAACACACATGCTTTCTTTGAGCATGGCTGCACTCCAGCTGTGTGGATTGTGTCTACTCATCCATTGTTTTCAAAAACACCATGATTTAATTTCAGCTATATCTTACAAAGTGACTGTAACATACACACTAACTATGTGACAGCTGAGCCAAGCTGCATTCAAATGTAAACAAAGGTTTCATTGCTGTTTCTATTTCAAATACAAAAGATACGAGTCAGGAAAGTTACTGTCAGTAAAATACATAGCAAGAACACCTATAAGTTGTCAAACTGATTTAATATATGTAAAACATTTTACATACAATTAGTTTGATGTTGGAGCAGCGTGTGGCGGATGTGAGTATATGTTGCTCCAACACCAGCTCACCTGCTACTGGAGAGCACCAAGTACAGGTTGGAGGCCTCTTTCAAAATTTCTGCCAGGGGGACCCATCCATCCATCCATTCTCTACCGCTTAATCCCAGAGCGGGGTCGCGGGGGGGCTGGAGCCAATCTCAGCTGTCAACGGGCAAGAGGCGGGGTACACCCTGGACAGGTCACCAGTCCATCCAGGGACAACACAGATAGACAGACAACCATGCACACACACATTCACTCCTATGGGCAATTTAGAGTCTCCAATCAGCCTATCC
>JBAMHV010000013.1:9829313-9860426 GCA_037177535.1 Pseudomugil gertrudae
CCGTTGACAGCTGGGATCGGCTCCAGCCCCCCCGCGACCCCACTCTGGGAACAAGCGGTAGAAAATGGATGGATGGAAGGAGCACAAGCAATGTAGATGCTGTATTTTTTTTGGCAGATTACTGAATCTTTGCTATTAGGTTGTGAGACTCTTGGGTGCTCTTTTAAATCTCTTTTGATGCTATGCTAATCATGTGACTGACCTGTTTTCAGTAAATCTAAGTAGTTATAACCTGTTACTCCAGCTGTTTCTTTTTATTTCTACACGTTTTTTTTTTATTAAAACCATCATATAATTGTACATTTTCTTCTTCTTTGGAATTAGGATCTTACGTATCCAGAAACGAAGCAGACATGCATAATATAAGTGTTCTTTCCATGATTAGTAGCCATATTGATTTGCATGTATGTATGTAGATGTCCTTTATGGTTCTAGTGCTTAATTGTCTTGACAGATAGTAAACGCAGATTGCCTTTAGGTGACTCAGAGGTAAATTAGGATAGACCAAGCAGCTTTCTGTAGCACCATTCAGCAGTTCTTCTTTCACCCATAAAGAGAATCCACCCCTGCTAATTCAATTACTTATACCTCCTAAGTAGGGGAATTATGAGATTTAATGGGGCAGTAAATGGTTGATTAGTTAGTTAACTAATGCTTGATTAAAAAGTGTTGCAGCACTATGTGAGGCTAATTGTCATTTACATTTGTGGGAGGGTAGGGATGAGGCAAACTTAGACCTTTTTTGAATAAATAAACACGTGTTGGATCAAAACTCAAGTGAAGAGCTGATCCTCCCGATATTTGTCATTTGTTCTTCCTCCAACATTTAGGAAATAAATGTGTGATAGTGCAGGGTTTTCTCTAATCTTTCATTTTACTGCTGACAGCAAAGATAAATGAAGGGAAAAAAGCTTGGCCACCACACAAAGAAAAGGCCCTTGGGACAAAGCAGAGAAGCATCTGACATTTTCGCTTTTGACCAGACTGAATTGCTTGCAGAGCCTTTTACGCAATCCAGGCAATTCACCATAAATATTCTTTTTTATGGATTAGAAAATGTGTGATAAATCTCACTAACATAAGACTTAATGTCACAACGCTAATATGGCATTCAGCAACGAAAGGACCCAAGATAGAGATAGAGGTTCAGCATTGCAGCAAAATGGTTACTTTGACCTCCAGTTGCTATAGCAACAATACACAGGTCAGTAACATCTAATTTCAGAGGGTTGCCAGTAATCTCAACTTCAGCTTATTCTATTGGTGCCCTTTATTTGTGTGGTGGATAAAGTGGTTCCAAAAGCCCCTGCTGGTTTCTACGTAGCCTACACTACAAAGATTAATGCTTTTTATTGATTTCTTTTAAACTTTTTTATCATATAATTGTGAAATCAACACTCCAGAGGTTGTGTTTGCAACTGCATTAATCACACTGTTGCCACTGAATTCCCCGTTGTGCTTCTCTGTGTACGGTAGCTTACATCCATGTGTTGTTGTATATGTGCATATACCCATACGTCACAGAAAAAGTGTGTCTCAGTCTGTCAGGCGCTTCAGCTGTATTGAGCTTTGTTAATTGCCCTGTTAATTAGTTGCATTAAAGACAGTCTCTGCTGACTGTCTGCTAAAAGGAGCGCAGAAAGAAGATGATTCAGCTGCTGCAGATTCGGGACGGGGGAGGGGAGTGGATCGGAATAATTTGTGTCAGAGATCTACTGTCAATGATTTATCATGTTGTTTATCTTTTCTGTAAGCAGAATAGCATTATGGTATGTGAACATTACAATTTCAACTGGATGTTTATCAAGTTCAGATGGGGGAAATATTTGCATAGAAGGTTTATTTGCTGTACATGTTAAGACACTGACGCCAAGCACACGTATGGAAGCGTTTCAAAATAAAATGCAATAGCAGGGCGGCTTTCTCATTTTAACAATGTACCAGCATTTTTTGACTCATAAATAAAACGATTAATCAGTAAGTATTCACGAGTCTTTAATGTTGCTGCCAACATGCCAACATGGCTGCATGCTCTATGACCCATCCTGAGAGATGAAGCAATGTTTATCATCACTTTCCAAGTGGTTGTAATCTTTATTAACCATTCTGAAAGCGGTGGCAGCCGGCGTAGGATCTCTGCATCGTCAGATTCTTCCTGCCATATTAAATACAAAGTGCTGTCAGACTCGGCTGAAGAAGCACAGTGGCCACTGACCTCACTCTCCTGAGCCATTTGGGATTGCAAACTCAAAATGATTTTTTGTTACGCATGTTGCAGGGTGGACATGAAAACGATAAAACCATGTCCCTTTTGTTTTTCTCTCGTTATGACACAAAATGAGTTGCTGGTGGAAATAAAAAGCAGCTTGGATGATATACTATTCATTTGATTTATGAGTCAAATAATGCAGCTATGATCTTGAAATGAAAAAGTATTTCTGATAAATTGTTTTAATTTTCAAATTTGAGATTTCAATTTGAATATTGATACATATTTGCTGGGGCAAATCATATCCTTAATATAATTTTCTTTATCATTTTAGTTATGTTACACAATGAGCAATCTTGAAGAAGAAAATGAAAATGCAGTTTGGATTATTGATTTATCATTTTATTTATGAGTAAAAAATCAAATACTGAGTATACTTTAATAGTTCAGTTTCATGAAACACAGACCTTTAGTAAAGAAAGGTTCAATAACGGATTATTTAGTTTATACAGAATAGCTGCTTACATGATTTACGACTAGCTTAGCTACATTTGCCTTCTGTATCAATAAACAGTCATCAGATTGAGAAACAATTGGTCTATGTCAGCAGAAACAGTCCAAACAGGCATAAAAGATAATTAGACCAGAATCAAGAGAAGCACAAGAAATCTCTAAAAAAACATTGCTAAAATAGCAAGAAATAAAAAATAAACTATCACAATTTAGTGGCTTGATGCCTGAAACAGCAAAAGACGTGTAGAAAAGATTCATTTTTCTTAAGTGAGTGCGACAGTGAAAACTAGAAAACACCATTTTAAAGTCATCAGTGACATTGTGGTTGGGTGGGCTGATTATAGTGGTGGCCTTTCCCCCTTTTAGTCTCAAAAGGTTTTACTTTTATACAGTTTTTTTTAGTATTTATATTTAGTTACAGGCAGTAATCTTAACAATACTCAATTGCAAATCCAATGTTTTACAATCTTTTCTCTGTTTTAAGGGAAAAAACCCATGTAAAATGTTATCTGCATGTCATTTAACCGAAGACTGTGAAAATCTAATATTGTCAGAGTAAACGGAGGTTATAATTATTCAGTATTGAATCAAAAGATTAGCTGGTGGAAAATGAAGGATTTTAGAAAGTGTAAAAATAATATGAGAATAATATAAATATCTGGGTATATATTTAATGTTAATGCAATAAATTAGCATTATTAAAAATCCAATATCAAACTATTAAGAAAGAATAAAGTTTTAAATATTAGCTTACAGAGCATGTTATTTGTCTTTGCTGTGCTCCACACCTGTTTTTGTACGTAGCACCTATTTATAAATTTTGCTTATTGGGTCCCTGTTATTAAAATTCTAATCAACTTGACCTATCTGAGAATGTTTACAACCTAACGTGTACGATCAATTATTCATGATTACATTTATAGCCACATGGCAGCAAAATACTCAGCAAAAACTAGAACTGAACAACCTATTGAGACATTTTCTGAATGTGTCCATGAACCTAAATGCTCTCTACAAATGACACAAACTCCATACAGTGGTGTTCTGTTATTTATTTTACATTTTTTATTAATTTGAAATGAAACAACTATCCCTCAGATTTAATCCAGCAGGCCTGCAGTTGATTTGGGGGATAATAGATTAGACATGGAGCACATCATGGTCTAAAATATCCAAAGATTTATGAAGGCATATATTTAAAAACACACTACCATTTCTTGGTGTCGCAGTATCATAAACTTTCCAAGAAAAATATTAAAGAGCAAAGATGTGGGTCATAAAAATGAAGCATTAAGATGTATGATTGAACCCTGGACCCTGCAGAGATAAAATTAATCCTTAGTAGGTTTGTCACATATGCAGTCATTTAAACGAAAGTTCACCCCTTAAGAAGATGATTTAAGCTTTTTTTTCATTTTTTTTTGCAGTTGATAATGTGCAAATAGGATATGAGATGTATGAGTGCAGGGGTTACCTCATGCCAGTTTATCTACTCTAATGCTGCATAGGCTGATTTGACGTGATGGATGTGTCTGGAGAGACAGCCCTCAAAGTCCTTAATTGAAAATTGAGGCAGTGTTGAGATGATATTGATTTTCACAGTTAACACCGGACAGTGCATGGAGGGCTGTGCCACTGCAAGAAATGGGTGAAAAGGTGAACAAGCAGCAGTCACGGGGGTCAAAGCTGGATGGTCCAAATAAAACGAAAGGGGAGGGAGGAAAAGCAGCAAGGGCAGGAGGAGGTGAAAGGTGTATTGAGGGTAGACTACAAAGTGGTGTTGAAAATGGGACATTATGGGGCCTGTGAATGCTTGTAAGAGAGCCGCCATCTTTCATGTATATGGCTGGAATAACCCTAAACGTCTGGCTCTCATAAAGTCTGTGAATGCTCATAGCTGAGGGAGCAGCCGTTCAGACTTGTGCCTTTTCTTCACAGCATTGATCAGACCAGAGCTACCTGGTCCCCAGGCTGTTTACAAGTCAACATAAACCAACAAACCTTCCAACCTGTGCCAAAATAATCAATAGAGTTGGGAATCCTGTTTACTTTTATGTTTCAGCGCTTCTGAAATGTGTCAAATTGAGGATCTCTTACAGCTTTCATATGCTTTCTCTCACTTGCTTCCCCCCATTTTAAGCACAAGCATATAGACAAGTAGACAAACAAGACTGTATGTCATTCTGTCTCAGGCGGTGGCCTTTCCAGCAAAACAAGCAGAAATGGCTCACTTTCCCACAGTGCAAGCTACAAACACTAGTTCCCACACCCACCTTCCTAAGAAGTGCTGAACTAACAGTTATTAGGAAAAACAACATTCTGGTTCCACCCAAAATAAGATGGTATAAACATATAATAAAAACACTGACTGAAGAAATCGTTTATTGGTGTGTCTATATGGTTGCAGTTTAAAATACAATGCAGGGGAACTTTCTGTTCAGATCAGGAGAGCATATCCAAAACAGACCTGCTGTTTCTGAAGCATCATACCTTTCATGAGTCTATTGAATTAAAACATGCCTGTTATTGAGACTACCCTGTCCGTCTGACATCCTCCTGCCAAAAGGAAGTGTTATAACACTATCTTATCACCGTTGTACAATTTTCTCATGCTTACTGACAAACTTTATTATGTACTATGACTGCACTGCGTTATGACTCTGACAGGCAGCATCTTTACCACATAATCCATATTTAAAGTGTACAGAAAGATGAGCTCATTTTTTTCTTTATGCGTAGAGACCTTTTGACATATCAAAGTAGGCAAAGGATGATGAGATTAATAAAGTTAAAGTTGCACTGTAAGTGGCCAGTGACAGAGTGACATGGGCTCAGCATGCATTAGGACAAAAATCCTGACACGAAAACAGCTAAGCGGAATTTGCCCATAATTTATTTAGTACTTTTTATTTATAAATGAGATTATACTTAGCCTATAGGCCCTTTCCTACTAAGTCACCTAGTAACAAAACTGCTCTTTTTTTTTTTAGTTTTTTACAGTATGTAAAGATTTAAGTTATTTTAAGAATACATATTCACCAAATTCTGAATTCCAAGTAATGAAATACATCATTTAATGTAATTCACCTTTTTTATAGTTCTGTTTTTATCTGTTTTCTGACCTTCGAACATAAACGAGTACTAGTAACAGAGAGCACACACCTTGGTACAAACTGCTCTCTGAAGTATCCCTGAGGGGGAATCAGGAGAAACAGGAAATAAGGCAAACGTCATCAAACACTTCCAATGGCCCTAAATGAGCGGACGGTGCTGTGTGTTTGATTCGGGGTTCGCTGATGTATTATCAGGGGCAGTTTGGTCTAAATCACCTCTTTGCGATCAGAGGGAGGGGGGGGGGGGGGAGGGGGGGCGAGAGGAGGGGGGGGGGGTGGTGTTGTTGGGTGGGGGTTGTGTGGGGGGGTGGGAGGGGGGGGGGGGGGGGGACGCACTTGTGGTCACGTACACCCCCCCCCCCCCCCCCCCCCCCCCCTTCCAATGTAATGGCAGATCTTTTCAATGCTAAATAAATAATAGCATGGCTCTGCTGATACTTCTAGTGGTGGGAATGAATTAGAAATGAACCACCCCTCTGCAGATAAATGATCAAATGTAAAAGAACACCAACCTTGACCTTGTGTTAATATTAAAGTGTTTTCTTAAAAACGTTAAAATAAGCACCTGCCTGTATATGGTACTTTCAAACATTAAAAACTTTATGTGCAATGACAGAAATACAACATATCTTTTAGGACCTGAGCTCAGTTAAATTAAACTGAGGCACAACAAACTCATTTGAATTTGCCTTTTTTTTTAAACAATACAATTTTAAAAAAGGCAAGAAAGAAGGAAAGAAGTCAGGCAAATAAGCAGGCAAAGCTTGAAAAGTGTCAAACTGATTGATGGTAATTAGACCAGAATTTCCTTAGAATTATATTGCTCCCTCTACATCCGTATAGATAAACATCACCGTGCTTTGTTTACCATGTATAAGTGACTCACCTGCGTTTTTTAAGAATGCTGTTTGCATACATTCACACGTGAGGTGTGATTATATGCAAAGCCAGCTGAAACCAGCTTGTTTCTGCAGGTGCAGCCTGAAGCATCTTAAAGTGTCTGTGACAAGATGTTTGACTTTGCATAAATAGTCAGAAGAAATATATATAATTTCAACTACATAGTCGTTTCTATCCAAACCAATTGAAAAATAAAAAACAAAGTGAAAAAACAGTTAAGCGAGTTCAAATTGTGCGCCATCCTGCAGCGAGGCGAGGTCGAGGTCACGAGTAGACATTCCCCTTAGCTGTTCGATGTAAACAAATTGTACTCAGGGATTGCTTTGAGGAAACCCTTTCATTATAAGTATCTTTTGGCTTAAAAGTCTAATTTTAAACATGTTCTGAAACCTGCTGCCATCCCCACAATATTTAAAAGAAAGCAGACAGCAGAAGATATCGGCACTAGCGTTGCCAAATAGCGCAGAGAAGCCACTGTGACCCCTGAAAAGAGTAAGTACTTTGTATGGTCTTTGTTTTGTCTACATGTATATTAAAATGACTTTACATCCGTACCATTCGTTGTTTTGGAGGCGACCGATGTCCAGCTCCAAGTCATTACCGTCCGACCCTTCCTCTTCAGACCCACTCGTGTCATTGTCGCTTCCAGACCAACAAGGCTCAAATAAATATGGTTGCACACCTTCATTAGCATCAGCACACACCACCATCGTCTTCAATTGATGTACCCTTGTCCTCCAAAACTATCGATAAATCGCTCAAATCTTTACTAAAGTGACTCGCAAGTTCCTCGGCGTCACTACACTCACCCATGCTTGTGTACATTTGCGGGTTCCTCTCATTACGTCACAACATGGCGCCGCAACGAGCATCACAATTGTCTGCTTGTTAGATTTGCTACCTTTGCTATTTCACCGGGCTCCATGAAAGAGGAGGGACTGATGTCACTGATCACGTGACTTTGTTAGCAACAAACGTCGAAGGGTACAACTAACCGCGTGGTTCGTCAGACCCCTACATTCCAAAAACATGATTTATTGCAGTTTGATTTACTACAACAACATGATTACTTGAAAAAGTTGGAAGGTAGTCCAAAGTCAAGGTATGCAGCTAAATTGAAACTTTCAGGCCTTGAAAAATGTTTTTACAAACTAGAAGAAACTGAGGAACCCACTACCCGGCCCAGCGATATTGCGAGTATTTAGCGGTATCACAGGTAAGACCCTAAATATATTTAATAAAACAACTAGTACACATTTTTTTCTGTAAAATATTCACATTTAGTTTTTCACAAATACCTTTTTAATTTCAGGTATTTGCTCAATGGCACAGACGAGAAATTTTAGATCGTTAGAGGTTTATAATTTCTTTGTTTCTGGTTGGGTGAAAATCGTGTTCAGCTACAAAACTGGATGCAACAAAAGTCTGGTTCATCTTCATGATGATGAACAAAATGTGTGTCCAGTTTTTGTAACTCAGCTTTTCCTTGCTCTCTTTTACCTTTTCTTTCTGCTTTGCCGCTCCACTTTATGCCTATATGAAGTGCCACTCTGTTAACTTAGTCCGTAAAAAAAGTACCACCTAGTTTTCAATCCGATGACAAGTGACTGATGAGGAAGTCAGTGGATGGTTGGTGATGAATTGGTGACGAATGTCTTTGGTGACAAAGACGAATTTGACCCACAATGCACTTGGAGACAATATTAGTGGTCTGCTTGTAAATTTGCGCCACATAAAGTTAAATATGAGAATGAAAATAAAGCTAGTCATGTAGTACAACATTTTTATTCAATATTTTACACCTACCACTTCACTAAGTCAGTCTGAGTCAGTGACTCATATGTGAAAGCTAAAATGGATCGTTTACCTCAGTGGGTCATGACTTAAATCAGATGGAGCTACCTATAGCTTCACTGTATGATGTGTAACAATGTGTGGCCTCAGCTGTTGTCAGCTGTTGTCATTTTTATTTTAAATTAGGTTTTTATGTGCTCATTTTCCATTTGTTTTAAAACAATTTTAACTTTTATTCATAAATAAAGAGGAATGTAAATGTGTCACAAAGTCCAGTGGTACTGTGATCATAGGAGACAGGGTAGATACTGTTCTACAAAAAGAAATTGTTGACCAGAGAAGTCAAAACAAGCCCTACTTTGCAGTGGATAAATGTTTTTTGGGTGTTAGACTCTGCTGCTGTAAGTGCACTGGGTTTCTGGTTCAAACTGTTTTGTTCTTGTTGCTAGATTGTCAACATTTGCAAAGTTGTGTTGATTGTTGCACCACTTTATTTGCTAGTTTCTGAGCTCAAAACAAAAACCTTTCCCAAAGGGACCCTAACAACATCAAGTTATCACTAAAAATGCCAGGATAGTCTTTGCTTCCTGCTACTGTGATAAAGATAATGTTAAAATTCTGTTACATTGCAAAACACTAAAACTGAAATCAAAATCCTGACATGAGCAGGAGTTAACGTGACATTGTTTTAAAGGGTTTAAAAGAGGAAAGGCTTCACTGAGAATGCATTGAGCAGGAATGAGCTGCATTAATGTTTTATTTCCCAGCACACACTGTACACACCTGGCTGCGCATGAGTCAGCACTCTTCAGAAGATGCAGTTTACAGTGACACACACTGACACATTAACTTCAAACACACTCCCACACTGAGCAGTGACGCCTTCCACCTCAATGACTACTATTTGGAGCAAACATTCCCATCAGCAAATTAATTATGTTCAAAGCAAGCAAATACCTGACTCGCGCTTGTCTTGACCTGATTATTACCAGAAATCACTGTTGGTTAGTCAACACTTGGAAGCGTGGCCCATCACCCTGTGGGTTGTCACTTCTCCTTGGCATAATGTTAGGCTGTTAAAATGTAGCAGTGTTTTTACATATGCACTCCAGGCTTGAGCTTTCAGAGAGGACTCATATGTGAAAGCTAAAATGGATCGTTTACCTCAGATCCTATGCAGAGCAGGTAAACATATGGAGCATTTATCATTCACTATGTGCATGTGTGTGTGCTGATCATAGTTGCTTTATGCAAATAACAAGAAATGAGAAGTTCTTTGAAGGTTTCTTGTCTTGAACTAGTCTCAACATAAGATCCCAACACCACAGCATATCCAACTAACAGTTTAAATTTGTGCAAGCAAAAATGTGTGACATATTTGGGAATTGGAGACATTTTTACAAAAAATATTTTTGTCAGTTTGGCGTCCACAGACATCTCTAAAGGAATTTCCATCTTTTTTATTTACTTAGGAGTTTTTCTGCCTTTAGTTTTGTTCTCAGCAAGTGAGTTACTTCTGATGACATTGCAGAAAAATTTCAGTTTATTTATTTATTGAATCTTTGTTTTAATCTTACAAGATTAATTTTTCTTAGATTTTGATGAATTTTGGCTGACAGCACAACTATGCATACATTACTTTGCTTTCACCCCTTCTCATCAGTGACCATCTGGAGTTGGGAACTTTGTCCTCATCCAGCCTCCATGTCTCATAGATGAGGTAATATTTGATGATGCTGATGATCTAAGACCAGATAGTTCCCTGCTACTGCTTGAATAATTTATTCAATACATACAGAGCTCTTCTTTATTTATTTAGGCAAAGACTTAAATAATATTCCTTTAAAATGAGTCTTTAAAATGAACTTTATTGTGAAGAACCACTTTGCCATCATCACATCTGGTAAAGGTTTAACTGATTAAACCTACCAATACAGTCACACCATTTGAAACTTGGTTTCAAAGCACTAGAAGCGTTAAATTTCTCTTTTCAAGATCTGGTATCTGCATCATCCAACATGCAGCTCCAAGTTATTCAACAGCCACCAGTCTTGAGCAGACAGGATGGACAACAGCGGTCACTGCTTTATAATTTACACACACCCAGCGTGACAATCTGTGTCGAACCAATCATCAATCATATGTGAGCTACTATCTTGGTGGATCAATCAGTCAATCAGCCAGGAATTCCAATATTCCTTACTCAGTAATACCAGCAACAGGACTGGGTCTTGTTAATCCAGAGAGGATTAAGAACTGGAGGTCATGTTGGCAGTTGATGCCCTACTAGAGGACAAAAGTTTGCAAATGCATAGAATATATAATGCAATTTCATGTGAAAACTGAGTACAATTCTAACCTGGACAAGCATTTGTTTACAGCAGATGTCAGTGGAAAAACATAGAAAGTCAAAATCTAAGTGCAACCACATTTAATCCTTTTAGCATCTCGGAAATCAGATTATTTCTGGAAAAGCAGAGACGTGCAGTCTAGTCGTAACTTTTTGGTTTTGTGTGTAGCTGTGCAAATTGCTCATTTAGTGGAAATAAACATGGACATTTACAAGCTCTGGACTGCACCACTGAGGCTTGTGTAACGTGCACATGGCCACTTGGACAACCACACCACAACAGCATGGATCACAAAGCACACAAAGGATGGATGTGTTTATGCCATGCAGAAATGTGTTCACTGATGTTTAGTATTAAAGTTTAACATATATAATGTCAAGCTAATGCAGTGGTAATGGACATGGATATTCCTGATATTAAACTTGCATCAGCTACAGATCCTTTTGCATTTTGAACCCACCTTCTTTCTCTTTCAGACATTCAGAAATACAGGCATTGACACAGTTGTGCTTTATTGCTGTACATGTACAGTATTATAAAACATTAGGTTCATAATTATGAAATATCACCATCTTTTTTTCTTTCCACAAACACATATATATATGCATTTAAAATATAATGTATGCCATGTACAAAAATTATGAATAAAAAAACAAAACAACACAATGAAAGGTAGTGAGATTCCTCTTTTTTCAGGTGCAAAAAATAAGCTGTCTCTGTGGAAAACAATATATGGACTGGGTACAACAGAATGGCCATTCCACATGAGCTGTAGCACCAGAAAGGCTGATCTCTAAGCAGAGGATTTATAGATTCCTGACTAACAAAGATAAATTACTATAATCTGCATGATAGTTTTATGCTTATGACAGACTGAGATAATTATCTAGGTTTGAATGGGATAGCGCGATGCGTTGGCATCCAATTTAAGGTGGTAAATGAGTGAAGAAACAAAAGGGGATTGTTGTGAGTCACAGTGTGGTAAGAAACAGTTCTTCACATTACATAGTTTTCATCTTTTCAACATGGGCGTGTTATGGAGAGGCTCAACAAACTGATCATGCAAGAAAAAAGCACCGATATGTCCGTATTTCAGGAGTCATGGGTATACACAAAACAGCACAACTAACCAAAACTTCTGTCATACTGAATGGGTTATCTTGTCTTTTAACATTGGCAAGGTTTATGAGTCTTATATCTGTTCCTGCATTTATATTATGTCATATTTTATCTCAGTAGACTAAATGCTTGATGTTGTTCTTCACTGCAGTTTTCATGCAGTGCTAATCCGAACACACAAGCGGCATAAACAATGGAGCAAATAAAATTTTTATCACCATCAACTATGCTTAGAAATGACCTGTATGCAAACCTCTGAGGACATTATTCACATTAAGTAGTAAGGTATTTCTGAAATACAAGCACATGTTCCAATAATAACTTACAAAGGGATTCAATGTTGCCTACAGGTAGTGGAAAAAAAAGTTTGAGTTTCTACATTCAGGCAAAAATTCAGACGGCTTATTTTAATACCAGTGCTCCTCTACCCGCTTGAACTTCATTTCAGTATTTGTGCATCTTTACGCACGGACACCAGATAAGATCGATGCTGCAGTGGTGTTGCTAATTTGTAAAGCAGAATCAATCAGACACATTGTTGGTGATCAGTAGGAATGAGAAATCAATTAGAGCTATTGATACTTTGCAGCTTTAACAATTCGGACCAAACTTTAAAGATCAAACTGCTTTCTGACACACCCAGCCCATCACAGAGGTCAACACAGCACCACGTAAACAATGTCCAACCCCCCCACCCCCCAAATAAAGCAAACAAAACAAAAAACAAACAAGCATACACATTTTAAACATCTGACTTGCATCACAAGAGTGGAACAAAAGGGTCCAGAGGGCAATCAGCAATTCATATTAAATAGAGTATAAAGAATTTCATAGCCGTATAATGATTCTACAAAAGAAAGAAAAAGATATTCACATTTTAAAATAAACCTCTTTCTTGTTACCTCCGTCATTGCATCGAACCCAAAACATTCTTCAATATTATCGCAGACCTCTTAATTCCTCCGTTGTTCATTTCAATCTCATATGCTCTCATCTGCTGTAACAAAAGCTGGAACCTAAAACACCAGTCACTATTTACATTGTGGTTACCATGGCAACACCCGTAAAGCTGCTTTTATTTATTAGGGCACCTGGGAGGGGATCAAATGAGGAAAAAAAAAAGGGGTCAGTCTATTGGGGCCAAATGAGGAAAAGGGATACGAAGGGTTAAAAATGACTGAGGGGACATGCCCACAACGGATGGGTCTGTACAGTCAAGTTCATCTCTGTGTGAGCATTTCTGAATGAATCACACAACTGTTTGAGTTTCAACTTGATGAGAGCTGTATGGCTACTTAGATGTGTAGACTGATTTTTTTCCATATTCTCACAATATGCATCTGATTTGTTCAGAAATAGTCCATGGCATCACCACTAAAATGAAGAAACAACCATATTTTGGTCTTTTATGTCAGTCTGTACATATATGTGTCAAATGAGAATACTGTATACATCAGTTCTGCTGTTGTATTATCACTTTGGCACAGAGTTTCATGATCACAACAAAAACTGCATACCTGTCAGCTAAAGCTTTATTATTTTAACTTTACATTTGTACCATAAATCTTAGCAGGCTTGTTTGTAACATTTGCTTCTCTTAGTAAAGGTAAGTGCAGTTGTTTGGAATTTGGCCAGTGTTTTATCCCTCGAAGGCTGGTAGTTATGAGGAAGAAGAGAAGTGCAACTTGGGTTGATACTAAGTTTACCCTGACCCCCTGGTCGCTAGTTGTCAGGCCTACAGTAGCACTTATGGCTCAAACATGAGTGGTTTAGTAAACACTGTGTCTTTGCCAGTACAGTGATGCTAAAAATCTGGAGGTTTCCAAAGGCATTGGTTTGCCTGTAAACTTCAGAGATCTGAGACTCTACAGTGCACATGTAAGAACTTGTGGAAACATCACAGGAAAGCACATAAGTTATTATGAGCACCATGATTTGAGAGGAGGTGGGGAGTTGGGGACTCATTCATTCATGTGCAGCAGTGCATCATGACTGGCTTGATAACAGGCCAACCCAATATCAGACCATTAGAAAAATACTGCAGCTTTTCTCTTTAATTCAGCCTCCCGTTAGGAGATAACACATTTTTATCCCAGAGGAACATACAAACAATGAGCTTTGTTAATTAAATTATACCCAGATCCATAGAAACCTTAGCCCGATATTCACACTTTCTTCCCATAATTGTATCAACGTGTGCACATTAAGCTTTTCCATCCTATAGTGTGGGGCATCTCCCACTGTTAAGTGCAAAAAGGAGAGGCAGGATCCTCTGCCCAAGGACTAGGCTCATCTTACGGGGCCTGGAGATTCTGTGTATTCTGAGGGCAATGAGGTCATTGGCCCACATTCAAAAATAATAACAAAACAAACACATTAAGAGCAAGTGCGACAAGTGGCTGAAGATAGAGGAAAGTAGGAACTTCTATAGTCCATAGATGTGATGGTGTTGTGCACCCTCTTTCATGGAGAGGTCTTTCTGTTGGTCCAGAGCAGCGTGGGGGGCTGGGAAGGGGACTGCGGTGGACGTTGCTTCCAGTCATTTCGCCCCTCACACTGCACTCGCCGCCAGCGCAGAAGCTCCCCCAGGGCTGTGCTCTCATCCCTGCTGGACAGACGTAGCCTCTGAAATACCTAGGACATAGAAGGAAGAAGAAAGTGGATTGGGATTAAAAGCAGAAGTGGAATTATCAGATTTATGATAAAGTTAAGACTGAATGGTGAAAATGGGAAAAAAGGTGAGTTTAGGAATTAAACCACTTTTCATTGCAAGCTGTCATTGAGTAAGCAACATAAATAATGTCAGGCATAATGTCCAAAAATAATGTGTGTTTGAATTAGAAGGGACCACTTGCAAGAAAAAGAGAACACAGCTTTTTCTGATTCTTTAGTTCTGGGAAGATGCTGTGAATTTCAATGTGTTGAAGTGGCTCTTCTATTGCAGAGGTCAAAACCACAGAGGTGCTTACACACATGCACAACAGCCTGTATGGAGCACATCATCAGTCATCTATGAGTCAATATCCAAGTAAATCAGTCATACAAGATTTCCAATCTCCTTCAGTCAATACAACTAGCTACAGGACTGAGTCTTGATGATCCAGGCCAGATTGGGAACAGAGCTTTGTTATGTTGGTAGTCAATAAAAGACGAAAAAAAAGTTATCTTATCTTCAGAGAGTTCATTTTAAAGTTATCTGACATTGATCACATGTATGAAACAAATGTGATATTCTGTCTTAGAAGGTTTGTATCAACACCTGGCATTCACAGGCATTTTGGGTTTTCTGATCACAAGCAGACAGCATCAGAATACATATGGCATTAACTTGAAGCTCTCCATATGCCACTCACTGATGCGTGTGTAACTTCAGTTCACCTAAATAATATAACAATTTCCCCAAGTACATTTATGTGCTTCTCAGATCTCCTTACTGGATTTTATTGGTCAAAAAGCCTCTAACAGTTTTTCACACAAACAGTTGACAACATAGGCCAGTTTTTTATCTAGCTGTGTATCTGCTGGGTCACTGTTGAGCAGTACAGCTGACATGCTACCAGTGAAAAGAACAAACCAAAGAAGAAGAGGAACAAGAGGAAAAACACAATGATGAGGACAACAACCCATAGGAAGGGCATAAGCTTTTGAGGTTGTGTGTCAGCGTATTGAGCTGTTGCAAATAAATGGTAAATGGTCTTGTACTTGTATAGCGCTTTTCTACACATCAGTGTACTCAAAGCGCTTTAACACTATTCGACACATTCACCCATTCGCTCACACAAACACTCACACATTCACACAATAAAGTAGTGCAATGCTGTCACAAACATGTCCAAAACTGATGTCAGAATGCAGGAATGAACTCACCCGAATTCTATGAACTCAGAACTGCCCACTAGTGGATAAACTGACTTCATAACCGTAAAAAATAGATGGAAGTGTGAAGGGCAATGACGTATGACAAAGCTTAAAATCGGACATACCTATTTTGTATGTAAGGGAGCATAAATGGGTGTTTAACACACTATTCAAATGCTTGTAGATTTAAAAAAATGAATTTATTGACTCATTGGCTGTGAATCGTTATAGCAGAGAACCTCATACTGCCAGCATTTTCATGCATTTTGGCTCATTTTTCAGAATACTGAGTTCTGGGACTACAGATACGGTGGGCCAATTCTGCCCGAAGCGTAACGGGCTGTCTTCAGGGTGCACACTGAAAGTGAGTTCACAGTGTGATGAGTGCGTGTTCGGAGTGTTCATTTTGGGTTTGACGCTTTCACCCGGCCAAATTGGGTTTCCATGTGCAGAATCTTGATTGGTCTTTATCATTAGACCACTGCAGACCAACAGACTTACTGTGGCAGTGTTTGGAGCAAATAAACACCTCGAGAGAGAATTTTCAATAACTAAATGAAGACAGATTATCCTGTTTGTTAGAAGAGGTTCAGCATTGGTAAACACCTGAAGACTCAGGCTTTTAAAATCACAGACCCAATTTGTAACCTTGGAGCGTTGATAGGCTGAGATCTAACTTTCAGCAGCCACATCAAAGCTGTCACTGAGACAGTTTTTTACTAACTTGGGAAAATCAACAGAATTAAAAGTTTAGTCTTTAGGATTATAGGGCAAGAATACTGTGGTATGTTCAGAGAATATAAACCAAGCAGAGCTCTTGGATTGAAAGACTCAGGTCAACTGATCCAGGCCAGAGTCCAGACTAAACATGGAGAAGCAGCATTTAGCTTTTATGCTCCAGAGTGCAACAAACGGCCATGTGTGAAGGATGTTAGCATGGGCTCTCTCCAGGTACTCTGGCTTCCTCACACCATCCAAAGACATGCATACTAGGTTTATTGGCCATTTGCAATTGTCCTTATGAGTGAATATGTGTGTGACTAGTTGCTTGCCTCTGCACTGTAATAGACATGCAACCTGTCCAGGGTGTACCCTGGCTCTTGCCCAATGATTCCTGGGATAGGCTGAGACATTCCCGCTAGAGGGCAGTTGTTGAAATTGGTCAGTGGGCTATAGGAAAGTGCAGCAACTAAACCAAAGAGTGCAGAATATTTTAGAATTCCCCACCTAAAACAAACTGATTTCACCAATCTGTCCAGCTATGAACACATCTTTGATCTAATTTGTCTAAACTGTAATCTAATCCCATTTGCAGCACTGACACTAAGACAGTGGCACATGGCCAAGCACAGGCTTGGGGCTGAGCTATGCTCTCTTCTAATTGCATGTTGACATGTGTATGATGACTGCTTGATGTAGAATGCATCTGCTCTGTGAGTTGGTTTTTCACATCCATAGAAGGCTATGGTTTACAAGCTGCAAAGAGTGGGTGACCAGTAGGAACAGTGTAGGGGCAATAAGAAGTATTAGCAGAATTGAGTGAACGGCCAACGTACTGTGTCTAAAAAGAGTCCAGCATTCATTTAATTTATGTCACTTCAGTTTATCGGACCATTTTCCTAAACATATCAGATGCACACATATGAGCTGAATAACACACAAAACATATGATGTTATACATGTACATACTGTATCTGATAAACCACATACCAGTGAGTAACTGTAAGTACACACACACGCAGACACACACAGATTGATTGCCTGCACAGCACAATACTCCAGGATCTAATCCATAATTTACACCTCCCTGCCAGGCTATTCTCTGCACTGGCGCCAGCCAGAACACCAGCTACTAGAACAGCAGACAAGAGGGAACACCATGTACTTCTGCAATGCATGACTGTACATGGACACAGACGCACACACTCGCACATATATACACATACACACACGTGCACTCAATGTGGTGACCATGAGATACAATTTGACTATTCATAAATTTGGTATCCAAAATGTGGCCTTCATGCCTAAAAATATACAACATTTTTTGAATGTCTGTATGATAAGATATGATGCAATATTAAGAAGTTTTGGAGGAAAAAATACAAAAACTAACCTTTATGAAGTTTAACAAAACAAATCTGCAATATTTCTGCATTATTTTCTTGTTGTTTTCAATCTGGTCAAAAATAGCATGTGACTATGAACAGGAAGTTTCATTAACATCAGCCCACCTCTGACATCTCAACATCCGCATGTTGTTGTTTTGGATTCATTGCAATGTACATGCATTCATCCATCTGTTTTCTACCACTTATCAGGGTCAGACTGCTGGGTCAGCTGTCTGTGCGCAGCTGATCATGGCTGTTTTAGTAAACTGTGTGGTTCACACTGGGCGTGCCGTGGTCCTTGTCAAAAGAGCCCCAGAAGCCTCTCGTCATGGCGCTCCGCTAAAGATATGTGCCAGATTGACAGAGTATAGCACACACGCCAATTGCAGCAGTTCAGGAAATGGGACAAAACATCCGGCAAATTTCAAAATAATATCCCCTGTGCATGTTTGTGATGGCTAAACTCTGCAAACATTACATTTTACCAGTGACACTGAGTTAGAAGTCAGTTGGGGGGTCTCCGTGTTATTTTTCTTTCATCATGGACGATGAGACATCTATCATAGAAGTGGAGAATTGCACGCATGGAAGCCTATACTTCCCATTCCCTAGGCACATTAGCCAGCTCGGGAATCCCAAGGCGTTTCCAGGCCAGCCAAAAGCTGTAATCCCTCCAGCATATCTTGAGTCTTCATCGGTTTCCTTCCAGAAGAACATGCCAGGAACATTTCACCAAGGAGATTTGCAAGGTGCATCCTGACCAGATGCCCGAGCCACCTCATCTGGCTGTTGCTGATGCTGAGGAGCAGCATATACTTTTAGCCCCTCCCAGATGACAAGGCTGCTCACCCCATCTCTAAGGTAAAGCTCGGCCACTGTGCGGAGGAAATTCATTTCAGCTGCTTGTATTCATGATCTCAGATTCTTGATCACTAACCGCAGCTCATCAACATCGGTGAGAATAGGAATGTAGATCGACCGGTAAATTAAGAGCTTCCCCTTTTGGCACAGCTTTTTCTTTACCATAACAACCCCATGCCCGGAGTCCACACAACAGATGTTGCACCAACCCATCTGTCGATCTCGTGCTCCAACCTTAGCTCGCTTGGAAAGAAGTTCTTAGGATGTTTGAACTCATCCACTTGGAGCAGGATCTCAATCCCAAACGGAGGAGACATTCCACCCGTTTCAGCTGGGTGTGATGTAGTATCAAAAGTGATGAGAGATCTTTAAAAACTGTCATTCACTGATTTATCTGGATGATCTGAGGCCACTGGGTTTCTCGTCTAAATAATATGATCAAGAAAACGTGCTCAAAAACGATTCAGTATACACTGGATCATATATGGAAGAAAATAATGGATCTTAATCTTCAAAGAGCAAACAAATAAATTATTTTTGCTTGTATTTTTCACCCAACAGGGGGAATTTCAAAACGTCTTCTGGCTAAATTGATTAAATGAAGGAGAGACTGGAAAGAAAACAATGTCAGAGGCCACTGACGATGTGACCTTTTTCTTAGTTAAATAAATGGATTCATGCAAAAAACAATTTTCTTTTATGTCTGTCCTTCTGACATATTTAAAGAATAAGGCTTAAAACATGTTTCTAAGAAGAAAATATGTGAGAACTGTACTTTAAATGTAATCTGCCGGGACATTGTCTGAGGGAATAAACAAAACTATTAATCTCTGCTTCGTTTAGCCATTCAGCTGTCTGTCAATTTCTTATATAATTAGTGAAGACTGCTGTTGTCTGCTAACAACAGAAAAAAACAACAAACCAATCTATTCATCTCAGATAATCCGTTAATTTATCCAATCTTTTCTAAGAATCTCACATAAAGACAGTCTAGAATGCTGCTAAATAAAACACGTGTAGGGACATGGAATTAATCACATGTGACTTTAAAGAACAAACTCATCATAACAGAATTACTCTAAAGTCATATAAATGGATCTGTCTTTGTTTCTCAGTGGTAACATTTAGTCTGCAACACCTTTAGCAGGGATGATATCAGACACAGCATAAGAACAATAGCATGACTTATAAGAGTGTATAAGGTGTATAAGGCAGGACTCATGCACACGTGTTACGGATAATCATTTTAAACAGGATGTTAAATATTGCTTAACCAAAACAATTTTTCTGACACTTTTCTGATACAATTTTTACAAATATTCCAGCAATAATGAAGTTGCCAGTCAGGATGGCAATTCCGATAAAGGTTAACACTTCAAGAATGCATGAATCCAGCCTTGATTGTAGCAGCATATAAAAGCAGTGACAATGATGCCAGAAAAAAGAGTGCAACAGAGATTTAAGAAGGTGATGGATTTAGTCAAAAAATATCTCAGCGGATAAAAAAGCAACAATAAAAACTGCAGCCTGAGTTTCAGTGTCTCTTAGCAGCAAATCCAAGTGTACAATTAAATATTAACATTCCTGCTAATTTGCATTTGTGTCAGCAGTTGCTGAACCAACAGCAGCCACAAAAGTAATACTAGTAATTATCATCCACACACAACATGTGGGTGTATGGATGAAGGGAGTCTAGCCCAACCCAAGAGCTGCAGTTTATTTATAAAAAAAAAAGGAGGGAAAAAAAGATCAATGACTGTCTGAGCAAAGGAAGCAGATAAATTGGAGATGGTATCCTGCAAAAGCAGTGCTTTTCAGGAATTCTTCCTCAGTGACCCAAGTTTCAAGAAGATTTCATGTTTTTGATTAAAACTAACAAACTTGTAAAATATTTTTCCCCATTAATACATTATTTTAAAGCTGACTA
Organism: Pseudomugil gertrudae; assembly: GCA_037177535.1. Lineage (NCBI taxonomy): Eukaryota > Metazoa > Chordata > Actinopteri > Atheriniformes > Pseudomugilidae > Pseudomugil > Pseudomugil gertrudae. Next base: position 9,850,070 of record JBAMHV010000013.1, read on the forward strand.
CTTCAGGATGTCTATCATCCAGTCCCAAAGTCACATTCAGACTTAAACTTTCATGCCTTTTCTTTCAATTTGATTATCATTAATATCATGTATGTACACTGGGTCTATGAAAAACACTGCTGTTACTAAGAGAATGCAAAGCATCATGATATGACATATAATCACATCCCTATAAGTGGAAATGGCTTCCAGTAACACCCCCCCTCCCCCACGACCCCCCTTACTGTTTTAGAGGGCAGCCCCTGCACCAAATGGAGAAAAGTTGAGATGCCCCCTCTGGAAAATAAAGGAGGGAGAGAGAGTAAAAGGCAAACACATCAAATTAAAGAGGAAGAAAGAGAAGATTGTCATTAGTAGCTGGAATGTGCTTCAGACTTCTTTAAATGCTGTGGCAATGCAGCTCGGCACATCAGTATTTTACTCACATTCACAGAGAAAAAAGAAACAAAACTTTTTAAGCATGTAGTGAACTCACCCCAACTGTGAGCGCAGGGCTAAAACATTACATCGACCTGAGATTTGCAAAGTGGGAACACAGCGTGCTTTCAGATCTGTGAGTGGAATTTTCTTTTTTCTTTAAAGGTGTCTCCCAAACTCCTCTGGTACAACATGTCCTTTTGCTTATTTTCTTCAAAGAGTTACAATCACTCAGTGACGCAGTCTTTGATGAATCCCAATAAGTGTTCATTTGAAGAAACTTTCTATAAGTACAGGGCAGAATGTCCTGGAATATGGTGCACAGTGGAATGACAGTCTTTTTTAGAGAATCAAAAATAGTGTTACAAAGCCCATGCTGGTGCAATTTATTTATTTTTAACACTGATTACTGAAGCCTTTAAAGTGCACTTTGCATGTTTTCTCCGTGATTACATGTTTTTTTGTTACTTGCTAATAATTGACTGAATATTAACGAAGCCAAACAAACAGCAGCAACTGTTTTGTGCTTGAGAATATTGTTAAAATTAAATATATAAATATAAATAAAAATAAAATTGTTATAAAAAATAACAAATGTATATTCAGCTCTTGATATTGGTAACCTCTATTCTCATTATCTTTCTTGCTAATAAATAAAAAAATGAGTTCAGATGTGAATAAAGATAAACTCCAAAAGCAATTCATCTATTTGAAACACAAATAAAAGTCAGCTATACATATATACAAAGCTTTAGACAAGCTGGATGGAGATGAACAATGGAATAGCTGCATGTCTTAGCCAAAAAGGTTAGCAGATTGTCTCTAGAAGGCTTCATGAACCTGTGTGGGATTAAACCTTAAGAATGTGGACATTAGCGCTTTTCTGTTCAGATTGTTGCATCTCAACTGGAAACACATGTAAAAGTTTAAAGAGAAACTTTATAAGAAATCAATCTGAAATACTGGACTAATGAAGAGCATTCTTAGAAAGATGTGGCTCTTGCGTTATTTTTCTTGGTTAAATCTATTTATTAATCCCAGGGATGATTGATGATTAAAATAAGAGATAACGCAGATCAAAAGACAATTTGTCTGTGGTTTTTCTAAGAATAAAGGAAGATTTTACTGTGAGTTTTTGCCTGAGGTGAAGGTACAGCACATGATAACCATTATGGAAGCTTTTCTCTTCTTTATAACTGGCTCTCCCTGCACACATCTTGTATGCCTGGTCAATCATGTGAGTATTGAACTTGGTAAAGTTTCATCTTACATTTTTCCACATTTAAACAATCAATTGGTGGAAACACACTTTATACCACACTTAGTTATGAGTTTCATCAGTTTCATGTAATGAAGGTTATGAGTCTATATAGTATAAGTGCATGCACACATGCACATGTTTGAGCTTGGGCACAAGCGGATCGGACAACAAATTCAATCCTGTAACTCAACACCTGTCCGGAGAGCCACAAAAAGCTTGCATGTCATGAGGGATCCATGTTGTTCAAAGGAGGCCACTTTCATCCTCCACTTTGTGAACAAACCAAGCACAATGCACTCCTTATATACTGGACTCGTGCTGTAATTGTGTGTGTGTGAGTGTGTGTTTCCCATTTGCAGGTTTTAAGCTAACAGATCACAAAAATGTTAGTGTGTCAAAAAAAAAACTAAAGCTACAAGTAAAAAAAATGACACCTGTGTCTAATATGTACAAAGCCTCTAACGATGACACGATATACAGCTAAACTGAAAATGGTTGGTGTTATACATGCGAACATTTGTGCATTTTGTGTATCCATACATAATGCACTGTCTGTGTGATTACCCGAGTATGATGGCTGTCCATGTGTCTGTGCAGAGAGGTGGAGCTGGAGTTTGACTTGCTGTGACTCTCATCTTCCAGTGACCCTGAGCACATAAATTCAGATAGATGTTAACATCCACATGTGTATACTCAACTTTGTAAAAAACTGCCTACCTGTATATGCTTTTTTCCCCTCAAATCTGGATGTACTTATAATTTCTTTAATTTATGCATCAATAAGCTGAGATTTAATTTCCTCTGAAGCATGCACATATGCTAACTAAATGCAAGCATAAAGACACATGCAGTGCTACCAGACTGTTTCATCTACATGGCTCCACATTGTCACATTGTTGTAACTTCACATGTGATATTCCTTTCAGCTTTGTATACGTCCAACAGCATCTTTGCACAGAATAATGTTTGACTCATGATTCTCAATATTTTGGTCTTATTTAAGAAAAAAATTATCTTCTATGTGTAATATTTTAATGGAAAATCAGCTGTTTAAAAAGTACCAAAAATACTGAAAAATAAGTTCATGTTTGCAAATACACATAATATATAACTTTCCACATGAGAGCTTATGTGTTGTTGTGTTTTTAAGTGCTCTCCTCTGGAAAAATGTTGAAAATCCTCTAAAAATGTTTTGAGTCTGTACATGGAAAACTGTAATTATAAAAATCTGCAGTGAAAAAAACTGCATTTACCTCCTGAGACCTTTATTGCATTTATTTATCTCAGGTTGAACAGTGTTGTAACAATACAGTGTATATTTCACAATGTTTTACAATACATTGACAATAGAGCACCATAGAGCAAAATCTGCTTTATGGATCACACCAAACTGAGGTTGTACTGTATATGTAGGCCGCTGCAGTCAAGTTTAACACAACATCCTGTACTTAGTCACTTTAGTACTATTGTTGATATGTTGTGATATTTATTTTTTTTAAATATGTTGTTATTATTTTTTAATTATACATTTATATTTTAATATTTTATATAATAAATATTTTAAATATTATTTTTATTAATAGAATTACATTCAATACAAACAGTAAGGAAATCTGTTTTTTGTTTTTTTTGTTTAAGTAGTTTGCATATTTAATAATACCAACTGATGTTGTGCATTATTAGAAAGCTTGCCAAGTCACCTTTACAAGGAGGTATAATGTCTAAGGATCAAACTTCAGTGGAATGAGCAATACAGTAACCTCATCCTCTAGAGTGACAACACTCACCCTCACAGAGATAGATCATCAAACAGTACCTCTAAAATTTGGGGTAGAATGGATGGAATAATCTCTCATGAGTACGAACCTCAATCCAAGTGAACACTTGCATGATTAGCTTAGGTATACTTTATATGCTAGAATGACCTGCACAACCTTCAAGTTGACTTCCAACAGTTCTTGGTTGAGGAATGGAATGCCATTCCACATCAAAATGTGACTGCTGGTTAGTGACCTGCATGATGGGGGGGTGCAAAGCTGTCATGGCTACATATGGTTCTTTGATGTAATACTGATGCCTCTGTAAGCATAACATGAATTAAGTATAAAATGGCCAATAAGTGCTGCTTTTTCCTGTTACTGTGGGGCAGTACAATCATGCAACTTAAATCATGAATCCAAAACAACGTCTGAACATTGCAGAGGAATATGACACATTTTGAGGGCACTACTTACACATATAACTGTCGCTCATTCCACAGATGTTTAATCTTCGAAAAGTATACTTAATAATACATAGTTGAATCTATGGACAAACAACACTTTTTGTGCAAAGTTTATTACTAGTTATGGTAAAAATCCATCTTGTTCAGCTTTCACTCAACCGAACAATATAAGAGGACACACCTGGTAAGAAGTATGTGACCTGATGGTAAAATGTAAAGCACTGGGTCGTTACCATTGGAGATCTGGTTGCCATTCTCTACAGGGACAGAGTTTGGGGAGTGCAGAGCGTGATTGTTGGCGTTCTTGTCTTGCAGCTGCAGAGATGGTGAGGTGGGTGCAGATCCACATTCTTCCCTCCCTGGCAGATTGATATTAGAATTATATCCTGAAAGAAATAAAACCATAGGAAACATACTATGAAACTTTACATATGTTATATATGGCAGGTGGATCAGATACAGAAACGTTTAGAGTCCACTGTGGACAAAAATGCTGATTTTGTTTGTTCTCCTTTTGCTTGTGTATCTTTTGACCACTTGGCACTACTACAGATCTATGACAGCTTTTTCAAAGGTTTTCTTCAGGAAGCAAGGGGCACTGCAAGCTTCGAGGTTCCTCAGAGCTCGTATGGCTTCATAAACTGCAGGGGTAAATGACTGTGTGGCAATGTGAATGGGAATTCACCAGCTGCTCTCTCACACTAAGAATGGATGTCTCCTATTCCTCCCACAGTCACAAGATGCCTAAATATAAGCTTTGCAAACTCCACCAGACCATGGGTCCCATGAGGCAGAGGTTTGTGTCTGGGAGGAACAAAAGGAAGGTACAGAAGCAGAGCGTAAATAAGAGTTAAAGGAATATAATGAGAGACAAATGGACATCAATTTGTCTTTGCATGTTGCAGTTGGAGGTATCTTGTGACACTGATTTGCTGAACTCTGCCAAGACCACCTGCCCTCTTTCGCTGGCATTCCTGTGGTTTTCTCATTCCCTGACGATAAGGAAGGGTGGGGGCAGAGAGAGAGTCAGCTGCTCCTCACAGACATGTCTGGGATAGCAACTGTAACCCCTGGCCACTCCCCGAGCATCAAGTATCACATTTAACTGCTGAGAGGGAACGGAAGTTGGTTGTCCTGTTAAGCCCATCGGCATCCCTCTGGGCTCTGATCTAAGAGGGCCGCCTTGGTTTGCCTGCTCAAAATACTCTCGTCTGCCGTCCCCCGTCACAAACACTGTTTCCATGATGCCAGAGCTTTTCCAATGCAGGTTCAGGTGCTGACGAAGAGTCAAGTGCAAGATGTCGGTGGGGGCAAATGCATAAGCGCATGGGCTTGCTTGCATACCGTCTCTTATAAGGTGTTCAGCTTCCTGCCCTTTGAACTTACTATGATTATACAAGTATGACACATAGTTGTGAGAAAAATCAAGTAGATCCATAATTTACAGAATTGGCATCCACCTTCACTGGATTGGTACTGTTTGTGAGACCAAGGTGTTTGATGCAGCTACGCTGTTACACTCCCTTCTGTAGAACACAAGTGAGCTGTTAAATATTTAATACTTAATCCTCATCGTTCTGTTTCCCATGTATTATTAATTGAGCCATGAGTAATACACTTTTAGGAAAGAGAGACTGAGATAACGACATGACATAACAGTTGCACAGTGATCCCTTTTTGGGCTTGACAATTTTGACCCAGTGACCCCATCTTACTGTGTGTGACATATTTGTTTGCCCTCTTTTTTGCAAAAGTTAGTGTTTGTTTCTGTGTAACAGGTGCTTTGCATTGCACATGGTGCACTTGATAAGCCAGCTATCATATGCTCACAGTACATGTGATCCAAGTAGACTACACAAGCTAACTCATTTACCAACATGCTAGCAAGCAGCTGCAGTAGCCAAAGGGCACTACACTGGAGACTGTAACAAATGGGCTGCTGCAAGTGGGTCAATATGGGGGGTTAGTTGCAACAGCAAAATGAATATAACATGTAGGAGATATTGATGCGTTTCACTTCCTTTTATCCAAATCCACATTATTTATCATTGACCTACATGCATGTCGAAAACAAGGGGTTATTACCTATCTACAGGTATCTAACTACTCTGTCATAGAAAAGCTAATTAAGATGGACCAAATAAATCATCTGGAACAGACCAAGCTAAAGCTTTGAATGTTAACCTAACACAACATATAGAACCCATAATGGCCGTATAAGCTTCAGTTTAAAAATTTAGCGGACACATGAGCTCATCTCAGATTTTACACAAAACAAAAATAAATAGTTGTTCTGATTCGTTATTATACAGCAACAAAAACAAGCACATATTGCGGTTGGGTTTAGTTTGTTCAATTATCTGTACAGGGTGATGAAAATTAACCTTACAAAAATAGATGCAGTTAAAACAATGACTGGTTTAAAAGGTAAAGATTGTGAGAGAATCTGTAAATAACTTTCTCTGCTTTTTGATACCCGTGTAACCAGAAATGACAAAATGATTGTGTAGTTATATGTATGATCACTACAGACCTCCATCTCTCATCTTCCTGCCAGATGTTGACTTCCTCAGCAGGCTGCGTCCAGAACTGAACAAAGTGTTGAGTTCATCCAGGGGGCTGGTCAGAGGTCTGCCATTGGCTGGGTTGAATAGCAGGGGAGAAGAGGAGCATGAATGAGCTCTTCGTGGCTCTGGACGAGACATTTTCACCGGAGAGTAGGGAGGTGGCTTCCCCAGAGGTTCCCCACCTGGCCTTTGTGAGGATGCTTTGGGAGAATCTGAACTCCCTGTTACAGACGCTGCTCGAGTTAGAGCCAAGAAGCTGGCCTCAGGTGGGAATGGGAAGTGTGATGGAGGTCGATAGGGAGGAAGTGGGGCACTTGGGGGAGGGGGTGGAGGTGGAGGAGTGAGCGGAGGTGTAGATTTCTTATCTGGCATGAGGACAGTGAGGCTAGGGGAAGAGTCCGCCCTCTGGCGGGAAAACTGTGGGGACAGAGGGCTGTCTGGGCCTCCAGCATAGTTCAGGTTTGTCTCAAATACAGGCAACTTTTTCACCTCTAACGGGGTGAGGGGGGACTCATCTGAAGCAGGAGAACATGTAACAGGGGAGGGTGGAAACACCAGGAGAGGTGGGCGATGAGGGAGCAAGTTGGGGAAAGGAGCAGGGATGTCACAACTTCCATCTTTGCCAGGCTGAGGTTTGGGAGCGCTGCTGTTACACGTGTTCTGAGCTACATCCATGGCAGTCAACCCCACTGCTGTTCGTTTGGCGTCTGCAGATTGAGGGGGAGATGTCCCCAATCCCACCAGGCCCAATGTTAGAGCCTCTAGTTTTGCTGCCTTGCTGACTGGAGCAACAGTCCCACCATCTTCAGGAGGGAGATAAGTCATCTCCTCATACACAGCTTCAGAATCTGCTTGCTCAGGGCTATCAGGAGGCTCCTGGAGACTCCGAGCTCGTGGATGCGACCCCATCATCTCTATGTAGATGTCCTCTTCATCATGGTCCTTGTACAAGCTTAACCCTACACCTTGTGGAGCATCTATAGAAGCTGCTCTTTGCATCAAACCTCCAAACCCTCCAAACCCCCCTCCACGGGAAAGCAAGGCCAGCTTTACATCAGCAGGACGCAGTTGGTGGAGGCTGGGCGCTGCCGCGTTAATCTCTTCATATGAGCCTGTCAGTTTAGTGTTGGGACTGCGCTTAGGCTTGGGGGGTGGTACCTTCCTCATGGTTGTATAGTCGTCACTGTGCGGCCGTTGCTTGGACAAGGCTAAAGTTATTAGAGAAAAAGCAATTAATCACACCGGAAGTAATATGTGGATGCAAATATACTCTATTTGTTTAATACCCTGAAGACCAAAGTAGGTTTATATACCTGCTGGATCAGTAGGGGAAAGCTGGGATTTTGGGGGACTTCCAGCTGGGGAACCGTACCCCTCTGGAGTTGAGCTCTCTTTGGCAGTCATTGTCAACCCTGCACTAACTGCTTCATAAGATGCACTCAGGCGGGTGTTGGGGTCCCTCTTTGGTTTAGGAGGAGGTTGCTTCCGAGGAGAGGAAAGATTTCCACTGCCTGGGCCATCCTCGCTACTTTGGGCTACCTGTTGCAAGGCTGGTTTGATGGGTGGGATGGCAGAGAATTGGACCATGTTTTCAACGGCAAGTGGGATGGGTACTGAGCTGGAACGGAAGTGGCGAATAACTCGACTTCCTATATTGATAACGTTCTCTTGCACTTTTCCATTTTTCTCCACCATCCTACAAACAGATAAACAGAATGGATATGACAGGAGAGAATTTAGATGAAGACATTTCTATGTTAAAGATTTTGCTGTTTGCGGCTGTGTTAAAAAAAAAGCTTTTTTTTCCATCCAAATATTTGTGACGACATGCATCAGTATACTGAAAACCATATGGCTGTTGTCATCTATCATTGCCAAAAACTTTAAGCTAAATAGGACAGTTTAATAGAAACCAGAGAGAAGATTATGCTTTAAATATAATCCCCTTGCAGTAATTGGATAACATCCAGTTTAACACTTCCTTGGATAATCTGGGTTAGCCATCTGTTATTTCCATGAACTCAGCAGGGGGTAACTGAGTATGTGGTGGTGGTTACCAGGGATGGTTTTAAAGAAGTCAGCAATAATCAGGTGAGTACAGGTGTATATGTGTGTTTATATATATATATATATAGTTTGAATATGTATGAGTATGTTTGAATACGTAAAACACAAGTCTGTTCACCACCTGACAACCCTTCGCTCCTGTTTTAACAACAGATGTTACATGAAAGGAATCCTGTGTGTGCATCAAACTCAGTACTATGGGGTTACTTTTCATATTTTATCTAAAATGCTGGAACTGAAAATTAAAGTGAAAACATAATTTATATCATCCAAAAGTTACGGTGCCGCTTCCACTGAACAGAAAGCAAAATAACAAAGAAAGACAAATAAATTAAAATCTTGAGCTATGCTCTGCAGAAATAAGGACATATCAAACAGACTCGCATTAATGATGCAAATTGGTGCAAATAAGTCTGCAAGTAGAGGGGTGCTTTTCAAAATGGCCTCATAACTTTTTATATTTTTAAACCTAGCCTTTGAGACTTATTCCATTTCCTCAGTCCATTCTGAAGTAGACTGAGGTGGAGACTGAAACAGTAATCTATAGCTGCAACACAATACAATCTGATATCGCAGCTCATTATCTGACCATTCATCACGAAACTCACAATTAAAGGTCTCCAGCAAACAGGTATAGAATGACACCATTAATCACAAAACACATGCTGGGCACACGCATGTAGAAAAAATGCACACATTATTTAACACACACCTTTAGGATGGCAAATGATTCCTTCATAAACCAATACATCTTGCAGATTGTTGTTTTCCCAAAGCTAACCAATGCTACAATCATTATGACAGTATTGCATCTAGAAAGGTTGTGATTGATTACAATAATAAATAGCGAGGTAAATAGCTATTGGATTGCAACTAATAATCATCATTAATCACAAAATCATAATCATCATCACAGCCTAAAAACAGCGTTTTCTTTTATTAAAGTCACATCTCTGACTTTCTTTTTTTGACTGCAAAATCTAAAATATCTTTAACCTCTAAACATTTTGGATCTTTTGCTTAGAAAACATTAAAATCATTTGTTACCTATCAGTTATGTGATGATTCATTTTCTCCAAATAGATTGCTTCATATATGGACTACTTAGTGCAGCTCTTACTGATAGGTTGAATGGAGATCCATTATTTACCCATAAAAAATTTAAATAAATAAATTACATTGTTTAATTTAGGTCTTCAGATCAGATGTATTAAATTTGTAGAGGTATATTTATTGCTTTTACCTTCTGACTGGCTGATCCTCTTCCTTGCCTACTGGCTCAGGCCTCTCCCCAAGTGGTGGGCTATTGCCAAGGATGTTGTGAAGGCTGTTGCCATGACATCGCATACGATCACTCTCTCTCGCGATGTCAGATGCATTTTGGATGACCAGCTGGTCATAGGTACGCAGCCCCATGTCCTCTGCTCCCTGCAGGAAGCGTTGCAAACTGCGCTCCTCTTTGTGCTGCAATGACAGCCTGCGATGGACTCGCTGTCTGGCCAACCAACCACGAACCACTGAGGCATCAGGAAGAATATAAAAAAATATATAGGTGTCAGAGACAAGTCACAGGTTATGAATGCTGGCTGTTGGTTTGTTGTTTTTAGATGTTACCTTTCTGACAGGTGATGATTTTTTTATGAAGCTGGTAGCAGCGATCGTTCAGCTGGTCTGCTTGCCAGTATCTGAGAAACACTTTACTGTTGCCCATCTACACACATACAGCAAAATAAGCAATCTCATTAACATATCTATCTATCTATCTATCTATCTATCTATCTATCTATCTATCTATCTATCTATCTATCTATCTATCTATCT
>JBAMHV010000013.1:9895066-9913084 GCA_037177535.1 Pseudomugil gertrudae
CAGCAGACTGGAGTGTCCTCTGTGGTCCTCATGGAGAGGACATCAACAGCTTGACTGAGTGTGTGACAGATTATATAGACGCCTGTGTGGATGGCACCATCCCGGCTAGAACAGTGAAGACCCTTCATTAACTATTTTTTGTATTTACAAAACTACTAAAATTTGAATTTCCCTCTGTGATCAATAAATTATTTTTCATTTCATTAATTTTTTATTTTCATTTAATTTAATTTAATTTATTTTCTAATATGTTATTTTTTTATCTATTACATCACAGTATTTGCTGTTGGTCTGCCAAATAAGGTTGTGGACTTCCAGGTAATCAAATTGTGAATCTGATACGTTGACATTTATAGTAAACTTACCAATAAAATGTTTCTCTGCTGAAAGATTAGCATATCGCTGTTATCAAGCACAAACATGGCGGAACAGGGTAAAGTTGCAATTCCTTATAAGGACCAAAGTATTACCGTTCTACTTTATACAGACAATAAATTAATGATTTACACGTTAAAAGGAAGGATTTAAAAGCATGATATATCTCCTTTAAAGTTCTTAAGCAAAAGAAATTACTTAAATCTTGCTGTTGCTTAATTGCTGGCTTAAATAAAGAATCTGATTTAGGCTGGGTGGTATTTTAATACGCCATCATTTCTTTCTGAAAATCCAACATAAACTGTATAAAATTCTTCTCTCAGGCGAATTCAGCTTTAAAGTCCTGACTTAAAACAGGGTGAGATGAGAGCCAGAGTCCGACTTATCACAAGGCCAATAGAGGGAAGCTTAATTAGCAGCAGTAATAGGGTCATACATCTTCTTAAAGGGTCGTACCAGTACGCATGCCTCCCTGCAGAAAGGGTCTTTGGGTTTAATGCACCAGCTGGTATTATGGTTGCTGGGAAGCAATTGTATTTCCTGTTTCATTTCAGTAAAACAAAAAAGAGAGATTTACCGCCCTTGAGGCATGCAAATATCTGAATTGACGCCATAAGTTGGTCATGTGTCACTGTGACACTAGAAAGAAGAATAAGGTAACAAAAAGCAAATGCTAAGAAGGCTCAGAAAACAGTTTGCATGCAGGAGGCAGTACACAGACACCCGTAAAGCGCAGACAGTGAGGTGATTTAGCATTTGCAAGGAAGACCTAATCGATTCTCCAATCACTGAGTCTGCCATTGCCAATTCTGTTACACTTACAATGCACATACATACACTCACAGAGAGAAACAGTGTTTGTAGAAAGTATATGCGCAGAGATATAACACTTATTTTCACATGACTGCAATCTAGATTTATAGATGTAGATCTCATCAACAATCACTAGATTTTCTAAAAACTGACTAAGGAATTGACTGTATTAGAGGATTAAAATGTAACAGACATAAATAAGGTCTCTTTAACTAAAATACCAAAAGGAGTTTAAGTCGGAGAGCGGAATGATGTTTAAAATAAAGTATGGCTTCAGGAGAGATGAACTAAATATAATTATTTGTCAGCAACCAGCCTCAACTTAGAGTCTAGTAGTTTAACAAGCACTAAATGTGATCAACGCCCTGAGTTCATAGCTGGAATCCTCCCACACAACCAGAACCTATTCATATCTTGTTCCAACAACCCATCTGGAAATCAATCTTCTCTTTTCTGAGAGAAATCAGCCACAGTTATAAAATTATGTGACTGACTCATTTTAACATGCAGCTCTATGCTAGCTTTTAACATTTTCTAATTTGTAGAACAAAAGCGAGCAGATCCATCAGATAACAGAAAGGAAGTTCCTGTGTAATATTTAACTGATAATTTCCTCATTATCACTGCAATCTTATTGGATCCATACAGCTGGACAAGTTTAAATGAGTAGTCCTCTTTATAATTGCCAATAACATTTGGATATTTGTGGGCAGTTGTATGTTACCTGCCCATATTTAGCAGCCAAATGGAGAGGGGTCCAAAAGTTGTTGTCAACCGGATGAGGGTCTGCTCCACTCTCCAGCAACAGAGATGCCACTTCTCTGTATCCACTTGCACAGGCAATGTGGAGCTTCATAAAGAACACAAGCAAAGTTAGATATTCATTATAATCTAGTGATGTAAGAAGATCCAATAAGACAATCAAAAAGTATCACATCTGTGAGTTTACACACCAAAGTAACTCCATCATCATTGGGTTGGTTTAGGCTTCCTCCTGTGGCAACAAAGTGTCTAACATCCGACAACATGGTGTTGGCTCTCTGCGTCTTCATACTGTGCAGGGATGACACATCCACACCTGAAAAATACCAATGTGAACACGACACACATCTTTAGGGATTGGGATTAAAATACATTTAGAGAATCTTTCTGATTGCCAGAACACAGGGGTTTTAATTATTTTTCCACAAGTAACATAAAAAGGTGGGGCACGAGGGCGAGTGTCTGGTGGTTGGGCCTTTGCCCATGGGGTCCGGTCTGGCTCAGCCTGAAGGAGTTAAATGGGCGCCCCCTCCCGTGGTCTCACCACCTGCAGGAGGGGCCGTAGAGGTCGGGTGCAGTGTGAGCTGGGTGGCGGCCTGGGGGCGGGAGCCCTGGTGGTCCAATCCCCAGCTGCAGAAGGTGGCTTTAGGGATGTGGAACGTCACCTCTCTGGCGGAGAAGGAGCCTGCGCTGGTGCGTAAGGTTGAGCGGTTCGGACTAGATATAGTTGTCGTGGTGAAGAGGGAGGTGAGCCGGAAGGTGAAGCTCTCAATTTACCGGTCACTCTATGTTCCCACCCTCATCTATGGTCACAAGCTGTGGGTTGTGACCATGGCCAGTGTTTCCCTTAGAGATAGGGTGAGAAGCTCGGCCATCCAGGAGAGCCACTGCTCCTCTACCTCGAGAGGAGCCAGATGAGGTGGCTCGGGCATCTGGTTAGGATGCCTCCTGGACGCCTCCCTGGTGAGGTGTTCCGGGCACGTCCCTGTGGGAGGAGGCCCTGGGGGAGACCCAGGATATGCTGGACTGATTACATCTCACGACTGGCCTGGGAACGCCTCGAGATCCCCCCAGATGAGCTGGTGAATGTGGCTGGGGAGGGGAAGTCTGGACTTCCCTCCTTAGGCTCTTCTTCATACTTAATCATAAGTTGTGAAGTTTATAACTAAATGTTATTAAGCTTCAGATACTCACACAAAAACCCCAGTTCTGACATGACAGATTTAGGACGCTGGAACTCCTGGGTTACACTGCAATAAGCAATGATCAGTGCACTGCTCTATAATCACATGTGAAGACAACTCTGATTGCTGTTATAGCATTGATTGATTATCAATCAGTCTGTATATCACTCAGATGAGCTCTTGGGTAATGACTAATGGGACTTTACCAAACAAATTTGTTGAATCAGTCAATCAATATGTTACTCTCTGCAAACAGATGAGTCTCAGAGTCTAAAGATATGAGACCTACTAATAGAAACATCACAGCCTTAGAACAAAAGACTACTTGTTGTTTTCATGGTGCAAAAACTGGCACAAAATAGAAAGAGTCCAAGATGAAACTGGGGAATTTAAAAGGACATCCATCCTCCTTCCTATTTTCCTGATGTAAAGGCTCATGGACAGGCTGTCTTTCCCATAACGACAAACTTGATAAGGATAGAAAGCATGCAACTGTGTTGCTATAGCAACAGAGGCTGAGCGTGTCTCATAGTGGCAAAACACAGTGGGAAGAGGTTGGGTTTGGGAGATCACCACAGGGCTGACAGAAAGAAGACTAAAAAAGAAAAAAAATATACAGTGCGTAGTGAGCTTGTGTGTGTGTGTGTGTGTTTGTAGTATGCTCTTAATAGGTAAGCTGTTCTAATTTAGAAGATAACATTTCTTATTTGACTCAATGCTTATGTGTGGCAGATGAATGAGGGGAAACCTCCATCGCTATCTTTATTTTGTTTCTGTCTGACTTTGTCACCAAGACGTCTGTTCCTCTTTCATTCTATTTCTCTGCTTCTCTTTCTGTCACTTTTCCTCTGTGGATCTATCTCTTATTTTCAGCTCCAGCATTGACCTTCTCCTTTCTCTGTGGGAGACAGCTGCCCCTATCACAATGAGCCATCATTAGACCAGTGGGTAAATTTCACCTTCACGCTTGGATGTGTGAAGGAGAAATGTTCATTATTCATTTCCTCATGATTCAAATTGAAATAAACATTAAAATAAATATTTATGTAACAGCTTTATTTTATTTTTTAATCTTTCTGAAGGATTTGTGTAAACATAAAAGAGAGACATTAGGTATGAATGAAAACTCAGAATCTTAATGGGTAAATGTCGAAGTTACCAGAAGAGGTTTACCGTTTTCCTCTAGGTATTTTCGGAGGATATAACTGGTCTCCGATCCCTCGAAGGCGTAGACCAGAGGAATGTTCCCATTGATGTCCTGCAGCAGGATGTTCACTCCGGCCTGTTAGGCAAAGGCAAGAAGAAGAAAATCAAGACAGAGAAGACACCAGCAAGCTGTGTTTTAGCTTGGGTCATTCGTCAGCGTTGAGTCAATGATTAAGTGGGACTAATTATCTTGGCCTCCCAGCAGCATAAGCCTGAAAAGAACCATGGAAATGTTAATAGAAAAAATACGGTGAATTAGAGAACTCATTAAATAACTGCACAGGGGGTGGAGCAGGGATGAAAAAAAACAGAAAAAGAAAAAAAAACAGAGGTCAGTGGTTGGGGTTGTCTGGGTTAGTGTGTGTAAGACAAGATTAATGAACGCTTACTCAGCAGGGACGTTGTCAGAGCTGTCTTCTGTCAAATGAGATAACACAAAATGCATTACCCAGGTTTCTCTGTTGACATTCCCTTTGATAAAAACACTTCTTGGTTACAGTCTGGTTACGACTGAGTAGATCTTTTCATAAAACTCTAATGTACTTTTGATTTAAATATCAAGCATCACTTCCATCAAAAAGTAGGAGCTTTTGTATAAAGTGAAACACTAATGTACTTATTTTTTTATCATCCTCTTTCTAGTTTACGACACTAAAAGTAACACACAATCTATGAATCTGCACTATAAAAGTTGTTTGACAAAACCATAAAAGAGAAGCCTGTGTAATGATCACAGCTGGGGGAGGTCTGATAAGAGAGATGTTGGACTGTAAGTGAGCATCCTTGTTTAATATTTACAGCTAATAGAATTCTTACAGCTAATAGATTTCTAATGACACAGTTGCAATGTCATTGAAATTTATGATCCAGTCCTTAGGCGGGTGCAGAAAGAAGGGATTGAATAAAAATGAAAAAAGGGGGGGGGGAAGAGTTGACAATGGGAAAATGGAAAAAGCTGATGGAATAACATGAAATCATTTAACATTAAAACTCCAATAAGTCAATAAACACAAGAATGTTCATCGTAAGTCTTTAAAGCTTCCTTAAGCTGCTCAACCGATTTATCATTGAAACAACGGATTTTTTTCTTTTTTTTTAAAAAAAATCCGGGTTAGTTAGAGGTTAGCAAAATGAATTAATTAACATTTATCACAATCAGTTGCTGTTTTGATGGCTATTCATGAATAGTGAGACCCCTTATTACACTGTGAAACGGCACTGAGGAGCGGTTTATGGGACATGAGTGAATCAGGAGGAGAGCGTATTATTAAAGCAGCTTCCCATCTCACATAAGTGCACACACAAACACACATGCTGCTCTACATCCTCATTATTATCACATCCATTTGGATGCTCCATTGCCAGCATATTCATGTTTGTGCATCCTGATGAACCTGAGGGCTCCACTCAGGATGCTGCTTTTAAAGTGCATGTGGTTTTGTCCCAGCATGCATCTCTATACTGAGTATTGACCATAAACAGCTGGCAGCAAAGGAGTCTGCTGGCTTTTACAATTAACTTCAAGGTTTAGCACCAGTCAATAGAAGTCTGCTGAGATGAAGCTATAAGCTGATGGACAGCTTTATCGTGTTCAGCATGGAGGGCGCACTCATCACTCATCACCTTCACTTACAGCTCCACAAAAAGTAGCTGGACAGTCGTACGAGAGATTTATCAGTAAGAAAATAGGCCCTCTTTAAATTCTGGGGTTTTATGAAGGACATGAAAACAAAGAAAAGCAAATTCAGCACCGTCATACAGTATGTAGGGTACAAATTCAGCATAAGAGCAGCTTTAGGTGTTACTTGAATAAAATTAACCGGACATCTGGCAGAACTTGGCAACAAGCTGTTGAAGTATATTGAAGCATTTAAAACCTGCAAAATAGTGGTCCATGAAGACCTTTATTTCACTCTGGAAAAAATGAAAAACAGCCAATGAAACTAATAAGCTATTATCAGCAAACTGTATTCTTAAACAATGTGTAATGTCTCAAGTATAATTGCTTATAGCACAATTTTACCTTCTACACTGGGCTTTATAGTTCTGCAGAAAAACTGATGGTGTTGCAAGAACATGTTTACATATAAATCTGAACGTGTTTGGTTTGCTTTAGCAAAGCCATGGATAACAGAAATCCACTGTGGTTAATGCAAAAATACATCTAAATGTTCACATCTTATAATAGCAAAAAAATCTTCACTAAAGCTCTTTTTCATATCAAGTTCCATGAAGATTTACAATGCTTGAAGACCAGCAGACTGTGGTGAAAGAAACATTATATGCCGGTCATTGATAAAGAGACATAAATCATTTGTCACAGTTCACATGATAAGTGCTGACAGAAATAAATGAGTTAGCGTTGGCTGACAGTCGTGCACATTGCAGGAGGTTAACAAGCTGACTTCTGGAACCAATACTGGCTAACCACAATATGATGGATCCATGTTCCATTCCCTAAGCTTCAGATCTTAAATGCAGTGAACACCACTAATCAATAACTACTTGTAGATGCTTACATCTGATGCTTACATCTGTCCCTGGGGAAGTCACAGCTGAGCTGGACACCTTTACAGTGGGAATCTAACTTAGACCAACAGCATCTGTGTCTAAAAATGCCTTCCAACAATGCTGTCCACAAAGCCTGTGTTATGGTCGAATGTGATGTCTGCTTCATGCAGCTGGGCATCCTCTGATCTCTTCTGGTCAGTGAACACCTCACACCTGGTGAAAAGGGCCGAACATTGGCTCTTCTTTCTCAGGAAGTTGAAACAGACTGGACTGTTTACCAAGCTGCTCGTGAACTTCTCCAGAGCCAAAATTGAAAGCATCCTAGGTCTCAGTGTAATTGTGTGGTATGGCAGTTGACAGAACATGAAGGACCTAGCCAGGGTGGTGAGGACAGCACAGGGGAATGTGGGCTGCAGTTTGCCAGATCTGGACTCAGTTTACACTGCCCGAGTCCAGAAGGACGCATTGCCACAGACCCCACCCACCCGGGCAACAAACTGTTTGTACCGCTTCCATCAGGAAGGTGGTACAGGAACATTAAAACCAGCACAAACAGAGTCAGGGACAGCTTCTTCTCCAGGGCTGTAAAAGCATTAACCCCTCCTATGATGACACACTCACGTCCCACCCCCCCTACAGAACTTCACACATACACCCTCTCCCGTCTAGCCACATACACACAAACAGCATACCACTGACTGTCACTAAAGGTGCTTTTCCATTAGTACCTACGCGACACTACTCTACTGGCCCGGGCAGTACTATATTCCACTTGACTGCTTTTCCATTACAAGTCACGATCCTCTAATGTGGGAGGGGTCCCCTGCACAATGCGAGTTTCTAGACGCTTTGCGCAGAGTCTGCAGAAAACCACAGAAGAAGACGAATACCAAAGAAGAAGACCAACACGAAGATAGAAGACTTCCCGGTAACTTTTTACCTGGGGCTCGGATTATGGTTACTCGTGAGAAATAGACTCATGGAACAAATCAAGAGAAATCGTTGGACGGCAAGACAAAACACCCTGGATCACATCAGACCAATCAATGGATGCCAGCCTGTAGACGTCACGCTACCCGCATGGCCCGACACGCTTGGAAACACAATGAAGTAGGTACGTAAAATGTAACCTCGCGGCACGACAAATCCTCATGGAAACACCCTGTTTCTGGGTATAGTCATGTAAGGCTGGGTAGAGTACCGGTATGTACTAATGGTACTTTTATATACCTCATCTTTTATTTAAAGTTTTCTGTCTATTTCATACTTCATTTTGTATTTTATATTTTTCCTAAGTGTGCAAATGTAATTTTTTTCCCTGCTATTTATAGGTGTGTTTTTTAGCTGAGAATCTGCACAAAATTAGGTTATGCTTGCATAATGACAATAAAAAACTCTTGAATCTGGGTGGCAGTGATCTAAAGCATGCTCCCAACATTCAAGTCTTTCATTTACACATGCTTTGCTACATATATTATGTCTTGAGCTGTATCTTGATAATGAGTCAACTACTCAACACTAAACACAGCAGGAGAACTTAGCTGCTGCATATTTTCAATAAATATCCACATAGGAATTGTGTTTTTAGCTATTTCAGGACAGACTTTCACTTGTTTAGCAAGAAATTCCAGTTTCTATGCTGTAATATTCATGTGGTTTAGAATAACATCTGTTGGACAAACTTATTTTTTTAAACTGGTGTTGCACACATTAATATTAATATACATATTAATATGAATATTAATTAATATTAATGAAAACATACAGTCACACCCACTCTACAAAACAGAGTGATTAAAAATAGTTTATCTTTATGGGTTTAACAGCACATGCTTTTTAAAATGTACAAAGACATAGCACATGACATGACTGCAAAGTACTATTTGATTAACCATTAGCAAGTAGAGTAAAAAATGTAATCAGCAGGAAAACCAAAGTAGTAATATTTCAACAGGCATGAAGCTGAGCTCTGTGCAGCCGGGGGCCTGCTGGTAATGGTTTAACTTCAAAAAGTAGAAGAGTTCAGGAGTTTTACATTCATCATTTACAAGCATGGAAAGTGGGTCAGTTCTACAACTGCAGGATTTTACGTGGTAAAAGTAGAGACATCATTTTGAAACTGAGACAGAGGAGACCATTCTCCTTTTGGGAGGATTATAGACTAAAAGCAGTTACTTGCAATATGATATTATATGACAGATATGAACAAAGTTGATCAAACAAGAGCACATTGTTGGAAAATGAGAGTATTTTTAGTTTTTTTTTATCTTTCATTAAAATCACCTTGAGTCAAGAGGTGAAAACCAAATGAAGCGTTTAGCTATTATTGCTCAAAGCATTTTTCCTCATGTTTTGCAAGAAATGAAAGAAGAAAGACATAACTCTGGGATGTTCTTCCTTTCAGAACAATCCAAATAAATCATAGAAATAAAAATTTGTTATGAGGACATCCTGATAAATGTGCAAAATAAATCTAATAAGGTAAAAAAAATATACAATTTATTCTGATTTTAGAAATCAGGCAGCTTTACTTGTCATATTACACTACAATTGTTATTTTTGTGTCAGCATGTAAACACTCCACAAGCCATCACATTTTTTATTTGCTAAATAAGAATCCACTGTGTCTGTAAACTGCTGCTTAATCCCACCAGTCCTTAATGACAAACATTTACCAAAACTGGAGTTAAATGGGTTTAGGAACGGATTTAGACACGAGTTGGAAATGATAAGTTTCGAAATGACTTGTTCCCCTGCTGTTTGGAAGTGGGAGATAAGAGTATTAACATTACTGCCAACCCATATGCCAGAGGAGCAAAGCGCTCATACATTTCATCAACCCCGCTTTTTAGCCCGTAAGACAAGATTGGTAACATCTCTGTCAGCAAAAACAGCTCTCTTCCTCTGTGTAGAAACTGGAGACAGGAAATCAAGGACAGACAAGCAGAGGACAAGGGGAGGGGAAATAGATGGCAGAGTAGGATACAATAGATTAGTACATATTAACAGCAGTATTCTTTCCTGTGCCAATAAAAGATAAGGATGGCAGAATCACGCTCCTTTGAGCAGTGTTGAATTTCTCATTAAAATGTGAAGCAGTTTGTGTCTGAGCCAGGATCTCGCCCTTGCAGTACTGATGAGGGAGAAGTGTGAGAAACAGCAGAAAGATCATTGACTAGGTTTGTGGTGGGGAAGATGGGTGTCAAAATGAATAAACAGAAGACAAATGATACTGTTTTCTAAAGGAAATTTACTTGACTGGAGCTATTTTTATAACGCCAGACAGGAAGATCACGTATCTCTTTCTTTTTAGAAACCGTCTCCCTTTGTTAGATAAAGAAATCCAAGACGATCACATCCTGAAGAAAAAAAAAACCCAAACAAATCTGCACCATTTTGGAACAGGATATCACTAAATAATTGTCTTGCATGATTTTTCTCCCGTGCTTGAACTAAGTGTTATTGTCACACAAGCATGGGGCACACACACATAAGCAGCGGTTGGTATAGTTAAGCTTTGAAAGCTGAGAAATGTCTCGATTTAGCTGTTAATGTGTGAAAATATTTGCACCTTTCCCTGAATTTAAGTTTCCAATTTCAGAGAATTGCTCTTTCGCTTTTCTTTTATCACCCCTTGCCTTTTTCTACAGAGTTGAGTACTGTGTCAATATGGTCTAAAACAGTTTCCTCTGTAGTGTATAAGAGGTGTTCAGTCACTCTCTCCCATGAAGAAGAAATGAATCTTACTGTCTCATGGTTTGTCCATCATAAAACACCAACTCACAAAATTATAATACCTTTCACATATCTACAAACGCACCTTTATCAAACTGCACAACTCTGCTTGGGGGAAAAGGATATGCAGAAATCCACAAACGT
Source organism: Pseudomugil gertrudae (assembly GCA_037177535.1). Taxonomy (NCBI): domain Eukaryota; kingdom Metazoa; phylum Chordata; class Actinopteri; order Atheriniformes; family Pseudomugilidae; genus Pseudomugil; species Pseudomugil gertrudae. The sequence continues at coordinate 9,905,797 of JBAMHV010000013.1, forward strand.
GAACCCAGCTGCCACAGCAGCAGCTGATATCCATTTTGCATACCTTTTGCCGAGGAGCTCTTCAAACATATCCGTCCCTCTGAGGATCAACTCTTTCCTGCCTCACAGAAAGGACGAGCAATCACTCAGGAACCAATCAGCAGAACCAGACTGTATAAGACTGCAGAACTCTAGATTGCAGTCAACCCTCCCTGGGTCTAATCAACATCAGTAGTGCCAGTGCCAACCTATTGAGTAACTGACTAGATGTGCATGCCCTCCTCTGCAGCTGGCATGGCTCTAGTTATGGACCTAATCAGTACAACCACAGCGGTTGTGAAGAGATACTCTACAGAATAGGCGTCTTTTTGATATAATGCTAATGCTGAATGAAGAAAACTTGTAATTTGCATGGATTCTGCTGGGTTTCAGAGGAAAGTGCTCCAAGGAACACACAAGCCCTAATCAATGAAAGAAGCTCCACTTGAATGAAACATTTTTGATGACTAATAGGGATAGAGCTGGTTTACAATGAAACCTGAATGCTAATCTAATTTGTAGCTAATACTTCAGTTCAGTTAACAAAGCTGCTCATCCAAAAAGTGCACACTCAATTATGATTTTATTTTACTAAATAAATCATCCCAGTATACTGTATGTATGTGTCTTTATGTGTTTTTCTCACCAGGAGCAGCAGCAGCACCATGTCAGCATGGTCACACACACATGCGACATGCAGGGCTGTCCACAGGTCTTCATCCTGCAGGTTGACATTCAGGCCTCGCTCGATCAGAAGCTCTGCTGCGAACACATTGTCATGACGAGCACACTGCAGAAAGCAGAAACAGTAAATTACCCTATTATTAGTTTGGAGAACGGGTATTTCCAGAGGAACTGCTGACTACAAACAGAACAGAAAATATATTGTTCAGTGACTATGGCATGATAATGAATATATGTGAAACACTGCAGTGCAGTAGGGGCGGTGATGATATTTTGTACTGCTTCAGGGGAATTAGCTAAATTATATTGATAACGACATTGTGGATATAGCTACTGTATCACCACCATGCTGTCCTTACAGTGTGGTGTTAGGACAAATAATAATCATGTTGTCTGGTATCTGATGGATCTTAGTTTATGTATTGTCAAGCTGAAATGTACTTAAGGACATAAATCTGCTGTGTCCCATCATGTTTGTTAAGTTTGCTGTTGTCTGGTCTGCTTCCGGTTTTAGTTGGTGTATTTTGAAGTTCTAACGCTCCTCTCGTTTCAGGTGTCCTTCCTGCTTTTGTGTTTGTCCTACATTGATTGATTTCTCCTGGGATGCACTTCCTCCTGTCTGTATATTCTGTTTTTCTCAACCCAGATTGTTAACTCCATTTCAATTTAATGTTCATGCTAAAAAAGTCTCAGAAGTCCTGTATTTGGGGCCTCTGCTTTAGCTCAGCTTAACAAAATCAGTGTTCAAATTCTATAAGAAAGCTCATTTATATGTTGTTTTTGTAAATAAAGATCACAACTTGCATAAGGACACAGAAAAATCTTAACTGGATTCATGCTTTCAAAAAATACTTAAAAGAAATTAAGGGAACAAAATGTGAAACCCTTGTAATAAATATAGAATTATAAAAGCAAAAAAATCCTTGATGAGGTCTTTTGTTGAATTCTTTAAGACATTGATTTTACTAATGAAATAAGATTAAATATTCTATTCTATTCTATTGGCATTTAGCAGACGCTTTTATCCAAAGCAACGTACATCAGAGAATAAAAACAACACAAGCACAAAATCAAACAACGCACACACACATCAAATACACACACACACACATATCACAAAACAACAATACTCTTTTTTTTAATCCCTCACTAAAACTTGTCAGTGTTTAATCTCTCTCCTGAAGAAAAGACAGAACTCACTTGGTGGCAAGATTTATCATCATCATCATCATCATGAAAAATGACCAAATTATAGTCAAAAGTACTTTATTCTAAAGGAATGGGGGAAAAATCAAGTTATGAATGTGCATTTATGCAGCGGTAACAGCATCTATCCACACTCTGTCTCTTTACATGACCTATTCTCACAGATGTTATTGTCCAATGCAGATTTTTAAATAAAGATCAATAAAGATCAATTACCCATCTCTACTCTTTTATGGGTTCAATGCAATTTTTAGGCGTTATTTAAAGGTTATGTTTAATTATTCTGTAGTGAAATTCTATTTCCTTATCCTGGTTTGTCACAGTTTGGTGACTTTTGTTTATACCATATTGTTTTTCCAATTCATTTGATCAGTATTTTCTATTTGAAAGCATGTGGGTTAAAATGTTCTGTCATTTCACTTTGACTGGATATATCTGAATGGGAAACTACAGCTATTGTTCACCATTCACTGGTTGGTAAACAATAACTTTGAACTATAACTATAGCTCTGAGCAGGAACAAACAGACAAACAAACAACACCCCACCCACACACACATTTCATGATCATCCCATAACACTTTGTACTAAATGACCTGGAACAAATTGTGCAAAACTTAATGTATAAAATAACATCTAGTTTTCAAGTTTCCTAAGTATGCTTTAAAAAGCCTATTATTATTATTATTAATATTACTATAAATCATAGAATGAACATAATTCAATGGCATTTACGACATCAAAATAATAAAAAAAGAAAAGAAAACACACAAATGTATCTTACCAGGTGCAGCAACGATCCTCCTGAGGAAATGGGGGTGTTGGGGTCGGCTCCTTCCTTGAGTAGACGCAACACTGAAACATAAGAAACATTCACATGTTAACACCTGTAAAGTGTGAGGACAGCTCACACAGACACTTACACAAACACACAGCTCTCTCCCTCTCACTGTTAAAATCAATGTGCTGAGTGTCCTGTAACTGTCCTTGATGTGTCAGTGTCGATCAGTGTTTACATGCGTGCATGTTTGATAAGCCCTTCCTTCTGCTGCCGGTCAGAAGGTCACTGGGTTACACACATTCACATCACATAATATAGCCTTAAGTTAGCCAGACAACACCAACACATTCACGGGCTGAAGATATACTAAAGTAAATTCCATAGGTCATCAAAGTCATCATTATGCAGGCACAAATAGAGACTTAGTCTTGACTTTATTGATCCCTTTGGGATGTCTCCCTCAGGGAAATTAGATTTCCTGCAGGTTATAAAGAAAGAAAGACTCCTCAATACAAACAAACAATATTAAAATTAATAGAATAAAATACAAATACAATAAAAAAGAAAAATAGAGAAAATTTAAATGGTTAACTCAAAATGATTGCACTGTGGTAGTTATTGAAGTCTGGGTTAGTTATTGAACATTACCAGAACATTACTACCAGTCCTCTCCTTCTGTCCTCTGTTACGACCCCATGTCGTCTAGGGGAAAAAAAAAAACGGTCCTAACACAAACGAAGATGATGGAGAGTAAAATTTAACAGTATTTTATTTACAAAGTGAATAAACAAAAAAACAATCCGGGTTAAAAATATATACTGTGACAAAAGTAAAATGCAGTACGCCATCCAAACAAACTCAAAATCACTGCATACGCAGGAAAAATACCAAAACAAACTAAAACAAAACAAAACTGAGCAAACTAAGCTCAACCAAAGTAAGCAAGTTAAGCTAAACAGAAAAACAACAAGAGGTTTTACCAAAACTCTACAGCACAAACGGTTTCTAGCTCCAATCCAAAAGTCTCAATGCAAGATTGGCAAACTTGGTCACAATCAGTCCCAGCTGCCACGAATGAAGATAATGCAGTCGTTTTATACTGGAGTGTCCAGAATGCGAGCCAATCCGGGAGAGTAAGGAAGAGATTCCTCCAATCAGGAAGACAATGGTGAGGGCGGAAACTGAGAGGCTCATCCACTCCTGTCGTCGATGGAGGTCTCTATCTGAGAGTTTCCCTAAAACAGCAATAGGCGGGGGCCGTAACACCTCTGTATGGGCTTGATTGCCTCTTCTACCCAAGTGAGGAGTTGTAGAGAGTGATGGCATAGCGGACAAAGGAGTTCTTATGCCTGTTGGTCCTAGACCTGGGCAGAAGTAGTCACTGAACAAGCTCCTCTGGCTGATGACGATTTGCAGAGGGTGGCTGGCATTGTCCATAACATCCAGCAGTTTTTCCAGTGTCCTTATCTCTGTCACCATCACCAGAGTGTCTACCTTTATGCTGACCACCAAGCCGGCCTGCCTGATCAGTTTACCCAGTCTGGATGTATCTGCCCTCCCAGCCAACCACAGCAGAGAGGAGGACACTGGCAACCACAAACTGGTAAGACCCATAGCAGTTTGCTGCAGATGGTGACAGACCACAGTCTCCTTAGGAAGTATAGCCTGCTTTGTGTCTTCTCATACAAGTGGCTGGTATGTTGTCGAGTCCAGTTTATTATTCAGCTACAGGCGTACTTCTGTATGTGACACAGCTCCGAGTTGTAAGTCTGAGGTGTACATGGTGAAGCAAAGGGGGGCCAGCACCATACCCTGGGGAGTTCCAGGCTGCTGACCACAGTGTCAAACGAGGTGTCCTTCAGCCTAATATACTGTGGTCTGCCAGTGAGGTAGTGGGAAATCCAGTCCACCAGGTAGGGGTCCACTCCCATTCTGCTCAGTTTGTCCCAGGAAATGGGGATTGTATTAAAGGTACTGGAGAAGTCTAAGAATCCTCACTGTGCTGCTTCCCCGATTAGGATGGGAGTGGGCTCGGTGAAGCAATTAAAGGATGGCATCCTCTACACCACATGTGTCAAGCTCCAGTCCTCGAGGGCCGGTATCCAGCAGGTTTTGCTGTGTACCTGCACTAACACACCTGATGCAAATCAAATGGATCCAACAGCTTCTTGTCAACCTGTTAAGTAATTTATGTCAGCTGTGTCGGAGCATAGAGACAACAAAAACCTGCTGGATACCGGCCCTCAAGGACCTGAGTTTGACACCCCTGCTCTACACCAACATCTTGCTGATACGCAAACTGCAGGCGGTCCTGGGCATGTTGCACCTGGGGTCTGAGAAGGCTGAGGAAGAGCCGCTCCAACGTCTTTATTAGGTGTGAAGTGATTGCCAGTCATTCAGCTTCCAGGAGCAGCTCTTTTTCAGAACTGGAATGATGCAGAATGTCTTCCACAGGATGGGCACTCATCCTAGCTGCAGGCTAAGTTTCAGGATCCATTGTAATGGCACCCCCAATATTGCAGTACAGATCAAAAGTCTTGAACACACTTTGTCTGGAACTGCTGCTTTCTTGGACCAGAGCTTCTTCAGCTGTCCTCTGACCTGGTCTACAGTGTTGTAAGGTGGAGACTGTGTTGAGGTAAGGTGTTGTGGTGTCTTGAAGAAAGTGCATGGAGGGAAGGAGGAGATGTGGCTATGATAAGGGTGGCGGGACAAGGGCTGAATGACCCTATTGAAGTCGTAGTGAACTGCAAAAACATGAATTCAATCAGTGAACAAGTTCTATTTGACTCAAATATGGTCTGGTTGGCTATAGGTGACAGTGGGTACCCATCGAGACGCTGACTCCTCATGCCGTTTGCCAACCCCCAGAGCGCAGAGAAGGTGTGCTTTGATGTGGTCCACGCTCATATTCTATTTTATTCTATTCTATAGGCATTTAGCAGACGCTTTTATCCAGCGACGACATATGTGCTACTTTGGCTACTTTGGAGTGAGCCATCAGCATCCTTTTTTTAATTATTTTGGAAACCTGATGCAACATTAACCTGTTCACAAAGTGCAACCAGCAAAATGTGATTTTTACTCAAATATAAATAGTTATTAGTTATTTTGTAACAATATGGTTTAGTCTTTTGTTTGACTCATGTTGAAGGTTATACTGACACACATGCTGTCACTTTGTATTTAGAGTCTGAGCATCATTTGCCATAATTCGGTGAGGGTTAGCTCTACCGTTCTAAACAGTCCAAAATACTTTCCAGAAGCTTTTTCTATTCACCTCCTAGTGGCTTTCATTTCTAATGGTCTTTAAATGGCTGATGAGAAACAAACTGACCAAGCCTGCAACCAAATTACACAATTATCTTTTCACTTTCAGTACTCTGAAAGGACTCAGGACTTTAGAAGCAATTAAGTCTAATCTTCTGTAATGCTTAAGTAGTTACCAGGGAATAAATAATGCACGCTCTTCAATCAAAATAAATATCAGAGCTTATTCAAGAAAACAGAGCTTTTTGATTACATAAGGTGTCTTTTTTAGCTAGATTTTTAGCTTGATATATGGAATCAGTCATGGCAGCACACTGAATTTTTGGAGTGAAAGTTACAATCAGATTGGTAGAATATTATTTGGAAGCCTTTCTTTAGATATTCAACTCAACCATTGTTCTTCTTTTGCAGCCAGAAAAGCCCATGTCTGAATAATATAAATATAGGTGATAATGTAACTGATGAGAACATCATGACTCGAGAAAAATAAAATGCAGATTTAGTTTTTTTTAAGTAAACACTTTTTGAATAGAAGTCAATTGAGGTCAGCAGTCAGAAGGAGTCCCTAGGGTTCTGTCAGAAGATTTACACAGAGGTATGTCAACACTTGACTACACGCTAGACTGAGTTGTAGGATGTCTGAGAAAAAACAACAACAAAAAAAATACAACAATCAAAAATAAAACCTCTCATCTGATAAAACAGTAGTAAAGAACTTCTCAGAGTTTATGGCATATTATTGGATGTGTGCAAACCAAGGTCAGAGGTTAAAAGGTACATATTGACCCCAATGCCGTAAATGAAAAAGGAAAAGTGTTATGGCCATTAGAAATCAATAGCACCATTGTACCATTCAGCAGGTTCCTGGACACCAACAAACATGTCTATTAGATGTTTTCGTTCCCGGCAAGATGTTCGTATTATTTAACACAATTTTATTTAAACAAAAATGGTAAAAAAAATATATCTTTGAATAGCTCTGAATCCTTCAAAATAATTATGTAATGATAAAGACACACACATTTCACTTAATACCAGTAAGGTCAAAATACATTTTGTGCTATAAAGATCCTGGAAACAACTGTTTTAAGGTAGATTTAATATAAATCCTTTGATGAATCATACTGTGTTTATAATAAAATGCACAGTGTGATGTTTAAAGGCTTCCCACAGCAATAAGAGTCATTTTATGAGTCAGTTGTTTTGTGTATACTGTAGGTCCATCTTTAGGCTTTATGCTTGGAGTGTCGCCTCAATCCAATCCAATCCAATCCATTTTATTTGTATAGCACATTTTATAAACAAAGCGTTTCCAAAGTGCTGCACAGCA
>JBAMHV010000013.1:9941791-9971089 GCA_037177535.1 Pseudomugil gertrudae
CCCCCCCCCCCCCCCCCCCCCCCCCCCCCCCCCCCCCCCCCCCCCCCCCCCCCCCCCCCCCCCCTCCACACCCCCTGACCACATCTGGACTTATAACAGCTCCACCCAAAACATCTTCTGCAAAGAAAAGTCCCAGAATGAAGAATCAACCCAACCCTACCAGTTCTATCCTCCGTCACCGTTCTCTCTGGTCCATAAATCAACCCATAATTATCAGGGAGGGTAGTGACTAACTCTTGAGGCCATGTGGCTCAACAGCTGACCACAGCACAGGGGATTGGGCATCCTACAGTCAAACCGACCACAGATTTCAGAAATCAGCAGCTAAGCCCAAAGATATCAGCAGCATGTATGATAAAAAAAATAAAAATAAAAAAAGGGTCAAAGGGCATGTTCCTTTTACACACTACGCCTCTAAAGCAAATGGGGTCGAAGGGGCCAACAGCGGCAGCTTGACCATGCTGTTGATAGTTGAACCAGCAGTGGCCTCTTTGCCCCCATTGCCCCACTACACCACAGCTGAAAATGGTCTTGTCAACTGGTGTGTTGGTGATAATCTGCTCATCTTAAAAAGAGAATGATACCTCGCTCCATGCATTACTGCCAGACACAGGAGCCTACAATTTGGCTGAGCATGAGGACAGATGGGTGGTACGCACACACAGACACACAAAAACACAAACACATGTACTAAATGTCAAATAGAAAGGCTCTGACCGAAAAAGCTGACCTTGCTTGCGCATGTTGATAGATTTTCCCATTGTGTTCAACAACTCTGATTCATCTCATCCTTAAGGTTCAACATCAACAAGTTCAACCCACATGCGCTTACTCTTTCCCTCTCTCACACACACTTACACACACACATGCAAACAGGCGTTTGTGGATGCTGAGTCTGAATGACGCCATCTGTGAGCCCCTGTGAAACAAAAGACATTTTTGGAGGGGGGGCGGACGCTGCCAAACTTATGTTCTTTTCTGATACTCTGCAATTTTCTGTCACACCAGGAGGAAGCTTTACAAACTATGAAATCTCCTCTTTGTGCCTTCACTGCTTTGTTTTTTGCCAGCCCACCACAATATTACCTCTGTCTTTATGTACTCACCTACTATTTTTCCTCCACTCTCAACACCAACACTGCACTGATGTTATACCGCACGGGGCCCAAGGTGTGTGTTTGAGTGTGCAGTCAGCAAGCAAACAAACCCAAATCCCTTTCTTTTCAAACACAAATAGAATATCTTAGGGAAAACAACATCATTCAAGAAGGGAATAAAATAACTGAAACAAAAACCACTCTTTAAAAAAAGAAAATGTCTCTCTACAAACATAAACTGTTTATCTTTGATAAATGTAGACAGATTCAGCTTTAGCTATTATTTTTAAAATAGTTTTATATTCTTTATCCCAACAAAAACTGAAATATACTAATTTAGGTCCTACATAACTGGCAGGCACTGAGAAAGTAAATCATATTTACACACAGTTAAAGAACACCATACCTCAGAGTAGCATTTAGCTGTCCACATGGAGTTTCCTTTCCAGTTTGGGAATAATAATAAGAGGCAGCAGGGTGTCTGCCGCAGAGATATGAGACTTCAAAACAGAGCAACAAGAAAAGAATAAACTCCCAGCTGCCTCTACATCTACACCAAATGGCTAAAATCCTCCTCTGACATCCCACCAGAGAGACAGACCGTTAAGGGCAGGCAGAGAGATTGAGGGGAGGGGGGAGGGGCGGGGAGGGGGGGGCAAGTTTTGGTGAATAAAAGAGAGTAGTTGAAAGGGAGAGAGAGCATGAATCCACGAGAGTAATACAGGAGAGAGAGAGATTTAGGAGTTTGTCAGAGTGAAACGCGAGTTTAAATCTGTAATTACAACAACTTTTTACAAGCCTGTAAGCACATGAAGGGAATCTCATCACGTCTTCATACGCACTATGAAACATCTGCACTGCTTGAGTGTGTGTTGTGTTCACTGCAGTGAAACCAGGAGGACAAAGAGGCAGTGAAGAACAGATGTGCCAAGTAGGAGAACAACTCACTTTGCTTAAATCTTTTTTTAGTAAACCCCTCATCAAGACAAAGACAAACTGGGCGATGACTGGTGATGGAGGGACATGGAGCATTTATAGCATATATACTGTATATATATATTTTTATATATATCCATCCATCCATTTTCTACCGCTCTTTCCCTGAACAGGGTTGTTTTTGATCATTCCTATTTTACATGTGCTAAACAAAAACAGAAAAAACACTATCAACTAAAAAAAGTTTTAAAAAAGACAATATATTTAAAAACATTTAACATAATAGATAAATAAAGTAAATAAAATAAGACAACAAATCAAAAAATACTTCAGATAACATGTTCCCTTATGGCTGAACAGCAATAACTATTCTTTTAACATTATTACAAAAATCTAATTTGGTGATTTGCTTTATAAAAAAAATAAATAAATATAAATTTAAACATCCCATATAGTCATTGCTGAACTGAGTTCATGGAACCAGATGGTTTGCAATATATGGAACACACTGCTCTGAATATTTCACACAAGATGAGATGTTACTTTAAAGGGGACATAGCCCTTAAATCACTTTTGCACTTTTAAGTGTTCAGGAATGCATAAAATATAAATTCATTCCCTCCTGATGCTCCGCATATATCTTTATATTCTTTGTGGTCATATTTTTCAGTCTGTTTATTTTTCTCTATTCTCTATTACGTTTTTATATCTATTACATCACAGTATTTTTTGTGGCTCTGCCAAATAAGGTCGTGGATAGCCAGGTCATCAAATTCGTGAATCTGATACGTTGACATTTATAGTAAACTTAGCAATAAAATGTTTCTCTGCTCAGAGATTAGCATATTGCTGCTATCAAGCTAAAAACATTACGGATCAGGGTAGAGTTGAATTTCCTGTGACCTGAAAGGGGGCAGGACATGACGTTTAAAGAGGCTGCATGAAAACGAGTCGCTCTGGAGACGCACCTCAGAACAGGGTTATAAGGTGTGTGTGGAGTGATACACACCTCAGAACAGGGTTATAAGGTGTGTGTGGAGCGAGAATGAGCAGGAATTCAGACCAAAGCATTGTGATTCTACTTTATACAAACAATAATTAATCATTTAAATGTTAAAAGGAAGGATTGAAAAGCATGATATATCTCCTTTAGGGCTTGAAGCTACTAAAACAAATGAGTTGAGTCAAAAATGCACTTTTACAGCAGCTTTGAAGGACAACAAATGAGCTCTTCTAATTCCATTTTTATTTTAACCTGGCTTGTACTGGGGTTGCACACAATAACAACTGAGCTATGCTATGAAAAATGTTCTCTTGTTCTCTAAAAATAAGAGAAAATAGTGAACTGAGTGTCAGCTGGGATTGGCTCCAGCCCCCCCGCAACCCCGTTCAAGGAGAAGCGGTAGAAAATGGATGGATGGATAGTGAACTGAGTAGCAAGGAACAAAATAAATAAAAATGTGTGGACTAGACTGATTTTGGTAATGATTCTTGCAGATTGTAAAAATTGTGAACTGATGCACTTTGCTTGAACTTCTTTGTAAGGAAACACCTTTTTGATTAAATCATAAACACGGAAAAACAATTATAGAACTTTACTATGTTGAGTTGAAATAAAGTGAAACACAATTTCACTGGTTTATTTAATGGTATATGCATGAAGATATCATTTTCTTTCCAATATGGTGCACATACAAACACCCAATATTTATGGCATCAAGTGTTGTAGGGAAGCTTGATATTATCCCAGCAATTAGCTGGTGAAAGGCAAGGTACAAAAGGAAAGGGTGCCACACAGAATCATTTTCACCATGAAATATGACTGTCTGGAATACATTATCTTTATTTCTACATGAACAGAAAAAGGTTTGGTGAAGCAATGCAGTAAAAATAAGGCAATAAATCACTATCTAAACTTATGTTGGTATCCTGAAGTAGAGAGATTTGGAGACAAGAAAAGGGCAGAAGAAAAAACCAAAATCTCTCTTTGTCCTCTCATACAGTTACTGCTTTATTCTCCCCAGCTTTCTGCGATAGGCTCATCACCCTGTGATAAATACCAAGGAGAAAGTACATTTAATCAAGATGAACTTGAAAAAGCTTCAAAATGTGAGCTTACTTTTCTTTTAAGTATGTTTTGTTTCCTGACAGAAGCAGTCATATGAATTATACATCAGATTATGTTCCAGCAGATCTTGTGAATTTAAGGAAGAAAATTGTAATACTGAAACAAATAAACCTCTTACTCTGCTGGGTCAGTCACATGTTTCAGATCAAAACAATTAATTTTGCATCAAGCTTACTTGGTCAAAAAAAAAAGAAAAAGAAAAACGAAAAACAACCAAAAAGCAACAACTTGGCAAGCATGGAGCTGGATGTTTAGACTTTAGAGTAACTGATTGCACAATCCAGTTTGTTGATAAAACCAAATCCTCCCATAAATGAGAAATCTGGGCAGCTCTACTGCCAGATCAGCTGGAGAACTCTGGATCAGCCTGATTACTGTGGGCTGGCTGCAGCAGATCGAACTAATCTCCAAATTCTACATAAGTATGTACATGGAGCAAGCATCCATATTAAAGCACGAAACACGAAACATACAAGTGCAGCACATTTCTGCAAGGGTGGTGAAGGTGAATACATGCAAATGTGCAAAAGGAGTATGTGCAGTATAAGCTGCAGTGTATAAAATTGATAGTTTGTGTGGTGATTTATTTCAGAAACAGTGTGTTGAATCTTACAATCAAGCTTTAGGATCACCTTTAGCTTCTGTAATCAGGCAGACCTGTCCTAAAGCTGTCAGAAAAGGAGGAACGGAGAGAAATGCTAGGATTCACTGATAGTTCCTGGAAAAAAATAGGTAGATAGTCCTTAATAAAACTGAAACTGGTGTGTTCTTAGAAATTACAACTTTAAAACATGACATTTCCACTATAACTGCACAAAAAAAGTAAAAGTGGAACATTAAGGAAGTGACTGTTTTGGAAACTGGTTACTTTTGATGTGATTGTTTTTCCAATCTTATTACATTTCATCTCTTTTCAAAAGATCTAAACTTATTAAATGTCTTATATAGCAATAAGTTATATCCACAGCTCATCCATTAGCACAAATATTCCAAATTAAACTCTTACAAGTCTATTTTTACAGATTCTCAATTATCTTTCGGTATAAGAAGATGCTGATGGTGGGCCGTGTCTGTGTTAAGCTGGTGGGATGCCGAAGATTGAAAAATGAAATCTTCTAAGTCTCCCATCATCGCCTACTAGAATGTCAAACTTTTCTTTTATGGATGTTTGTGATATCTTTTGTTTTTGTGTGTCTGAAGTGTGATGGTCTAGTGTATGAAGTCTATACAGGGCCAGCATGTGTACACAGCAGGTCTCATTTCCTGATTCTCCGGTCAGATGCTGGTTTCTCTTTTGAAAGCCGAGCCCACAATGACATCAGCTTCCGCAAACACACAAGTCGTCGCTATAGCACCACACAAAGACATTTCTGGCAGGAGGGGGGGGAGCATCATGCTTGACACATTTATAGGAGAGGTCTGTACTTTGTGCGCCTCCTCTCTTATACCCTCCTCCTCCTTCTTCTTCTTTTTCTCAATTGTTATTTGTTCAGCCGCCTGCTCTGGTAAACAGAACAGCGACTCATCAAAGAGCTTCTGACTTCTTTGGATCCCCGAACTTGGCCTACTCCCTGTGTGCATTTTTGGCTTTATAGAGTCGCTCTTCTGTTTTACTAATAGTTATCGCTGTCCATTAAGTCCCTTTCAAGCCGGAGGCCTGTTTTAGTCTTCTTCTTCCTTACTCCGCTTTTGATTTCTGTCTTGTCGAATAAAAAGCCAAGATACCAGAAGTAAAATGTCTGATGAAAAATGACCACCCACTGGGCTTTGTTTGACTCTTTGCCCCAATCATCAGAAAAGACTGGGCAAGTGAATGTGTGAGTGAGAAAGAGAGAGAAAGTAAGAACCATCTCACTTTGCAGTGAATAAAGCAGTATCTGGTAGGTAAAAAGGATTATAAATGAGAAATATTAAGTATCTTTAATGAGATAAATATCTTATATCTAAAAGTATTTGCCTATTTTTATTATTAGATATCTAAAAATCATGTTTTTTTCCTTCCAGGTTTCATTAGGTAATTAAGTCAATTGTTTTAATAAGAGTTTAAGAGACAATGCTTCAAAAATAGTTTTAATATTTTCCATGATAACCCAACAGTAATCAGATATCCACTTCAGTGATGGTTGTCATAAATATTGCTTATTTACTTATTGGTTACTCAGTATTAAAAGTAAACAGTCTTCAATATTATATGCCACATGTTTGTTTGATTGCATTCAGTAGTTTTGTCTTTGTTGTAAGATGCATGTCTGTAGTGATGATGTAATTCAGGGCCCACATAAGCAACAGAGAAATGCTAACACAGATAGGTTTTTTTTCCTAAATACTGGGAAAACAATAAAGTATAAAGTATTTCCGGCCTTCTACAATCTACATTTCAACTAAAACAAATTGAACCAATCACCTTAATTACAGCTTTCGGTAATAAATATAACTAAAATGTGTAACTACTTTCACAGGAAGCTACACAATCCTTATCATTAGGTTTATAGATGATGTCATGGTTGCTATGACACTGCAATGCATAGCAATAAAGGGAATATGTGTTCCACCTATCACACAGACAACCTTCCCAATCTAAAAGTACCCATCAAGATTCATGACAGAGATTCTTTGATTGATTTGTGTGGTTTTATTTTATTTATTTATTTAATTGATGTACATCATTGTATAAATTACACCATACAATCCTGCTCAAGCTGTATTTAAAAGCACAGACAACGTCACACCTTTCTTTTGTTATGGTAAATGCTAAATGCTTAGATGTGTGGTTGCAGTTCTAATTGCAACACCTTACAATAAACTGCATATTTATATTTACTTACAATAAACAGATGCATTTCTAAGTGAAGAGTATGTCCTCTGGGATTCTCAGGCACAATAGTCATTGATCAGATTCTTTTGAAGTGCAGACATTACCAGTCTACACTTTGGCCCATAGCTAATAATATGCTCTTATTTTCACTGTTCCTGTTTAACTTTATCATGAGGCATCTGTCCGTTTTCCTTCTCATAACCAACAATGAAGCGATCTACACGTTTTGCAGTTTTACGTTATTGCAACTGGATTTTTTTGCATCATTTAGACACATAAAGAATAAATCTGCTCAAATGAACATGAGTAAAGGATAAACTGTACTGTGAATGCAGAACTGCTGTTACAGAATATGAGAGTAGATTTGCTATTTATACAGAGATTTGACATAAATAACACATCTGTTTGAAGCTCGCATTGCAATGTTTGTGACTATATGAAGGAAATATGGTTGATTGTGATGATTTAAGGAATATTTTTGTCTTCAAGAGTTGTATATATGAACATAGTAAAGCTATAGTCCCTTTTTAAAAAAAAATCTTTTTCATTCTATAAAAAAGTCTGTCATTCATCCTGTGGAGGAACGGCTGCTTCCTGTATTTTTTCTCACAACACCAAAAGTCATGCAAGGTCATCCGAATTGCTGTGCTGCTCCATCCCCTCCAGCTGTAGAACCCCTTTCCTACAGCGACATTCCTTTTGCTGCAGTGTTCAGCGACACCCTTTAAGCTAGCTTTAAAGCACCCAGAAAGGTGGAATCTCCTTCCAGGGACACGTTGGCCACAGAACGGGGAATCAGAAGCTCCAAGAAATCTCCCACCTCCAGCTTCACAACACCTGGGGAATTCAATTGCTCACATAAGACAATGAAGTTCAACATTTTTTCAACCAGCCATAAAAGTAATTTACTCTTCTCCAAATCCTGACACACTCACATGCTCAAGAGCCTGACCTCAGTCATACCCTATTAAAACAGGTCGTCATTACTGGACATGAAGGACCACACAGACTCACCGCCTGTGTAGCAGGTGTTAAAAGAATACTCAAGGTCCATGCTTTGGATGCAGCGGAACAGATGCACTTGCGGATCTTCGTTTCCCACAACGTGCTTCTTCCATCTGATCACCACATGGCCCATTGCAAAGACACTATCCAAGTAGAAGACCTACACACATGGGGACATTCAGGAAGGAGTGCAGGTGCCTTATTCTACTTCATGCCTAATTTGCATTTTGTCTTCTTTATCTGACCTTTCTTCAAGGTCTGTTTACTAATTGCAAGCTTTAACAGTGCACACCCTGTTTTTTTTTCCCCTGCAGTGTCTGTGGAGTAAAAAATCTGGAAATTTGCAGAGTTGCAGCAACCCCCTGTGGAAGAGCGATAAAATAACAGCAAAGTGATTTACCTGACTGTACACAAAGTAGAAGCCTTCCTCTCTGACTATGATGCGGTCATCGATGGCGTCAAGGGCAGTGCCTCTCCTCAGCCCAGCCTGCCAAGGGACACCTGTGTACAGGCCTGTGGGGAGTTCTGATTGAAGATGTGACATTGTGTCAGAAATCATTCAGAAACACTGGAAGTGATCATGAATACATGGCTGTGTCTCAATCAGCGCACTAACACTACTTTGCGCACTACGTTCCAGTGCACTAAGGTATTGAGACACAGCCCACATCTCTATAAATGTCAGTGAAAAAAGAAAAATTGCATTTGTAAAATCAGTTATACTGAATAAAACAAAAAACAAAACAAAAAACAATCTCACTTTTCTGTATTGTCAGACACACTGTACCTTTACTGAAGGTTTTTCTGCTACTGTTTGCCAAAAGTTGCAGACAGGACTGGGAAACTGATAAAACACAACAGAAATCTGTTTCAGTGCTCTTATTGTTTGATTACATAAAGTTCCAACCTTAACACTAAGTGTGTCAGGCACGCGTGCACATTCCTGAAGCTGGTACTGCCCTGCTGCATCACAAGGCTGGGAAACTGAGATTCCAGCTCGGGGCATCACATGACAGTTGATTTTTTTTGCTTCAAGGCTTTGCATTGCATACCTGCAGCCAGAGATCAACACACTGGTCTTTTTGAACACGTTCTGTAGCTGTTTCAGCAGAGAAATTATAGACAGACAGCAAGAGAACGAGCACAGAGAGGATACAGGATGCTGAATTAACTGTTTTTAATGTATGCCAAAGTTCATTAGTGCTGCTTTAAAGTAAAATATGTAAACCCTCTGACTGATGTATTAGGCATGTAAATCTGTTATTATATATGAAAACTTTATCGGTGTCAACAGCATGACCCTTTCGTGATAATGCTATTACTTGTTGGAGCAGCTACACTTAAGACAACTGCACAGTTTCCATTTTTCTAGTGATTTTTAGAAAGACAGTTTAAAACAAAAGACAGGAAACGATCAGAAACCATGATGTAATCGTAAGGAATGGAATGAATGTGGGGTAGAAATGTACCTACTTCTGTAAATACTAGTACAGAGAATTTATTCTACATTGCAGAGGTTAAAATACATATATTTAGTTACTTTGCAAAACTATAACAAAGTTCAGCACAGCTCTGAAGAAACAGGATGTTGAATTAGCCTTCATTCAGGAGCGGGAAATCTGCCAGGGTTCAGCAAATTCTGTCCATGAACACAGACCTTTGTCTTCCCCTGCCTTACCTAACGTTGTTTCAGGTGTCATTCTCTTCCTCCTCCTTTGAGTAAAGGCATGTTCATTTCCAGGCTGGTTCAGAGACGCCTGGCTGCTTCTACTGCTGAGGATGTTTTCAGTCTGCACAGACATGACAGTCCCCAGAAAAACAATTCAGTACAGTACCTCGCATGTCTTATTTGTTTGATCAGCATCCCTGACCATTGCCATCTACTCACCTGCTCTCTGTGTCTGACCTCCTGCCCTTCTTCTCTTCTGCGAATGATGTCTGATTTGAGTCCCTCTACTTCAGCTCTGAGGGCCACTAGCTGATACAGGGATAAAGCCGAAAGAGAGCAAGAGGTGACAGCAGCTAGTGTCAGCAGGAAAACTGGCCAGGATAGCCTTCGTCCACCTGCATCTTCTTTACTTCCTGGCTCCACATCTGCCAAAACTGCCATTGCAGAGTAACATTAAACCTCCAGGGCGCTCACAGCTGGGGGCATGACCAGTCTCGCACCTGAATTCAGCGACTGTGTCTCTTCTGGCACTCTGTGGGAGAATGGAGGTTATTTTTTCCTGTTAGTTCTCTCAAAAACTTCACTGTAGGTTTATTTCTTTCTTCCAAGAAAAACTGACTTCCTTAACTTTCGTTTCTGTCATTCAGTCGCCTGATCAGGCTTAGTCTGAGGGACAGCGCAGTGCAAATACAGTACAAACAAGAGCAAAACAGCTTCCCCTCTACTGTTCCGCTCGTCTAACCGCACTCGCAGCTTCCTGCCTGACCAGCAGCCCCATAAATCGCTCTAAGCAACCGCTCTTCATCATGACCAAATGCATCTCCACTTCTCCAAATTCTAACAAATAAACCATGAGCGCACAACTGGGTTCAGAGTCTGTAATGGGACAGGTCAATTTAATCTTATAAAAATAAAAAGACAGACATAACTTATGACGCCTCGCATGTGATTTTGACAAGACTAGAAAAAAAAGGAAGTTCAAAAATCAACTGAGCAGCGACATAACAGGGCAAAACAAAGTTTAATTCCCAGAATAAAAAACGTGAAGTGATGACAAATTACCGTTTTGAGGCATTTCACAGGAAAAACGAGCCTGTTTGAGCAAGTACGAATCAACAATAAACCATGAAAGGACATTTTAACGTATCAATTTATTGCATGTTACAGTACAGAAAATAGAAAGTGAAAATGTGAGCTTACAAAAGAAGTTTACAGTTATAATAGAAAATAAACCATTTAAAGATGGAAAGAAAATAAGTCAATTTGAGTTTCATACAGATGGTCAAAATGTCTCATTCAAAATGTCTTTTTGAGCATAAATTCAATCACTATTTCCTCAAAGCCAAGTCACAATTTAATGGTATGTGAAGAATTTCAACACTGTGCAGGTTCATTAGAGAAGTGTGTCGAGACTTAAAATGATCACATGCTCGCTTGCAAAAGCAACTCGTAAATCCCAAATTATGCCAAGTGTCCAGTCCGATCTCTTCACAGTAACATTTACAAATATGTTACACAGTGCATTTGCATAACTGCAAATTCATTTTCAATAGAAAGAAAATGAAACATAAACATTCAGTTTGATTGTTAAGGTTGTGTTGCATGTTTAAAACACATATTAAATTCCTATACGATGTGTTTCGCAAACAAAAGAAATACCTCAATGAAAGACTACGTGTTCTTATCTATTTATATATAAAGAGCAATGCAATTCCAACTCATTGCAGAAGTGTAGAAAACAAATGTGGTAGAAGAAACAAGCGTGTATTTCACATGGCTGAATTCAGTCTGAACTCACTAACTCAGCATATGGATTTCATATATTACAAGAAATGTTTAAACCGGTTGAGTACAACCAGAGGTTCAAAGTCACACAAATGGAAAGAGGTGATACACAATCTTTTATATAGCATGTTCATTTCAGATCATCATTTACATTCACAGTAACCTTTAGACCATTTATATGTTCTACTTACAGTAACACACACACAAAAATTTAGGCGTTTGATGCGGTCAGTCATTCTTTTTTGAAAATAAATATGGCTAAGGAGATCGTTTGAACATTATCAAATGGCTTTCAAACCACTGCAGTGCTGCATTTAGAACGCAGTAGCAGATAATAGTGTTTTAACTGTCAGACTCTGCTCCAGCCCATGGAAGACATGCACAAAGGTTAATTAGTTCATTAAAAGCCCTCCAAGAGAGTAAAGCCATTTTGCCACAGAAGCAAGGGGAGACAGAATCCTCCAATTAACAATTACAAGGGTGATGATTAAAGCTAGTAAATAATCACATTAAATAAAAATCTCCACACTTTATTTCAAGTTCTGGTCAGGTTGATGTGATCTTTTCAGAGCTGTAATTACAATACTCGTGTTGGCATACACTGCTTAGAGCAGGAAGAGTAACCATTTATTCTAATTAGATTGCATCTTCACATCTGCCTCAGACTACTAGAGTCCAATTTATTCCAATAAATGCAACTTAGAAATACTTCTTGGACATAATTTGATCGGTTTATTTTATCCCTAATCACCTCCAATTGATTTATTCAATGAATGCAAGTCTAAATGATCAATCGGCCAGTAGGATGTTACAGATCTTTCAGTAAACATACTGCCATTAAAGAGACTTGAATTCACCCCAACCTGTCAATAAATAAAGCCAAACTATCACACGTTTTTATCACAACTGAAACCCTTTTCATAAAATACAACAATCCTGTGTGCTAGGCTTATTTCAGCAGGACACAACCAGGCAGAACAGATGGTACCTTATCCTAATCTAAATGACACAGGCATAGTTTGACAGGAAGTTCTAATTTATTTTTAAGAAGCAGAAGTTTCAAACAAGTCACCTATTTCTATGTGACCACATCATCTCAGTGAGCTGAACACAAAAGTGCGACAGCATATTTCAATAAAAATGCAGCAAACTTTTCTAGGGTGAACATAAATATTTATCAGTAAAGTGTCACGATATACCAAACTTCTGCACATACATGACAATGATGCCCTGATGGAAAAAAATCTTATGCTTGCCAAAATATTGCTCAGATGATGGCCTACCTAATTAAAAACTTGATGTATTCTGAACAGAAAAGTGCAAGGAATAAACAAAGATAGAAATATTTACAATATACCCCACATATTACTCTAATTTACAAAATGAGACGCGTATGTATCACTTTGATTTCTCTGGTAATCAAATTTTATTAAAACACTACAGTGTCTTATGCCTTCAAGACATGATAAATTCTTAGACTATTTTAAGTCATTTCAGCAGTTTAACAAGTTCTTTTGTGGCTCTGACATGTCTGGTGGTGTGGGCACATATGGTCAGGCTTCATTCATAAAAAGGTCATTAATACATGCATTGATTGCTGAAACTTAAAAACATCCAAGATAATGTGACCATCTCTTAAAATCATGAAATAGTTAAAACTTTTTAACAAACCAAAAAGAGTGAAATAAAATAAAAACCCAAAACAAAAGCAACAGAAAAAAATTACATTCTTTCCAAGTTAATTAAGTCTCCCCAATCACTTCACCCCATCCAGCCCATAGTTACAGTCAATCTTCACTGTTTTATCAGATAATAGTGACACTAGCAGAAGGCTGAGCACTCTCCTCATGGGCATGGTTCTTCAGCAGTTCTTTCATGAACTGCTCCAAAGCAGCAAAGTAGCCCTGACATTGCCATGTGTCATTGTGTGTGCCCTCTGGAAAGATGGCCAGGCGTTTAGTCCGTGCAGGAGAGAGCTCGTAGAGTTGTTTCATCATAACTGGTGGGATGAGCTGGTCTGACAGACCCGACACAAACAGCGTAGGCATGCGGCACTGCGCCACCTGTCGATAGGACAGAAACTGATTTCTATAGCACCACAAGGGCAGTAAGCGCATGGGCATGAAGGAAAAAAGGGTTGCTGCCATGTGGGGGATGCTGAGGAAGGTGTTTTCAACAATAATGGCTGCCACACGATGAGGGTTTACGGATGCCAGACGTACTGCCACAGCCCCTCCTAACGAGCGACCAAAGAGAACAACCTTTGTTTTGTCCAGATCAGGGCGGGTCATTATGTAGTCTAATGTGGCCTCAGCATCCAGGTACAGCCCATCTTCACTGGGCTCTCCTTCGCTTTTACCATAGCCCCGGTAATCCACCAGTACCACATTTGCTTTCAGATTAACCAGCATCAAGAGGGCATTTGGCACCCTGTGACCAATGTTACCTGCATTACCATGGAAATAAAGGATAGTAGGTGGAGCAGAGGAAGTGGGGCTGCTTTGATTGCCAGAGGTGACTCCAGAAGATGCGTCTCCTCCTGTGTAACGCAGCAAAATGAGGTTGAGCTTCACCCCATCTTTGGTGCGAATGTACAAATTCTCATGTGGGATTCCTGTTGGCATTGGAACGTAAAGGCGAGAGGACGAGGGCTGGTCAGGAAAATAGAGGAGAACATCCTGAAATTTGTAAAGAATACCTGCCACAGATGCTAATATAAGAGCAAGGAGGAAAAAACCTCCATATAGATGGAAGGTGAGGATGAGTGCTAAGAGGGAGACTCGACAGGCACCCCAGGACCAGGAGACGAAAGTGAGGGTACAACGCTCCATTGCCCCCCACAACCTCCAGGGTTTCTCCATTTCTGCACAAGAGCTGAGTCACAAAACAGACACTCTGCAAACACAGAAAGACAAAATAAATAGATGAATAAAAGGGAAAGGGTTTTAAACATTATCTGCAAATAAATTATCCCACAGAACTGGCAATAGTTGATATAAAAACAGTTCATCTAATTTCTCAACTATTTGGAAAATTAAGTAAGCTTTTGTAAGCTAACAGTAAAAAAAAAACTGGAGGGTTAACAACAGGAATCCTTAAATATTGACTGTTGTATCATTAAAAAAATGTATATGAAAAAATATTTTTACGGTAAATTAAAATATTCACCTCATACAGTTTTCTAATTGGTTGTAGATTAATTAGAAGAACATGGAGATTGTGCTGTATTAATATGATTCAGTAATACTTAAAGACTGTTTGAGTGCCCTAGACACAGTAACTTATTAATAAAAAAATACAAGTAGTGCTTCCATAATCAAAAATATTAGCCAAAAACGGCCCTATAAAGCAATACTGTGATGTTATGTGCCACTAAACTTAATGCTCTCATGTGACGTTCATCAAAGTGAGCAGAACAGTAGTGAGAAACCGGCTCAAGAGAAACAATTTGTAAACAAATAACAAGTAAATATCATAGACTGTATAAGGTTAATACCCAATACCAGGGTCTAAAATAAACCAGCCTTATTTCAGTTTTAGGGGCACAAGTCTAATTTGTCAGACGAAAAAAAAAGGCACGACCCCACCCCAAAAATGGTGACAGTTGCTGCCAGTCTGATTACAATTAAATAATAAAATAAATTAACTTCTTCTACTGCCAGTAGAAGAGCTTTTACATGTAGATGGTTAACGTGAAGTAATAAACGTTAACCCCATTCATCTCTCAGTAGGCTACTGTTTTTGGTCAGTAGCAGCAAGCTGTCAGTCCCACCACATTTGTAATGCCACATACATACACAATATATTCCAAAGAATTTAACATTGTTTAAAGAAGAGTTAGTTCACTTACAAGGATGCTAAACATTAAGCTTTCTTTTGCTCGAAGCGTTTCGCCCCGTACTGCTTACGCTGTACGTTTAGCTTTTCAAGTTAGCCAGTTAGCAATCATCTAATGTTAGCTAGGCAGCCGACTACTCACCTTTCTCTCATTTTTAACGTCTCAGCTTTAAAAATGTTTTACGAACCGATGCCACATAGACAACAAAGTCAATGTCATTCAACTCTGCATCGATTTACAAAGTTTTAACCAATGCTCAAAAGAAATGAACTGACAGCAACAACCGGCGAGGCTAGCTACACAGCTGTTTAGCATTAGTAGTGCAACCGTTTTTGTCCCCGTGTAAGGTACAGCATAGGGACAAAGGTTCCGGCAAACCCGAGATCCATTGACATCCATTTACAAATTTCCCAGCAATAAAACACAGAAACAGCACCGAAGCTCCTACTTATATTAATGGAGAAAATATCGTATTCTATCAAGCAAACTATGAAATGCAAATTTTTGTGCGGTTTATGTTGTGGTTGAATCTGATTTCCCCTTTATCTTGACCATGTGCGGTTTAGTGTGCCTGGCACACTAAATATTTAGATAAATTGAAAAAAGAAAATAAATTAATTGAAAAAAATAAATTGATTATTAAAAAAATTAATTTATTATTTATAAAAATAAATAATAAAAAATAAATTGAATGGCACACTGTGCCATTCAATTTATGCCCACTAGATGATGCTCTTAGAACATAACATTGAAAACGAACTAAATGAGAAGCAGATTCCGGTTCCTGGTAGAGGATTTATGTACATAAGGTCTCACAGATACAATATTGTCCTGCACAGTAGGAAAATAATTGCAGACTAATTGTCATGATGATTTCAAGCTAAGTGATACTAATATTTGTATATCACCAGTATTTTAACAAAGGATTTTACAAATAATTAATAACAACTTGTGGACAATTCTTAATTCAACCCCTGAATATATGTTCTTAACAATCTTTTCATAAATAATTACAAAAAATGTGAAGTAGGATAAAATGTAAGATTATGTCTAAATAAAAAACTGAGTGTAACCAATATGTAAGAATTTAACCCTCTTTATATGATGCTCATTGATTTTACTGTATTGAACGTCTTGCTTTTCCTTAGTGTGACCTTGCAGTAAGCAGCCAGGTGCAGAGCAACACAGCTGTTAGCTGCTCAGCTCTGTCCTTGAGGTTTGCTGATCAAATGAAACAATGACCAAGTCAGCATCCGACAGAGTAAAGGATGCCGTTCTATTCTGTTTAATAAACAAGGAAGATTGATACGTGTATGAGGCACATCTGATATAAAAATAGCAAATGAAGACATTAACTTTGAATTAGAACCTTAGAGCTGCATCAGTGAGGTTGGCCAACAGCTAACCTAATGTGTCATGTAAATGATTTCAAATACAGGTAGTACTGCCCTCTTCTTATGTGACTGTAGCATTCCCTGGCTGACATATACATTGATTGACACTAGAATTACCAGGATTTTCAGCTTTTTCTTGCAGTCCACCCTTCTTCTATTATAGTTAATAAAATGAAATCACAAAATAAGTGGAAATTAAATTACTTTGTCATTCAGTATCCCGGCACAACAAAATTTTTACAGAACAATCCATCCAAGAGTGAACAAATAACACACAATAACATACACTTTACATAAACATGATCATGATGAGTGGTAGCAGCCATGTGTGTTGTACACCTCTTTGCAATTTAAAGGAAGACAACATAAAGAAAGGATAGGCGAGGTAAAAAGAAGCATCGCTACACTGTGTCTAAAGGGAGCAATAAGATAAAAAAACATCTTTATGCAAAAAAAGCTCAGTATAAATACACACAATAATGACCAGTTGTTTTTAAAATCAGGTCATCTGCATGCTGCTCACCCACCCAAATGCAAGATGCATCTAACTTCCTCTTAAGTTCAGATTTGTAGAGATAATAGAATCTCTTTTCTGTTTGCATTAGATACGTTTTTCATCACACTATACTGTACTGCTGCAACACCTAAATTTCCCAACGTGGGATGAATAAAGTACTTCTATTCTATTCTATTCTATTCTATTCTATTCTATTCTATTCTATTCTATTCTATTCTATTCTATTCTATTCTATTCTAGCAGGCAGCTGGTTTGTGCCATTATGACTTGTTTTTGCGAGGTTTTAATTAAAACGTGCCTTTTAGTTTAAAAAAATGTATTTATTTACTGCTAAATATTTAGATTTTCCTCTGAATTAATATTGTATATATTTATCTACCTATCTGTTTAATGCCACTATTTCAATAACTGAAATGATCCTGTGTAAATAAAAGTTACTGTGCCATTTTAAAAAATTTTAAAATATATCTATATATATATTATATTTTTAATTACAATGCACTGAAAAATATCAGATTAAAACACTGAGTAAACAGGTTGTTGTTTTTTTTGCAATGATTGTGGATTACAATTTGTTATTTAGAATATACACAGAGTGCTCAAACAAGAGAAAATGAGCTCTCTGATGATAATGGTAGAGTCCAGGTGTTGAGCTGTGTGAAGCAGTTGAGTCAGCGGCAGGGTGGATGAGTGGATTTTTTTTCTTTTTGGGCGCATACACCATCAGCACAACACTGCCAGATGTTGTGCACTGAGTGATGGACAGCAGCAGGGTGATGTTGATGAAGCACAAGAAACTCTGGAGACAAAGTGATTTTACGTTTGGTGTACTCTGTAGGCTTTTCTCAGACTTTAAACGCTGGTTCTTTTGATCTACATGTTGTAAGATGCTCAATTTCTTGTTGGATCTAAACATTTCCATCTTTTGCAGCCACATTTGGTCTGGTAGGTTTGAATTAAGAGGCTGGTTTAAATTTTGGTTTCTTTTGTGGGGGTCCCCTGCTTTTCTCTGTCTCACTAACAGCATCTGTTGATACATCTGTATCTAAGCTATCCTTTACAAGAATGAATGTGACTTCTTCTCCACCATCAGAATCACAGTTAGGCATGGTCTGCTTCATTGCCAAACCCCCTGAAGAGAAGCCCTTTTGCATAAAAGTGCAGCAAATATTGTCCAGTCTACTCAAAATGTCTGTGTGTCTGCATTTATCCAGATTGTTCAAAGCATCACTCTAACAATGGATGGGTTGTGACATGGAAATATATCACTGACTTTGCCCTCTTTGTCTTGATATATTCACACATGATCATCTGAATAAAGCTTGATGGCATTGCAAAGTGCTGCACATTATCCCTTCACATTGTGATTTGCTTCTCCACTCTAACTAAAGACTCATATCTCACCTCTTATGAAGGTTCTACAGTTTCTATGTGTAAGCCACTTTTAAAAATGGAAAAATAAACTGATTTATTATATATAATCATATGTGTATATGTAATCAAGAAAATACATCTTAGCAAAAATCATGTTTTTAATCACCAAGTTCACCTGAACTTGGGGTGATAAAATTATCATACATCATATATGAGGAAGTAAAGGTGGTTTACTACTTTGTACCTCTTAGTGGTCTCATGGGCAGTTCCCCTTCTGTGGCCATAGAAGGATCTGCTTCTTTGCTTCACAAGATCACTAATTAGGTCCAAGTTGGATTTTATTTGATAGTAAAAAGCTTCATGCTGCAAAGTCTGTTCCATTTTCTGAGCTTCTTCTTTTAAATTATACAGCCTCCTTTGTAGTACCAACAAAGCTATTTTTAAATACAAATTTAGTTGTTGGTTGATAGTGTCTGATTTCTACCCCAATTCTAGCTGCAGCTGCTGCAGGAGATAAACCTCTCTCCTCCACTTTGCATGGCTGTGTTCCATTTAACAGAGTAAAAGGACTTTTCCCACATTTTCAATGATTTTCTAGAACTTGTACATTAAACTGTTGGTTAATTGTTGGTGATTTTAAGATTTACGTATACTGTGACACCAGTCCACAGACAACAGAGAACTGCATTGGCTCCTACTCTCATGCAGTCTATAGTCTCTATGCTAAGGATTAAATGTGTGCATTGTAAGTGAAGCATTTTTATTGGACCATTTGCCTGTATTCTTTACTACTTCAGTTTCCAGTGCAGAGGAAAACACTGGACCTTCTGCACACTGTGCCTGTGCAATTTACCCTCCAGGTGCACGCTGCACACTTTTAAAGAATCTGGCCTCTGCATTGTTATATTGGTATTATATGGTATTTACAACCTCACGACTATTTAAATTCTATCTGCAGACATCCTGTACTTTGTTGTTCCATTAAAAAATAAACATGCCATTTCATCATTCCAGTTGTAGTGGAATTATACTGTCACAGTTTACCTTTCCTCATACACCGTTTAGACTGTATCAAATCAACCTGAGCGGTTTCACCTACGGTTTCATACATCTAAATTGATATATACATTTTTTGTACTTTCATCATCTTTTGCTATAAAATTGTGTTTTTATATTGGCTTTAAATGTGGTTTTCTGTATTGCACTTTGGTCTTAGGGAAATGGTTGATGTTTCTAAATGTACTACACAAATGAACCTGACCTTGGCCTTACCAACTGAAATGCAGTTTTCATTTAGATTTTTAAAAATGAACACACCACAGTCATATTGCGGTGTTGATACCTTACATCTGTTCTAAGAAGGAAAGAAAGGCCAGGAAAAAAGCCTGACAATTTAAGTGGTAGCACAAGGAACAGAGACACAATGAACAATGATGAAACTATCGCCATCAGCTGTGTCTTCCTCAGCATCTTCTCAGGAGATCTTTTCCTATTTTATTGTTTCCCTCCCACAAACCTTGAGATGAAACTCTTGCCTATGGTGCTTTGACCATTTCGTTTATATCAGTACTGTCTAATAGGAGACATTTTATTCCCTATACGAATCAGAATAAATGGTAGGGAAGTGCACACATGGGAAAAAAACATTACGATCTACACACCAAAGAGCTGCAATGTACACACACAAACAACAACACACACTCATACTTGTCTCTTTGGATTATAGGGAGTTGTGCATTCTGATAGATTGAATTTATAAAAGAGTGACAGCTGGCAAATTAACTCTTTCTTGCTTACCACTCAATAACCTTTGAAATGATAGTCAAAACATTTATTAGACACAAACACTAATGCACAAACTCATGACATCCTCCAGTCAGCAGCACCTCTCTCCATCCCAAGACTCAATTACTTGAAATATAGCACTCTAAACAGCTGGAGGGCCAAAACTCAATAACACAAACTGAGAGCTTCTATAGGACGAGGAGTGACTGCAATGACCTGCCAAGGAATATCATAGCATCAGGTGAGGAAAATGCTTATCATTCACCTCATGCTGTGGCCTCCTAGGATCACCAAAGTGGTAAAATACAGTTCTACAAAGAACTGATGGATGTTTTGATTTTATAAAAAAAAATCTGCTATGCTCACAATCCAAGCTAGAGATTTCTGTTAGGCAGCACCTTTTGCATCTGCTGCTGTGATTTTAACTCCACAAGTTACTTTCACTGCTATCTTTCTTTCTTTCTTTCTTTTTTTTTGTTTTTTTGCTTGCTGGTTTTCACATAATCGAGTTTATTTGATTTTAATACAAGCAAGATAGTTGTTTTGTGATTTGAATGTCACAAAGTGCAGTATGTAAGGTGGCAGATGTTGGTATCCGTTGGGACAATCAAGATGTGCTGTCCATTACATCATCTGTGAATATTATATAAACTGCCTTAATGTAGCATAAGTTATACAGTGTGCCTATGAGAGATCAACTAGAAATGACTGTTTATCTCAACAAGCATTCGGGAGGTCTTCTGAGGAAAAGAGGTACATATTTTTAAAGGATATTATCTGTTAGTCTGTTTCAACCTGGATATGGATGAGACTGAGGAACTGTAGAACAGGCAGTGTGATTGGTAATATTTTGATTAATCATTTCATGTATGCTGATAATCTAATAATTTTCTCTCCACGCTGTGCTGGCTTTCAGCAGATTGTCTGCTCTGATTATGAAGTCAGATTTGACATGAAAAATAATGCAAAAGAGAGTGTTGTTCTAATCTCCAGGACTAAAGCAGACGGAGATCTATGTTTTCCAGATTTTTATTTGTCTGAGCAAAAGGTAAGTATTTGCAGTCAAACAAAATATCTTGGTGACTTTATAACATGCCGGCTCTGCAGATATGATCCGCCTGAGTTATGTAATGTATTCTCAAGCTTGTTCCAAGCAAATTTCACGTGGACAGATAATGTGGAAATATGTTTTACCCCTCTATATACAGCCTCACTGTGGTGTATGCACAAGAAGGGTTCCCTACAAAATCTTAGAGTTGACTAAAATGAGGCTTTTAGAATATTTTAAAAAGCCTTGTACCAGCAGCGCCAGCCTGTTTTTCTGTCAGGGTCACGTGAACTCTTTCCACATGCTGATGGGGCACCTGGTGTACAAATTCCTATGTTGCTTAAATGACTGTCAGAACTGTTTTGTGTAGCACAATATATTACCAGTCAGCTCAGTGGAACAACTGTCTTTTATCATTTTGTGTGTTTGGTGTTTTGTTTTTGATAATGAACCTTGTGTCTGATAATAACAAAGATGATGATGATGGTGGTACATTTCCTTTATTTCCCATGTAAATAAACATTCTGGTAGCCCTAAGATGATACTTATCAGAAATGAACTTTTCTATATGTTTGTGTCTCTAAAGTGCAGGAAGTGGAGATATAAATGAGAAAATTGTGTTGTAGTAAAACAATAATCAGCAATATGGAAACTGTAAACAAATTGGGTTAGATTGTGTCATGCTGTGTGACATTTACACTTACACTACTCTCCATGACAAGATGACCATTTACATCAAGTCATCACCTCTTTCCCTAAGGCTTATTATTTATCATCTCTCCTACAGGGTTTGTTGTACCATCAACTGATGGTACAAACAGTTTGGATTCGTAGACTAAAATAAAAGATTTAAAAAGCACTTTCAGTAAATGCTTTCTTTTCTAGACCACTGAAAAGCTAAGCAGTCTCACAGTAGCTTATCAATTCAACCTGTCCAGATATTTTTTCATCTTGTCAATTCTAAACAAGTAAGTGTGCAATTTAAAGTATATTTTCTGTTTTGATGAGTATCAGATTGATGCTTTTCATGACCTTCATTAAGCTTTGTGTACAGGTTGAAAACAAAGAGTTAAGCTGTTTTGTCATTACATAAAGTTCAAACATATGTCATTCTCAAAAGGGAATAATTACCAATGCATCTAATCTCTTTAACATATAAACTTTGACCTAAATAGTAGTGATGTGCAGCTACTAAAATATTGATATTTCTGACAACAGTTTTTTGCATTCTAAAATTGATTTTCTTGGTATAATATCCACATATTACTCATTTTGGTACACTGGCATGCTTTTCACTCATTCAGCCATCACCAGAGCTGAACATGAACTGTACACTGTATAATGTGTGTGGAGCAAGGTGGCAGAGAGATGTAATAGGGATAGGTGATCCAAGGGTTAGACAAACATCCTTTGATGCTGCAGGCACGTAATATCACTATTATTAGAGAAAATGCAGAGTTGTGTGGCACTGATGCTGAGTTTTGCTAAAGGTCTATCTGCTAGGTTCAGGAGTTTGTTGATGTCCATACAACAGAAATTATGATCATGCTTCATGGTCAAGACTAAGGGATGCTTTTGTGTTTTGTATGGCATTAGGTTTGGTTCTGAAATAATTAAATGCCACAATGAACAGCTATACAAGTTCAGATTGGTGGGTTAAGTGTCCCTGCGATTCCCTCACAGCAATTTAACTGGCTTAAATTTAGTTGGTATGAATACTTGCAGACATCGGGTGACGTAAATATTCTGTGAAACAGGTATTATGGGGTTAAAAAAATATGAATAATGGGGAAAAAATGTATCACACACATAGATACATAGATTTACAGAGTATTTAAAAATGTAAACCATCCTTTCCTCCCCCTTGAGTATACACTGCTTTAAAAGTGATTTTCCAAGCATGTTAAGGTTTTGTACAAAGTATCAATAATGGCTTGGTATCATCCATACTGACTTGGATTATACTTAATATTGAATTGGAAATATTTGAACCAGAGGAGGCTGAACCGATGAAGCCAACAACTAGTCTGATCCAAAGTGAAACCATAATTTAACAGGTCAAGCAGTGAGAAATTAGATGGTGACAAGATGTGTCGGGCATTTTATTACATCATATTCTGGCTTGGTGAGGTTACAAGATAAGCAGATAAACGCATCATTACAGATGTTGGCAATTTCTCTTCAACATTGCCAGTTTTACTTACCATAGAATTAAATTAAACCCAAAAACTATAATTATAATACACTCCACCAGGTTTCCAGCAACTCATCTGAAGCTATGACCTTTTTAACTGCCACTCTTTATGAATCATAGTAAAGATGGAGTCTCTGTGACATCACCCGTAGGTTTCTGAAAAGCTGAAATTACCGGTAAGCTAGGTGGGCAGTTCCCATCATTGCCATCTTGCCAGGGTCGTGAGTATCCTGACCGAGTATCGTGACACCATAAATACACATAACATACGTAGATACATAAATGGGCAGAGATGGAGCTCAGAGAGGGTAAGTGTGGAGGTGAATGATTGACAAAGCTCTGAGCTGCAAATGGAATAACAGAACAGCGTTTGCATTTTCTCAGCGTACCTGCATTTTTGACTCATAAATAAAATCAATAATCCAAACAGCATTTTTATATTCTTCTTCAACACTGGTCTTTGTGTAACATAATTAAAATGATTAAGATTTGGGATTTGATTTTTAAAACAGGCAAATATGCATCAATGTCCAATTTAATATCTCAAATTTGAAAATTAAAATGATTTACCAGAAATAGTTTTTCATATCAAGATCATAGCTGCATTATTTGACTCATGAATATAATTAATAGTAGATCACAGTGGATCACAAAACATCAACAATGGTATAGTTGTATTATTATTACTTACTGTAAAGGTCAAACAACATTATCTAGCAGATACCTGCTTTACCTCTTTTTGATAATACTGCAGTGTGCACTGTTGAAATCTACCTTGATAAAATGGAGCCACATCTTTGACCTTTTTCCAAACATTGATGACTCACACATTGCACTTTACAACACAATACATGCAAACCCTGTTAGTGGGTGTAATCACATAGATATTTTTTCTGGATGTGAGAACCGCATGTAACATTACAGCCAATCATCGGCAGCATCAGCAGAGCTTATTCCGTTTTGAAACCTGGTACCAAAAAACACGTCATACTTTGATACTCAATCTGACTCCCCAACGGCCTTGAATGGCCCGTCTCAAACTCTCCAAGGAATGTTCTGGCGATATGATGCTTTTCTCTCTCATCTTTCAGAAATGAGTCATTTTTTCTTCAACAAACAAAGAAAAGGAGAGCAGAAATATGGCTATGCCTCAGTCTGATTCTGTATAGTCATGTTTGTTTCTGTGTAATCTTGGATTGGGCAGAATGTTAATTTAGTTAATGCTGGGACACTGGCTAAATGAGAATAAAAGTTTATCTCATCTCATGTCACATGTTTTTCAGCTGCTACACATTCCTGGATTGAGTGCAGGTTTAAGGGAATTAATCTGGGCCAGATTGATGCTAAATCACCTTATCAAAACCCACATCTGGTTCAGATTTGGAACAGTTCTGGTACACCTTTGGAAAAGTAGATCTGTAGCAGTTCTGGCCTATAAAACAGTAAAACACCAACCCAGTTCTGCTACACTTATCTGGATCATAGCTTGTTTAGCTTATAAACCAAATCTGGCTCAAATAGTTTTTTCTGTTTAGGAAAGTTTATATTAACCTTTTTATTTCTAGAACATTTTTATGTTCAATCAATCACAATCAATCGTAAGGATGCATAACAATCTATGTAAATGTACTTAATTATAGATGGCCTAATTTTAGAAAAAAGTGCTAAATTGATTGATATCACAATGTGAAACAGGCTATTTTTTATTTTAATTTACTTTTTTATTTTTATTATTTTATTTTATTATATTTTTTTGCATGTATTTATTTATTTAATAACTGCATCAAAATCCAGAAAGGATTTATTTGATTATTTATTATATATTTTATTTTATTTTTATTAAGTGTGTTGTGTAAATATAATGTGCTTGATTCAGCCACTAGAAATTGTGGTGCAGTGGAAGAACCAGATGTCCTTGTCAGAACAGGGTAATCTGTTGGCATCTTTGGGAGCACAGGCCCTCGTGGTAATCGCTATTCACTCAAAGAGCAAATTTATTAAATTTGGAGGAAGCTTAGTCACTTTGTGAAGGTCAGTCAGTCCAGTAATAAGTGATTGTTTAAGTTGTTTTTGGAGGTCACTCTTCACATGGCTAATAACAGATGGCATGTAGAATCTGGTCTCTAGGAGAAACAAATAGGGTTGTGGTCTAGATTAAAGGTTACTGTTTTATCCCCGGGTAAAGGAAAGGCCAGCTTTCATTTCTCATTTCATAAGTGTGTGTTTGTGCACAAGAGTGTTGGTTACATTGGTGTGGATGTTTGAGTGGACATTAACAAGAAACTGGGTTTTAAAAATGATATTTTAATCACAGACTGAGAGTTGCTTAGATCAACATGGAGAATAGATTAATGCATGAACCTGCATGCATGACTATTTAAACTATTTCATGGTAAATGCAATTTCCTCCTAAAGCACACGTAAAGTGTTTCTCAAACAACAAAACAAGGCACATTTATTTGTAACGCCATTTTTTTCAAGTATTACAGCAGTGCAGGGGGCAATAAAACGTACAGTAAAAACACTTTGAAAGAATAAAAGAAAGTAAAAACAGAATAGCTAATACAACATAGAAAACATGCATGATATTAAAGTTACAGTAAAGGATTAACAGTTGTTATGATAAAACACATATTATCCGTTGCACAAAATGCCCTGCTCAATTATTATGTTTTTTATTTTAATAACATTATTATTTTATTATTATGGATATTATGGTTTGAACTGGGGATCAAGAGGGCCAAGTTATTTTTAAGGGTTGCATTTAATCATTTAAACAATTATTCAGCAGTTCTGTTTACCTGTATCGATATCACCTTTGCAACAATCATTTCCAGTTGTTTCCTTTTTCATAGATGAGCTACTGAGTACAACATGAAACACTTTGTAATTTTTTTTAGGCCAGTTCACTTATCTGAAAACTGGCTTACTGTCAGTAATCTCTTATTGATTGTTTTCAATAAACTAGCATTATTTATGGACACACTGTAACAACATCTATATTAGATTTACTGTATACACTGCCACATTTTTTTAGACATAAAGAATGTTATATTTTAATAAATTTGTGATCACATGTTTTATATGTGTCATATTGTTGACTGAGAAAACTGTAGAAGATAAAAGAAAACAATCAGTGGGGCAGCAACTTTGTTATTCATTTAACTCCTCAGGGGAGAAAGCCTCTCTGCTTGATGTTAATGCATCCCTGAAGGCCATCGACATGAGTGGAATGATTGAAACCGGAAGATCTGCTAATGTTCTTAATGAGCAGAAGAAATCTGATGAAAAGATCAGAGTGTAAACTGTAATACAGTAAAAGTTACAGTTATCTTTATGGTGGAAATGCCTACTCTGGTTGTATCAATGTAAAGGGGATAAATAGCCATATGCAAGATGAGGAAAAGATGATGCCCCCCACCCTCTTTTTTTCTTTATGAAGAGGAAGTTGATAATGGACTGACCAATGAAGAAAAAGCTAAAACTGACAATGAAGAAGGAAATCTCTTCTTCAGAAAATCCCTTCTGAACCATGAATATATGAACATGACCTGAAGCCATCCACTTGAAATACAAAAGTACTGGGTGGAAATGATAAAAAAAAGATTTCCACTCACAAAAATGATATAGATAAGGTCCAGATTTGAATTAAAACATTGTTAATGTGATGACAGAAACCAGCACTGGGCTGATGAGGACACCTGGGTGTAACTTGGAAGATGAAAATAATTTCCCAATGAACTGTGTCAGGATGAGAAGTTTTCTCAGACTGTGTAAAATCTATAAAGATATGATCAAAGATATATTTGCAAGAAAAAAATACACACACACACATACACACACACAACCTGCCAGCTATCAGGCCAGGTGATAAAGATGAAATAGAATTCAGAAAAACCTTTGATGATAGGTAAAAGATAACGTTCAGCACTGAGAAATGACAGATGTGGATGACACAAACAGGGAAAAAGGTCAGTGTTTTAAGTGCCTGTGTGGGGAGCAAAATAACCCTAGGTGAGGAAGTTTTTGATCCTGTAGTTGAGGAGGCTCTCTGCTTTGTTTCTACCTCCTGGTAAACTAATGACCCTTGTTTTCAGAAAATGTCTGACTACCTGGATTCACTGGGTTTAATGAGCTCAAAGGATGCCAATCATTCTACTTTGCAGAAGAAGTGATTACCTAAATGTGAGTGAAGCCCAAAGACTTTAGCAATCCTCTGAAAACTCCGATTACACATTGCTTGCAGCAACCATTGCAGACAACACAAGTGACAAAAGCATGCCAGGACCGGAGCACTATTCATCTCACTGATGATTTCTGAAGACCTGATGTAGAAAAGATACCAGTCAGAAGGGATTTATCTGGTGTGGGCCACGTTTCTTCTGCCTTACCATAACGTCTACAACTCACGGGGTAATAACCCCTACCAAGGGGCAAGTCGTGTTGGTTTCTCTGTCTGTCAGACACAGAAAAATAACTCAAAACTTATGGACAGATTTAGATGATTTTCTCAAGAAATGTCATTAAAATAAAAAAAGAGCAATAAGATTAGTAAGCGATTCGTATGTAAGGATAACAAACAAATAAGAAAATGCAATAGCTTTGGCAGAGGTTTGTAAGCTTTGAATGCTTCTAGAGAGAAAGTGACAGATGATGCAGGATAATTCCCAACATGCACTCTGTCTACTGGTGTGAGCATAACTCTGTGCCTGGCACGGCTTGAAGAGACATGATTGTTTCAGAATTAATGGTGCCTTCACAGATGTGCACTACCCCTGCCATGGGCACTAAGACACCCACATACCATCACAGATGCTGGCTTTTGAACTTAGTGCAGATGACAATTCAGATAGATCTTTTTCCTCTTTGGCCTGGAGAACATATTGTCCATGACTTCCAAATAACTATTTGAAATGTGAAGTCACACTTTCAACTTTGCATTAGTCTGTCTCAGATGAGCTCAGGTGGAGAGAACCACTGGTGTTACTGGATGCTGTGGTGAACTGAACCTTTCGGGGATGTTCCTTTTATGCCCAATCATAAGACTAACCTGTCTCAAGAGAACCTGGAATAAAGTTAGAACCTTTATTATTATTGTAATAAAGTTTATTAATATTATTTATTAATTGTATTAATATTTTAAAATAACTTTATTAATAGTAAAATGTAATGTTTATTCCTAATTTGGAATAAACCTGCAATAACCTGCAAAATAGTTTATTATCGATTATTATTTATTGATTTTATTTATATTTTATAATAACTTTATTAACCTTTCCAAGGTGTTCCCTGCCTGGATGGATGGACACTCACACTCACTCCTATGGGCAACTTAGAGTCTATCGCGAAGTCTAAATCTTTGGACTGTGGAGTACCCGAAGAGAACCCACGCTAACACGGGGGGAGAACATGCAACTCCGCACAGAAAGTTACTGATTGGACCCCCGCCTCAGCCGAGGCTTGAACCAGCAACTTCTTTGCTGTGAGGCCACAGTGCTAACCAACTGCTCCACCGTGCAGCCCCACTTTCAATTAATCTTTTTAAATTTTCTTGGACTGGGTTAGATCAGATAGTCGATCCACAGATTAAGGAGGAGCAGTGTGGTTTTCGTGTTCGTCATGGAACAGTGGACCAGCTCTATACCCTCTTCAGGGTTCTGGAGGGAGCATGGGAGTTTGCCCAACCAGTCTACATGTGTTTTGTGGACTTGGA